>CM021105.1:655542171-655816628 GCA_007115665.2 Sequoiadendron giganteum | reverse complement strand
TTGCATACATGATTACATGAGTATTTCATAATCACATCTCACATCTGCATAAATCAAATACCATAATTCACATTACATAACGCTATCATTTACATTCATCCATCTCACATCATAAAACCATCATTCATATCAACATATAGGCATCATAAATAACATTTGCATTAGCATATAAGAATCACATCATCATCGCATTACACATTGCATTCATACATAACCACATCCATAATTGCATTCACAAGAATAAACATAACATCCATGCATCTCATAACATCATAAAAGGATCACATAAGATCTGATAACGCATATAATACCATAAAACATAAAATCATTTAGACCACATCAAAACTACATCGCATATATATAATCTCAAAAATGTAATGTCACAGGATAGAGTCATATGATATTCCAAAAATGGAGCTTGCGGGCTCAAATATCAAAATATAAAAGTGTCTAGAAAGAGGTCCTATGATGTCCCTCCTCTGTCCCATGGAGGTGAACTACGAGGTGGTTGTGCCTAACCAACCACATGAAAAGTGACTTGGATGGGTGTGTTGTCCCGAGTCTGACTCTAAGAGCCCGGGGCCTCGGTAACATGAGGCTGGCTTTGCTTTGTCTGTTGTCCTGATGACACTGACCTATGACCATGCTCTGACCTATGGCTATGGCTTGATGAGTGCCTATGAGAGCTATGTGACCTGTGGTCTGATGACTAACCTAATGTAGTGGACCCCCCAGCACTAGTATGACTACTGTTGTGTGACTTGCTACTATTGTGTGTCTGGGTGCCACTGCCTGTCCTGTTGTAGGATCGGGACAACCCTGGGTCTCGTCTCTCTGGGGGAACCACCTGCTCATATAGCAACTTGTACTGCCCCTTGCTCTCTGCCATCTTGGCCAACTCTTTGGCCATGTCCCCTGTCGGCCCCGTACACAACTCGACAAACTCTGTCACCCACTGATCTGACTCCTACCATTAGAGGACGGCCTGATCCCTCTCCACCCAGGTAACCTCTAACTCTATTTCCAAGGCCTTGTTCTGATACAAGGCCACATCGAGTCTGCTTTGAAGATCGGCGATCCTCTGATCAATGGTACTATCGGAAGGCAAAATTAGTGATCTGTCACCCTCCTCATCCCCGAAAATCATCCGCTCCCGCAATCTCCAATCTGCCTCCTCCTCTTCCTCCTCCTCCTCCTCTGCCTAAATCTCCTCCACATCTATATCAAGGGGTTGTATGATGAATGGATCCTCCTCTCTACCCCTGAGCACCTCCTCAACCCTAACCTTCACCTCCTCACCCCCTCTGAGCTCCTCCCCTGCCTCTTGCTTGGCTGACATCTCTCTCTCCTTGCCCTCCTCTCAGATGGGTGACAATGGTGGATCACCCACGCTCTGCCTAACTCTCCTGGGTTGCCTCCGCCCTCTATCATCCCTCCTCCTCCTCACACCTCTCCCACCTCCTCCATCCTCACCACCCCCATCATCTCCCCCACCGCGGCCTCTGTCTCCTCTACCTCCATCTCCTCGGCCCCCATCTCCCCTGCCTCCATCTCTCCCCCCGACCCCTCTACCATCTCTACCTCCATCCCTGCCACCCTGACCTCTCCTCGGTACCCATGGGATAACTAACCTTTGCTCTATAGGTGGCAGACCATCCGGATCTGTCAATGGGATGGGCCTGTGAATCTACCACCAAGCGTCAAACTCGATAGATGTGCCTGCATCTGCTGGACTTCCCCTCCACATCCATGGAACTATAACTATGCCATCTACTTTCTACTCAACCACTGTCACTAATATGGGCAGCCCCCATATGGTCTCTCTAGAAGACCGTGCATACTCCTCCGTGCTTGCTGGCACATCCTGCTACTCTCTGAACTATCGTAGTACCCGCTGGGGCAGGTACATCTCTATGATATGCTAACTCTGCACTATACAACTGATCAGGTATCTAAACTATCTACATAATGATAAATGGCCATCCTCATCTAGCCATTGATCGCAATCTCTGTAAGGCATCCAAACAAAACTAATCATGGTGTCAATCCTATGACGCCAGTATTCGGTATCTTCAACACGAGTCTAACTGACCAAACCTCCATACAAGTAGACATACAGCATCCTATTGCCCATTTCTTGCATCTGTACTGGTGGCTGAAAGATAGGAATACACTCCCATGCCCAGATGATGAGAAGGGTAGTCTCACAACTGATACTATGGCCCTGGTGATAAATGACCTCATGCAGCTGATGATATAGCATGGCCAAAAAACAAGGCCCCCAAGCAAAAATGGTCCTCTATCCTCGCATCCGGACTAGTACATCCCCCCATCCAATGGGAAATCCATGACCGCAGTGATCTGGAAACAGTAATCCAACAATCAGTGTCATCAACATAGCATCCCACCTAGGAAACTGATCAGGTACAACATCCCAACCAATCTCATAACCATCCATACCCAACTGGGCACCACCGGCATCCTCATACATATTTAAAAGGGCCTGTCGCCCTCGGTGCGGGTCATATACAACCCTCTCTCCATGGATTGGTATGCGAAGAATGTGGTACACATCCTCTAAGGTGACCATTGCCTCTCCTGTAGGCAGATGAAAAGAGTAGGTCTCTGAGTGCCACCTCTCACAAAGCACTGTCAGCAAACCCCTATTTTCTCAAATAATGGGCATATAGGTGATATAGTATAAACCCAATGACATCAAGCGTTGTCTCTCCCTGTCGCTCAAATGGTCTCTAAAGGCGTATGTCGTCGGCCTGACCTCTCAAGTATAGATCGACACTATTCGACTCTGCACAGGCAAAGATAAGAGTTAGCACACACGGGTCAGCATTATTGAAATCAAAATGCATCTAAAACTAAGGTCAACACAAGTCAACTCTATTCAACTGCAATTGCATCGTGTTGACCACAAATGCATCACAATTAGTCAATTGCGGCTCGTCACATGCCACTTGCATCGTAATATGTCAAATGCATCATTTTATCTACCAATTACGCAACCTAACAACGATTGTGTCGTTCCATGTGGAATGGCGTTGCAGTTTGCGCAATTGCATCGTTTGACCTGGTAATTGCGTTGTAACAGTGCAGATGCGTCACGGATTGCATCAATTGTGTCGCAATTTGGTGATTGCGTCGTTTCCCCTCGCGTTTGCGTACTCGAACAAAATATCCTAGCTACCCATAGCACTTGTGTCACGACGCAAACAAATGTGGAAAACGCGAAGGCAATTGCGGCTTACGTGACAGCATTTGTTCAACCCCCCTTAAACCCTCATAAATGCATTAAATTTAAAAATTTACAAGTTGGATAGGGTACTTACCAGTGCCTCTACGCCCTCGGGTCATCGATAGGTCTACACATGATATCCACGGTGGGTAGTCACTAGAATCACCATCGTCTCTCTGAGCTCTTATCTCTAAAATTTTTATATAGCAAATGAGCAAATGACACTTGTTTTTGCCTTTTCAACCTATTTATAGGCTGAAAAATTAAGGTTTTGACCTAGTAGGTTTGTATTGAAAGCTCCTTTGACCATCTTTGTCTGGAATTTTGGCTAGATAAGCATCCTCCATCTCTGAATCTGATCACACCATTGTTCCTCTGGCTATTAATTTGATTAATTGAGATACTTTCCAAATTTTTCTGCCCCCGGCTGAAATTCAAAAATTTTCCCGAGGGGGCATAGGCACTCCGTACCTTCGTTGGGGCATATTCTGGACTTGTTTTCTTTGCCACAATGCGACAAGCTGCATTATGACAAAGAGGGGCAAATGTAGACACATAAAAATGGCCAAAGCCTACAAGCAATATTTTACCACTTTTCATCCTAACATAATTATGACATTTTAATTATGTTTCTAACCCACCTTCAACTATTAATTAAATAATTTATAATTATTTAATTAATTCACGATCTTTCAATCTTCATGATTATTAAATAAATAAACCTTATTTATTTATTTAATGTGTCACTAATTATCAAAGTCTTCTCATAATTAAATAAAATGCTTAATTTATTTAATTAATCCTTATCATTAATATCCTCCTGATTATTAAATAAATATATTTTAAATATATTGATTTAATATGTCACTAATTCATAAATCTTCTCTTAATTAAATAGATTCATTAATTTATTTAATTAATTAACTACTTCTCCTAAATTAAATAATTATTCCTAATTATTTAATTGTTATATGTGACACTTCTTTATTTTTAAGTAAAATAATTTATTTAAAAATGTCTCACATAGTTAACTGATTCTTCTTTTAGTAATTAATTTCAAAAATCAATTACTTATTATCTCACAAAATCCACATTTTGAATTAATTTAATTCAAAATAGAAACATTCTTCTACAAATCAAGTAATTTCTAAAATTACTGATTTGCTAAAATCTCATCTCCTGATCTTCTGATTTTTACTAATTTCATCTCAATGTCACGTTTATTCTCCACCATTGATTTAATTTCTTAAATTAAATCTTGTCCACACATTTCAGATTTTTTCCCTAACCCTAATTGAGAGTTGTCATTTTGAATCTTAACCATTGATTCTAGGGCATTTCTCAATCTCTCATCTCATTCATCCATTCAAGATTGCATTTTCTATAAAATGACAAT
The DNA here is from genome assembly GCA_007115665.2 of Sequoiadendron giganteum. Taxonomy (NCBI): domain Eukaryota; kingdom Viridiplantae; phylum Streptophyta; class Pinopsida; order Cupressales; family Cupressaceae; genus Sequoiadendron; species Sequoiadendron giganteum. Next base: position 655,811,985 of record CM021105.1, on the reverse strand, counting down.
CTTGATCTCATTTTTGGGATCTCTTATTATTATCTATTATTATTATCTTGAACCTCTTAATATTGTCATCTTCTATTATCATAACATCTTTAGGCTTATTAATTGCTTGCATACTAGAATTAAATTTCTATTTTGCATTTAGTTTATTGAGAAATCCTTCAAAGGCTTTGTTTAGGACTAGGCATATAGAGTTTGCTCACAAATTTGAGGGCATCCATTATCACAATAAGCTTAAGGAGGTACAATGGAAATGAATCATGGAGGAGAGAAGATTGGGTGAGACTGCTCTAGTTTCATTCATTTTCTGATTTTATCTCTAATGTGTTTCATTGTTTGTTGGATTAATTAATATGCATGCTTTATTAGACTAACAATCTATTTTGTAGAAATCCTACATTACAAGAACCAGTTGAAGCCACTAGACCAAGATTAGTTTGAATTGAACCAACTTCCACAGTATTCTGAAGAGTGTCTAAATCATTCCCCTCCTGACCCCCCTCCAAAACACCATGTTCTAGAGCTAACAACCAGGGTTCACCTCTTGCTGACTAAGATCATCTAAAACCTCAAAGTGGTTAAAGGTATCTCCTTCCCACCTCTCTTTAAAATATCTCTTCTGACCATGGTTCCTATTACATGGCATAATAGGAGTAAAACCATCATTATTTGTGACAACACTAGGAATAGGAGCCTTGCCCTTGTCCGCCTTAGGGGGATTGCGAGGAGGCTGAGATGGATGAGACTCTGAAGAATGAGACTTAGGACATCTTTTCTACAAATTCCCATATTCATGGCACAACCGACAACATTAAGGAAGGGTCTCATAATCAATTTGTTGCATCCATGAAAACAAACCCACATGAATTTCTAGAGAATTTGGAAGAGGGTTACTTAAATCTATTTCAACACACATGCGAGCATAGTACATTACCTTCCTATCCTGCATTTTTTGAGAAGGACCCACTGGTTTCCCCAGCAACAGAGCCACCGAGTGAAAAATGTCATTCCTCCAAAACTCAATTGGAAACCATGGAAGATGCACCCAAACTGGAACATGATTCAGGAGCTCCTTAGAAGGATTAAAACCCATATGTGAGGGTTTGATAAAAAGACCAACCTAATTATGAAAATAAGGTCCTCCTTTGAAAACCCTATTATGATCCGCCATGCAATTAAAAACAACCATAAAGTAACCATTGGCCAACAACATTAACTCCATCTCATATTCTGGGTTCCAAGTCCGTCTAGCCCACATCTCCAAAAATGGAACCGAGGCTCACATTCCCATGAATTTATAGAATAAAACATGATTTGAAAAATAGTCAACATCCTCTGCTATTATATCCGATTGGATCACAAGGATAGGCTTCTCTTGGCTTCTTTCTAAGCATCCATTGATTTTTGGGATGTGAGGGCCTCTAGACGGAGCAAACCTTCCCACCCTTGAATCATTTGACAAGAAATTACCTCAAGATTCTGCATTGATGGTGAAGAAGACTTTGTGCCAAAAGATGCACTGTAATCCCTAGCCGACATAGAGATTTTTGCTTATTTTGAATCCATAACAAGGTCACATTCCTCTATTAGTTAAATAATTTTTAATTCATTCATTCATTCATTTCTTAACCTTTGGTCTATCTTGATCAGTTAAATAAATTAATTGTGTCGCTTATATCCCCCTTTCTTCAATAATTAAATAAATTACTATTTACTTAATTATTTGCTTGTCATCTTTCGTCTATGGTTAAATAATAATGATTAATTATTTAACTATTCACTCCCCCTTTTAATTCTTCCATTGTTAAATAATTTCCAAAATTATTTAATTGTCCTCCATGTGTCTCTTGTATTAAATAATTAACTCAATTTAATGATTTAATGCCCTGTTTCATATTTCCTCATTTAATTAAAATAATTATGCAAATTGTTTTAATTAAATGCCCACTTGCCTCTTTTTTCAAATAAATAATTTGAATAAATTATTTATGCCTCCTCTTGGTCAAATATTCCTTTCTCATGAATCAATTATTTTCCAAATTTTAATTCATCCATTATCCCCCCACTTTCTCATTTATCATAGTCGTTGATGTCATAACTGTCGACGTTGTAGCACTCCTCAGACCACCACTTTCTGGTGCTTCAATCCTCTACCGTTGATCTTGGAATATTTCTAGAAGATTGATCTCGTTCGTCTGTTCAAATGGTTGTCTATAAAAGAAGCCATTCTCCTCCAATTTTTCCTTAACAACCATTTATCTCCAGCTTTCATGCTTTATTGTTTGCAGGTATTTGCACAAATTCTACTACAAATTTGAGGGCAAACTTGCAAAGGCAGCTTGAGAAGAGACAAGATAAGTTATTCAACTTCAATATGGGGAGTGCTTTGCTTGAATGTTTCCATTTTATTCCTCATTTTTTATTGTATTCTCTTGTTTAGATTGGGGTTTTTAGCTTAAATTTGTGTTGTGGTTGCCACTTAGTCTTCGCTAAGCTAGTTTTCCCCCATATTACATTGGTGAACCTAACGTGAAAATAAGTTTTTTAGAATCTGTACAATATTTTTGTTTTTGTAGGTTTTTTGTACGAAACAACGTAATTGAGACACGTAGCGACACGACTACTTAGAAATGACACATTTGCTACGAGAAACGACGTAATACTTGAGAGGGAAACTGAATTCAAAAGAATGACGTATCTGCTAAAATCAACGATGCATCTGTGTGTGGGTGACTAGAATTTGAAATCATTACACAATTGCTCTGGTGCAACACATTACAACAACACATTTATAGACCCGAACGATGCAATTGGCTATTGGTATAATTTTTTTAGTTTTCTGTTTGCTTTCAATTTTCTTTTTAGGTTTTTCAAGCAGATTGGGATTTTTTGTGTTCTAACAATTTTATTTCAATGTGTGGCTTTGGAATCTTGGGGAACTCTCAAAAAATTATTTTTTTAGAAACAAACAAAAAAATTGAGCTTTACATTAGTTTACTTTTAAGCAAATTTTTATTTTTCTTTTTTGTCTTCCACAACTTGCATCAAACTCATAATGGTAAAATGAACTTGCATACCTCACTCATAAGGATTTAAAAATAACAACATATTTTATATTACACTCATGGGTATTAAAACGAACATGCATTACATGTCATGGGCATAAAATAAATCCAAGTGTCTTAAAATCATAAGCAATGGATTTAAAATTTACAAGTGTTTTTCGTGTTTGGTGGTTTGTAAACTATCATAGAGCGTGTATGATCTCCTCTCGCTCCATTTGGCGATCTTGAGGATCAAAATTATCTCTTTGGAATTTGTACAATCACATCCCACATTTTGGATTTTGGGCTTAAAATGAATCCCATGTGACTGTGAGGCAAAGGCACTAAGTTTGCTCTCTCCTTGCACTTCGTGCAATCTGGGAGATAAAAAATAAGTGTACTTCCTCGCTATTGTGTACCTTTTTTTTATAGGGCTCGCTACCTCGCTTCAAAAGGTGGGAACAACCCAAGCAGTAACAAGCTAAAGCAAAGCTCTTCCAAACTACTATATAAAAAAAAAGTGCTTCTTGATGAAAGTCATTTAGCAACGGGTGTGGATGTGTCATACCGACAAGTTCCACCCTCAGTAGCCCCATGAGCTACACTAAAATACTTCCTTAGGGAAAGGACTGGGAGGCCTCTTGACTGACCATAGTCTTGAGCTAATCATGTTGCGTGTATGGCCACATTGGACAAATGCCCTTACTACGAACCAATTTGTGTTAGTGGCCAAAAACCTTTGATACGCTTGTTCATCGCAAGAGGTCAGACCTTTGAAGGCACCCCATGTGTTCACTGAGCTTGTTTAGAGACAAAAATTCTTCTTTAGGGAATGAGACTTGGTGAGCCCAAGAAGTGAGTGTCATGGAGGGGAGCTAGTGCCATCAAGTCTCTAGTTGTCTGCCTTGCTCAAGTGGCTAGAGAAATCCAAGTGGGGATATCAACCAGTGGTTTCCTTGCCAACCATAGGAATTGTGCATTGTTGTCTATGTGCATTTTACTTAGAAATCAAAACATTTTCACATTCAAAACCAGACCAAAAACAAGTGTTTGTGATTGTATTCTATGTTTGCCAATCAAAATTCATCAAAAACAGTCAAAATTCATTCAAAAATCAAGTCAAAACCATTAAGCTATCAAAAACAACATTTTGTTAACTACAACTATAAAAAACAGAGCCACAATTGATATTTTACACCACAACTGATCACAGGAAAACTGCAATTGTCATCCTGAACCACATTTTCAAAAAAAAGAGCTGCAACTGTCATTCTGAACCACAAATGCACTTTGGAAACCCACAACTTGAAATGATAAATTTGCAGAAAACAGAGCCGCACTTGTTTGATAAACATAAACTCTCAAAATCCTTATCTAGAATCCAATCAATTTGTTTTACAGTGACCTTGATTGTTGAACCAGAGACTTGTAGACCTTTACCAAACCTTTCCATTCAGGACTTCATTGCATTATAGGTTACCTTCTCCCATCCTTTACATTGCATAATCAATCTTAAACCTTAGGTTGCATATACCTTTCAAATTTAGACTTAGGAAGACCATTAAGCTTTTGGACAGTCCTTGTTTTCTTATCCATTTTGTCATTGACCTTAATCCTTTATTTTATCAACCCTTTTCATTATCATCTTTGTCAAATTTGAGTCTCAAGCTTGTGTCCTAGCCTTGACTTAACCTTGTCAAAATTATCCTCTTGATTATCACAAAGGTCAATGACATTTGGGTTTGTTATCTTAGACGTACATTAGCTTGATTGCCATCATTTATCTCAAATTCTAGAATTCATATCCTTGGAATTACCATAGTCTCATTTAGATTCATATCATACCCCTTTAACCATAGCTTTAATCATCATCCTTTCAATCCTTAGCCTTGCATTTAAATTACACTTTCACTTTACATATTTATTTTAAAAGTACCAAAAACATAGCTTAATTTCATCTTATCCCTGGTTGCACCATTACCTTTGGTCATTAATTTAGCATCATTTAGTCACCTTATCATTATCCTTGGTCATTATTTAAGTTACCTTTAACATCCTTTAGCATCCACTAGCTTCATATAGCTTCATCCTTTGACAATCATCTTGCATCCTTATATTCAAAAATCCCAAAAAATCATAGCTCAACATCATTGTCACCTTGCATTATCCTTTAACTTGCAAGTCTCACATGGTTGAAACAAGGTCACGAACCAAAAGACTGAACATGGATTTCACAAGTGACACCTTTCATGACACCACCCTTGGATCAAATTCAAATCAATCCACACCTCATGGAGAGACACCACAAAGGGACCCTACATTGGACAATGTAAACCTAGATGAATTCAACAATAAATTGAATCAAGAATAAATTGAAAGAGCTTACCAAGACCCAAGGGTTTTAAGCATGGTTGTTCAAATCATTGGTGTTGACCCTAATAGATTATTCTATGCACTAGCTAAAAAGGGTGTCAAACTCCCTCAAGGTTTTGATGTCTCAACCATTGTAGAAGAAGAAGATACTCAAAATCCATTTGCCTTAGGGATTCCCTCTTCACAACAAATGTCAACCATACCATTTGGAACAACAACACACATGGAAACCACTACCACACACATCCCTAGCATCTCTACATTTAGATACAAACTGACCCATACAACTACGCAAGGGAAAACATTTACACTTGGAAGTTCATCAAATTCTATGAGTAAGACCTTCACAAATCCTCTCTTTCAAAATACCAATCAAGGTCCTACATCACAAGGTCCCACACCTTTACTCCAAAATACGAATCAAGGTCTTCAAAACACAAACCAAGGTCCTTCATTCCAATTTCAAAGTACACCCTCATCAAATCAACATCAACCAAATAAATCTAGAAAGGTTCACATTGCTCATGAAGGATCCCAAATCAAAATTCAAATCAAGGACCTACCCCATCATTTCAAAATTCTAATCAAGGACCCACCTCATCATTTCAAAATGCTAATCGAGGACCTACCCCATCATTTCAAAATGCAAATCAAGGACTTACCCCATCATTTCAAAATGAAAATCAAGGACCTACCCCATAATTTCAAAATGCTAATCAAGGACCTACACCACTATTTCAAAATGAAAATCAAGGACCTACACCATCTTTTCAAAACATAAATCAAGGACCAATGCCTCGATTCCAAAACATCATACCAAATGCAAACACGACCTTTTGGACAAACCTAAATGCCAATTTCATTCCAAACCAAAACAACACACATGAATATGCTAACAAAGGTCCCACACCACAAAATTCCAATCTTAATCCAAATCCATGCGACCTCAAAACAATGACACCAAATCAAGCCAATGCAACACCATCTCTTACATATAGGTTGATGCAACAAATACAATCCCTCCAACAAAAAATGACAAATATATAATTGGGGACCAACAAGAAGACATATTCCATGGAGGAATTGTGCCCCTTTCCATTTGACAAAAATCTATACATGCCACCCTTCCCCCCTCATTTCACGACACCACCTTTGCCTAAGTATAAGGGGACATGAGATCCAATAGAGCACATTCGAGAATTCAACACATCATGTATGGAAGTCTCATATGATCCTATCTATTTGATGAGACTATTCCCATGAAGCCTCACAGGGCCAGCTCTAGATTGGTTTGCACATCTTCCTCTAGGGAGTAGAACATGGGGTGAACTAGCTAAAAAATTCATTAATCAATTTGACTTGAACATTAAAAATGATGTCACCCTTTCAACATTAAGCACAACCAAACAAGAAGAAGGGGAATCACTCACCTCATTTTACCATCGATGGCGAGGTTTGGTTAGCAAGTTCCCTATCACATTCCTGAAAAGAAATTGGTCACCATGTTTGTTGAAAATCTTGACAAAGAAATGATGAGTAGTCTACAAATCCAATGTTGTACAACTTTTGATCATATCCTTGAGAAAGGCATCTTTATTGAAAAAGGTCTTCTCGCAAAAGGACTAGTCAAAATAAACAAAGAGACTACAAAGCTCAATAATGACAAAAGAAAATACTGGTCATGAAACAAGAATGTCACAAATGATGGAGTTGTTGATGCCAAAATTATAACCAAAGGTCCAACCATTCATCTTAAAGGCCCCTCCTCATAAAATACATCAAACACATCAAACACCTAAACACAAGGTCAAAACCGAACATTGAATGCAATCCAAGATAATCAACAAAGGAGAGGTCCTCCCCACACCAAGAGAACATACACCCCATTGGGTGAACCCATCAAATCAATCCTCAAACAACTTTTTCAATCTAATGTCATCACACTTCTAGATATCAAAAATTACCCTAATTGATCGAATTTGATTGGTGGAAAGAAGATAAATACTGTGAATATCACTGCGGAAAAGGACACAAAATAGCTAGATGTTGGACACTCAAAAATATCATTCAAGACCTTATTGAAAATGGAACCATATTGATAGGAAATTCACAAGGAAAAACCAATACTGATCATACCGTATTCAAAACTCCCTTGCAATACCATGACAAAGGAAAAGCCTCCAATTCAGGGAATGACAACAAAGCCAATTATGCAATCATCAAACATGATTAGAACACTAGTATCCTTAACATTAAACCCTTTGATGATCGCATTGCCACTATTACCATAAAAAATCCAAGTTTAGAATGTGTTGTTACCACTTGCGAAAACAAGATAAATATTCTAGGACCTCCTTCCAATCCGCAGCCAAAAAGCCTATATAAACTCCTAGATCAACTAGGGAAAACTCCTGCACAAATTTCCATTTTGGATCTCCTTCACATATCACCACAATATAGAGCTATCCTTAATAAAGAATTGTAAGAAGCATTCATACCAGCTAACCTAGATGTCAATAAATTTTAGGCCATGGCTGGATAACTAGCTATGCCACACCATGTCACCTTCTCTAAACAAGACTTTTCCACCCAAAAATTAAACATAATTATGCCCTACACCTTGAAGTATGCGTTAATAAATATAACATCAGATGAGTCCTAGTAGACGGTGGAGAAGGTCTGAACATTTTCTCTCTAAAATTGGTGAAAGCATTGGGATACTCTGAGAATTCATCCAAAGGCATAATTTCACTTCTTATAAGAGTTGGCCCAGCAATAAAGAACACAGTATTTCATGTCTTGGATCTAGATTTTCACTACAACCTTCTCCATGGCCTCCGATGGATTCATGCCATGAGGGTTATCCCATCCACATACCATCAATGCCTCAATTTCCCATATAATGGCACTATAATTACTATTCCTGGCGACCCCGATCCTTTTTAGTATTGTTCAAACCCAAAAGGAACTGTTGAACGACAAGTGCCCATCAATCGAGAGACCTCATCTTCCACTTCATCCACTACTTCATCTAACTACATTGATCCATCTGCCCTTATCAAATCATCCACCTCATTTACCACACTTTCCATGCCTAAAATCTATATTGAAGACAAAGGATGCAAAGAATATAACATGAAGAGTCTCTTTTTCATTGGCAAGCTACCTAAATCATCGAAGTCTTATGGCAAATTGCATCCCATGCAAACTAAAGTCATTATTCATAATCCCCCTACCATCTTCACTAAATGGGGGGAGCTATCCGAAGAATCCATGGATGAATCTAAGAAATTGTCATTCAAACAGTATCCAAAAGGGTTCCAAATAATGAAATGACAAGGATATGATGGACATAATGGCCTTGGCATAAAAAAGAAAGGAATGTTGGAACCTTAAAACCTCCTAAACTACTAAAGCACCAAGGCTTGGGGTTCGCACCAGTAAAATTGACTGCCTGGGGTATCGGGTTACCTTCAAGTGAGGTCATTAATGATTCAAATAAGATTGAGGCATATGAGGACTCTTGGGATTTTGATGTTGATTCCAATGAATATGAATGGGATTCCCTATCCTCCACTACTTTCATGGACCTTGATAAACTGTTTGGAATACTTGATGAGCCTCCCCTTAAAGAATTATTTAGTCAAATGCTTACAATTAGTTCCCTGTCAAAGCCACCAAGTCCCCGTCCAAAAGTCCCTTTGAAAAGAGGAGAATGGAACAAACACTTTTGGGAAACCATTGATGCTTCCTCTTGGGAACCTGATGACTCTACCTCTGTATTTACCTTATTAGCCTACACAATGACCCTTGATAATACCGATGATGGCCTACCCATTGCTACCCCAGCTTGTAGATTTGGATCAACAAGAACCACCAAGTTTGGACGCATTTGAGAATGACGAAGCAATTGATGAGTTCATGGGACTTCGTGAAGGAATACCGAGTAGAGATCATAAGGTTGTCTTTGTCATATAACTCAATTATGCAGCATACTTTGGTGAGGTTGTCCTATCCTCTAGTCACAAAAGTGAAAATGAAAAAAGTAAAAATAAAATGAATAGGTCTTCAAGTGAAAACCAAAAGGTTCCTGCTGACCATGAAAAAGTAAAAATAAAGGACGTATCCAAAGGTGAAAACTCCCTGAGGCACCTGAGGATGGAGGATTGGAATTTCTCCCTATAGATCGAGAGAGATCACTATTGTTGATAGAAGAAACAAAAGAAGCAAACATTGTAACACAAGACAATTCTAGAATCATACAGTTGGCAACATCTTTCACCACCAAGGAAAAGCCTGAGTTTATAACATTCTTTTCAGAAAGTCAAGTTAATTTTGCATGGTCATATGTTGATATTCTTGGATTGGATCTTGAACTTGTTCTACATCACCTACCATTGTTGCCAAATGCTAAACCATATAAGAAGAAGTTAAGGAAACTGCACCCACAAATTACACTCTTGGTTAAGGTGGAACTGAAGAACCTCTTGGACATTGGATTCATTCAATCTATTGAATATGTAGATTGGATATCAAATCTTTTTCCTATCACAAAACTGAATGGGAAAATCAAACTATGCACAGATTTCAGAGACCTCAAATAAACTTGTCCTAAAGATGATTTTCCTCTACCAAACATTGGCATCATAGTAGACCTTACTACTGGATATGAAATGCTATCACTTACGGATCGATTCTCAGGTTATAATCAAATAAGAATTACTCTTGAAGATCAACCAAAGACAACTTTCACATGTTCTTGGGGAACTTTCTATTGGAATGTCATGCCATTTGGACTTTAAAATGTTGGAGCTACATATCAGAGAGCAATGACTACTATTTTTCATGATTATATGCATGTACTTATGGAATATTATGTTCATGACCTTCTCTCAAAATATCTAGAATGAAATGGATATCTAACAGTATTGGACAAGATTTTCACACGACTGGAAGAGTATCAACTCAGGCTAAACCCAAAAAAATATGTTTTTAGGGTCCAATTAGGCATGCTTCTTAGATATATCATCTCCTATAGAGAGATAGAAGTTGATCCCGCCAAAGTAAATGCCATCTTAGAAATGCCACAACCAACCAACATCAATTAGTTAAGGACATTACAAATAAGATTACAATCAATCTACAGGTTCATCACTTAGCCAGTAGATAAGATCCATCTATTTTAACATCTATTATGAAAAGGCATTCCCTTCAATTGGATAGAAAAGTGTCAAGAAGCATTTGATGAGATCAAGAACTATTTACTAACCCCACTAGTTATTATGCCTCCAATTGATGGAAGACATTTGATATTATATGTGACAACAACTACATCGGCACTAGGGGCATTGTTAGCACAAAATGATAATGATGGTAAAGAATGAGCAATTTATGACATCAGTCGCACCTTAGTCAGATATGAGTTGAAGTATAGCTCTATTGAAAAAACTTTCCTAAGAGTGGTATTTGCAACACATAATTTGAGACATTACATTTTGAATCACAAGACAAAACTAATTGCCAAAATTGATCCTTTGAAATAGATTCTCAACAAAGCAACTCTGATAGGAAGACTAGCTAAGTGGGTTGTTGGTGTTTTTTCAGGTACACCTTGAGGAAGCCCAAGAAGGTATCCATCCTTCATCATCAAGCACCTTACAGATGAATGGCCAACTCGATGGGTAAAGGGTTTTAAAACTTTGACCCCTACACTTTAGGCTCTATGGGACCAGGGAGGGTATTTCCCGATGAAGTTCACACAAATTCAAATAAATGAGTTAACATCTTGCATAGATATGGTCCCCTTCATTCAAATAGATAAGAAAAAAATTGGTCAGATTTCACACAAATAAGCCTCCATTTGTTGGGAATAGGGTTTCATTTTAGACTTGCACCTTGGAATAAGCAAAATTTGATTTAATGTTATCATCATTATGAGTCCTTGACAAGGTATACTGGGGGATAAACTAGTGCCTCATCCATTGGGAATGGGGTCAAACACATGACAGTCGGTAATGCATAAATCATGAAATCAATGGCGTATTTTCATAATGCCTTACACTATGAAAACTCGCAATTACCAAAACACAACTTCTTATCAGAATCCTGGGTAATTGCTTACACACCTATGAATCCCCTCAAGTATTTTAATTAACCTTTTAGGCTAAAACAAGAAACAAAATCATATATTCAATTAAACATTGAAATACAAATGATAAAATGCTTGGTTTCTAATTTATAGTATTGTAATAATCACTTACAGGAGACTAGCATATATCTTGGGTTTTTAGATTCATCACACTATCAAAAACTTATGCAAAATTATCTAAGATTATCATGTAAAGGACTTGAACCCAAGACAATACCCTAGTTTTTCATATATACATTATGTACTACATTAATATTCAGCCTATACCTAAGCCATCTTATACTAAAAAACAAGATCCCTGAAATGAACCTTGAAATCCGTTTTATAAGTTAAGGGAGCAAGAAGAAAAGGGTTCATTTTAGTTACATTTTACAATGATTTTGAGGTCATTTCACCTCGTGGGGTTTCATTCCTGGACAATTATATTTTAATTTGCATATCATGAGAAAAGAAAAAGAAAAAAGAGGCACCAAGCCATCGTTCGGAGATGCCATGCAAGCCTTCCAAAAGGTGTCACCATCGTAAACCGCACTTTTCCAAAAAAATGAAAGGTCACCATCATTCTTAATAGCAAAAACCCCTTGAAACACCCACGTCAAGAAACCACATCACCACACCCAGGACCCAATCATCACCAATCAAAGAACATGGGCATCACCCAGCCTTGGCACCGGCTGAATGAATAGCCTCACCCGACCTCCTTATAGAGAGTGGAGTTGCAACTACCATCTCCTCATCTGAATCAGTATAGGGCACAAGGGAAATAGGGAAATGGCCACTACTAAGGCCAAACCCTTCAGTCTCCTCTGAAGAACTATCATTGATCACCACCAGAGAATTGGTCTTTCAAGGACAAACCCTAGGGCCTACCTCTATCCTCATTAATTATTTCACAAACTCATCAAGCTCCTTCTTTTCAAACTTGCCTAGTTCTTCTTAGCAAGCTCTAGGTTAGAGATTATAAGCTTCTCGGATAGTAGTTCGCCTGGCCCACATACGAGCACTTCTTTTAGCTCTCAGAATGATTGGTGCCTCCTTGACCACAACCATCTTCTTAGGTTCATAAGTTAATGGTTCCTGCGAACTCAGACATCATGACCTACGTACTAGTGTGGAAAAATAGGTCGATTGACTCATTTTTCTAGCAACATGGACATGATCCGTGTGAGAAAACCAATAACCTTCACCAGGAGACCCCTAGGTAGAGGCAACACAAGCTACACCAACACCAGATACAAAATATGGTACCGAAATGCAACAGGAACATCATATTCATCAAAACACCAGCTCACCACCTTGGCGAGAATTCACCAAGCAACAACACTTACTACCTAGCACTTGTGATAATTAACCACAAGCACTGATTCAGAATAAAATGGTGAGAAATCTAATGGACAATCCTTATTAAATAGAGGAATTCTCAGTATGCTACAATTAATGGCCATCCTGGTTCGCTTGCATGACTGAAAAAATCAATCACTTGTATGTTGCATCTCAGTTGTCGATCACCATGGATTAAATCTCAATCAACGAGGATCATTAAGGATCACCACTTGCTTTACTAGTCATACTTAGAAATAACAAAGGATTGCTTTAAAACTGCCACGTACCTGACCATATCCCAAGACCATCAGTCCTGACACAAGCGTTGTCGATCACCATGGATTAAATCTCAATCAACAAGGATCATTAAGGATCACCACTTGCTTTACTAGTCATACTTAGAAATAACAAAGGATTGCTTTAAAACTGCCACGTACCTGACCATATCCCAAGACCATCAGTCTTGACACAAGCGTTGTCGATCCTACAATCACAAGAAAATCCAAGCCAAAAACTGAAAAGATCGCCCACCACTCATTCATCCTTCCCCTGTGTGTCCCATCAAGCGATGGCTAAGAAGCCAACAATGAAACATTAATCGTAGATCATAGTCATGAAAGGATCCTAACTATTAGTACTTAACCGCATCACCCACTGCACGTTGGCAATAGCCTGAGTCAACACAATCCACAACAAACCGAGCCCGCGCGATGAGGAAACTTAACCCATCGGTGGTTATGGGTTGCATCCTAACTCGCGAAGGATGACCCGTGATAATAGAGATACTAGCGAGGAAAGATACACACACCCATCTGGCACCATATTCCATTAGATTGACCATCGCGTGTTCCCCCCTGGGTAAACCAAACTCAACCAGTGACATGTTACAACCCAGCAATGGAACACGACCAAGCCATCGATGCTCGCAGGTTCAACTTTAACCTGCACAAACCAACTATTGATAGTTAAGAGGGCAACAATGGGTCAAAATGTTCACCACATCGCTCATCGGGCGTTACTTCCTCATCAACATAAACAAAAATGCGAGGGCATGCAGGCAGCCGATGCAAAAGAGACCAAGGCATCGCTCATCGCGGGTTCATCATGGGAATTTGAAAATGAAAAAGCGACGAGTGATGAGAACATAAAGGCCAACTTAGAGAGACTTACAACACATGTGCCAAATGTTGTTTTAGAAGGAGTTCCTAGTCCCGACGGGTGGGATAAAGAAAGGGTTGATAAAACCATGAGCTTAAAGGCCATGAAGGAATTAATGAAAAGACCAAGAACTGTCACAACTAGTCAACTCAAAAATAGAAACCTGGTGCCCGAATGAGGGTGTGGACATGAAGAATTTTGCAAAACCAGAACCCTAAGGTAATGATAATTAGGGTTTAACCTTACTAATTCAGTGGAACCAGGAAAACTTTCGGGGTTCCACCATGGGTTATGATCTTAAGTGAGTATGACTTTGAGTATGTTGACCGAAAATAAATTAAGGGACAAGTGATAGCTAATCAACTCATAGATGCACACGTAAAGGTAGATCACCCTTTGATATCCAACTTCCTAGATGAATCAATCTTTTCCATAGAAACATCAACAACATGGAAACTATATTTTGATGGATCTTACATAAGTCATGGTTCAGGAGCTATAATTTTTTTCATCACACCTCAAGGAGATTCCATTCCCAAGTCATTTTGTATAGCATTTCCATGCACAAATAACATAGCAGAGTACAAAGCATTATTGGCAGGTCTTTGAATGTTAATAAAATGGAAAATCAAAGATCTTCAAGTCTATGGTGATTCTTAGCTAGTGATTAAGCAAGTTAATGATGATTATGACACCAAGGATGATAAATTGATAACCTACAAGCGCATGGTGGATAGTTTTAGACTATACTTTGATGCCATTTCTTTTGAATAGATCCTAAGAATACAGAACAAAGCAGTTGACGCAATGGATACCATTGGATATCTCTTGGACATTCCTTATAATGCATTGCAATATGAGTTCTTGGTAGAACAACTATTGGTCCCTGCTTTCGATGTCCCCGAAACCAAACTTGTGTGTGAACTTGTTGGTCTCGACTCTCCTTGGTACAAAGACATCTATGCCTATTTACATGACCAAATTATCCCTCAATCAACACAAAACCTTTATCTGAAAAGCATCTAAATATGCCATCATTGGAGATACCCTTTGGTGTCATAGTTTAGATAGTACCCTCCTTCGATGTCTTGACTCTAATGAAGTACAAGCGGCCTTACAGGAGGTACATCATGGTATATGTGGAGCTCACTCTGCTAGTCTAACCTTAGCCAAAAATCTCATGAGGATTGGATATTATTGGCCTATAATGGAATATGATCCTATAACTTTGTGAAGAAATGTCACCAATGTCAGATTCATGGAGATCTTATACATGCACCAGCTCAGGAACTATAGCCGCTTACTTCACCATGTCCATTTTTTTAATGGGGATTCGACCTCACGCAAACGATCCATCCCACCTCTGCTAATGGACATAACCTTACCCTTGTTGCTACTGAATAATTTACAAAATGGATCGAAGCCATCCCAATGACCTACATCACTGGAAAGAAGATAGACAAGTTCATCCCGAATTACATTATTTTCCACTATGGTATCCCACAGTCCATCATTATAGATAATGTTCACCCTTTTAAGAACCAATATTTTCATGAACTTTCTGAAAAAAATCATATCCAACACCATTTTTCTACCCCGTATTACCCCCAAGGTAATGGCCAAGCTGAGGCATCTAATAAGACTATCCTAAAAATCTTAAAGACGACTGTTAATGACGTTGGCCATGACTGGCACGTGCAACTCAATCCTGATCTTTGGGCCTATTGTACCAATATTCACACCCCTACAAGAGCCACTCCCTACTCCCTTTTCTTTGGATCTAAAGCTATACTTCCTATAGAGGTCGAGTTACCATCCCTAAGAGTACCTATGCAAGGATTAATTGATCAAGAAGAATATTGTGTATCATGTCCGCATGAGGTAGAGTTACTGGATGAAAAGAGATAGAATGTGTTGACACATCTGCAAGCATATAAAAACCACCTTCGACATAGCTACAATAAGAAGGTTTGACCTAGACGTTTTGGCATTGGTGACTTGGTCTTGAAGGAAAATCCAAAGAATCAAGAAGAACACAAAAAACCTAGAAATTTTGATCCTAATTGGTTGGGTCCTTATATCATCACAATAGCATATGGATCTGGTGCTTATCAGATTTCTACTCCTGAAGGTGAACCGTTTCTTGAAACCATCAACAACATGCACCTTCGCAAGTACTATACTTAATTCTCAAAGTATCCCTTCAAAAAGTCAAAAAATACAAAAAAGTACACCCTAATGTAAACCTGGCAAATAAACGTCTTGGTGACAACAGAAAATTAAAAAAAATTAAAAATCAAATCAAAAAAATAGTAAAGAGAAATAATTCGTTTAAAAGTGAAAACCACTTCGGTGGCACTTTGGATAAGTACCATGGTGAAAACCTAGCAAATAGGCGCCATGTGTAGTCAGTTTATGCTCTTCCATCTACTATCACTCCATCTAGTCTTCCATCCTCTCCTCATCCATTCACACATATCACTCATCCCTAATAAAGCTTTGACATCCTTTTCCATGGTTTGAGACCCACCAACATTTAGCATCCTTTGCATTCATTTGTTGATTCCCCCTCACACATAATAAGTTGGTCCTATACTTGACTGGGGGCAATTCCTTGACTTATGTCTTCATGGGATCATACACATGGTATCAACTTTCATAAAACATCAAAAAAAATAAAAATCATAAAACATCAAAAATCCAAAAAAATCATAAAACATCAAAATCCAAAAAATCATAAAACATAAAAAATCGAAAAAACATCAAAAATCCAAAAAAACCATAAAACATCAAAAATCCAAAAAAATCATGAAGTGCTCAAATTCTGGTCTCCATTATTTGTTGATAATATTGTGTATGATTAGATTTTTTATGTATTTTAGGTTGGAATATAGGGGTATATTATTAATTGGTATCAATTATTTGTTCATAATACTATGTATGATATAATAAGTTGTGGTCTCAAATTGTGGTATTGGATTTTTTATGTATTTTAGGTGGGAATATAGGGGTATATTATGAATGTATTATTTTAGATATCATTTTATTGAAAAGATTGAACTATTTTCTAATTTTGCAGTCTCTTAGTTTTAGTTTTTAATGTCAGTCAGACCTAAGATATCATTTATTTGTTTGTAATGAGGAGGCTTAGTTCACCTAATGTAAAGATATCTATATGTATTATTAAATCACAAATGTTCATTATTATTTCCTTCACACAACCATATTCAATGCATCTGGAGGCTAGAAGCAGTATTACAAAATAAAGTTATCATCTAGGACATACAAGAAGAGTCTAGCATCTAGAAAACATATAGGACATACAAGAAATTATATTGTAAATAAACAAAATTAATTTCAACCAAAGTAAGAAAACTAAGAAGAATGAATTACATTCAATAATAAAATACACCATACATGTAACCAATGTTTAGGTGACAAGCTAACCTCTTAATTAAGGTGACATGCTAGTTAAGGTGAAAAAACATCACCATAATCATTTGCATTGCTGATTGCATTGCATTTCATATATTTGAAACTCAAATCATTACTTCACATTGCATAACTAATAACTAGGAGCAACTGCCAATTGCATTTTCTTGTCATGGCATTCCATGATACCATATTTCTTTGGGGAATTTTTTCAAAAATTTCACTGCCTTGTCTATGCTACCACATTTTTCATACATATCTACCAAATAATTTTATCAAATAGTTCACTACCTTATTGATATGGCTAAAATCCTAAAACAAGTTCTTTCGAACAAGCTATGGATGCTTGGAAAAAATCTATCAAAGCATAACAATAAGCAATAACATAGACAAGGCAATGAACTAGTTGAAAAAATGACTCAAAGAGATGTGGTCTCATGGTGATGGAATTCCATGACAATCCATGAAAATTCACTTTTCATGGCATTCCATCACCATGAGACCACATTTCTTTGAGGCATTTTTTTCGAAGTTCATTGTCTTGTCTATTGGTGCAGGGGCACCCATATGCTGAAAAGAAGTCAAGTGTTGGATTTTTGTGTTATTAAGTCATTTTTGGTGTAATAAGGTCTTTTAACACCATTAGTTCATGTTTTGTTTCAGTTTTGGTCATGTGGGGTCAATCTTGTGAAAACTTGTCACTTTTGTAAAAAAGTTGCAAAAGTTGCTCAAGCAACTTTGCATTTTTGAGTTTTGTAGGAAGTTAAACCATTGGACTTCAAAAGTCAATTGGTGAATGGTTGTTTTAGCTTGAAAATGTTTAAATATTTCCTTGTGTGGTCAAGGAAACATTTTTTTGATGTTTTGGGAGATTAAACAAAAGAAATATACTCTGTTTTTAGTGTTTTCAATTAATTTCTTGCTGCTACAGAAGATTGTACGGCCCCGTACAGCCTAAAAATGAACTAATTCTTGTTGGGATTGATGAAGGAATGAATTAAACCACATTTTATTTTGGTTTCATTTTTTTTCATTAAGGTTGAAGTGAATTAGATTCTTTTTACTACAAACAACCAGGAAACCCTAGGTTAAGAGGGTTTGATTGAAAATATGCATTTTTGACCCATTCCATTGGTGGAAAAGTCTAATAATCAGTGGAATGGAGGTAGATAGGGTTTTTTCAATGTTTTTAGTGTTTGCAGAAGTAGTGGATGCAGTTAGGAGCAAATTTGATGCTGCCCTAGCCTAATATCATCATGTATTATGCTTAGGTGAGTAAGTAGACTTAGGGTTTTGAAAGAAAGCTATTTGGAGATTGTTTTAGTTGATGAAAATTGTATGTATAGACCCCATGTGACATGTTAAAGGCTGTGGAATGAAGAATTGAGGTGTGGGAATTTTAAACCCCAAAGTTTCTTTTTAAAATAAGCCTAATTATGCCCAATTGGAGCATAGCAGTCCAAATTTGAGGGTGTTGTTACAAAACAACCATATCTAAAATTTTGATATGTTTTTAAGTGGAATAAAGGGTATCCTAAATGGTGTTCACATTTTGGTAATTTTATCTGATCTGAAAGTTTTGTGGGAAAAAACCTATTTCAAGTACTACTAGGAGAAATAGAGGATTTGTGAGAAAACCACCAAGTTAGGGCTTAAAAGTTGAAAATATTATTTAATTAAGATTTTTTTGTTAACCTCCACCCTTCTCTACATCAAATTGGTATCAGATCATAGGTTTTTGTCAATAGGTGGAAAAAGTTGAAGTTTGAAAGAAGCAAAGATGCCTCGTAAAAGTAATCCAACTGCTAGAGAAGTGAAAGAGTTGAAAGAAAAGCATGCCAAGGCATTGAGATGGGTAAAGGAGTCTCAAGAAGCTGTTCTAGCTATACTTATTGTATACACCTAAAATTGGTCTGGAGCATCCGATTAGTTAAATACAAATTATTTGATTAATTATCCTAATTTCCTCTACTGTTTGAATAAATAGAAATATTTATTTATATAGTTCACATTTAAATTCATCTTAATTAAATAAAAAAAATTAAATACTTTGTTTGATTTAATCATCATTTTCCTATTTTATTCTATCACATATATCTTAAATTAATTAAATGAAGATCAAAACAGTTTATTGATTAATTGCCATATTCTTCTGTTTAATTTAATAAACAACTTCTATAGTTCGTTTTATTAAATTATTTCTCCCTCTTTTGCTAATTTAAATAAATCAAAATATTTGAATAAAAGCATAAAGAATATTCCATCTATATTTCCTCAAAAGTGAATTAGATATCCTATGTCTCATTTATGTCTAAAATATGTCACAATTAATGCTTTGAAACTTCACGGGAAGTTTTGGAGACAAATTGGAGACAAATTCCAAATTCTTCTCTAAATCCTCCTCCATCAATCCTTCCTCTTCTCTTGCCTTGTGTTTTCATGGGTAGAGACAATCACCAAAATTCTCTCAATCTCCTCCATCTTTCACCATTCAATCCTCCAGATTGAATCCAAGCCTCTCAATGCCATCCCTGTGCATTTCTATAGCTAGGAAATCTATAAATACAGCCTCATTGAACCAAGAAAAGGATCCAGAGAATCTAACTTATGCACTCTTACTCTGCAGGAATTCAAGCATCAAGCATTCAACATTCAAGCATCAAGCAATCAAGTTTTCATATCATGGCTGCCTCCTGTAGCTCTTCTTTTGTCAATTTTCATGTCTAATCATTTGGAAATCATCATATAGGATTAGTTTCCTGTATTTAGTATCCATCTCATTCTTTGAATTTTCATTTTAAAAATCATAGTGCAATCACGATCTAAGAGCCACAGTGATTTAATAAATCTTTGGAGATAGAGAACAATATGACGCTTTCAATAGATTATTGTTTTGAATTAGTTCAATTAGCTCTGTCTTTGATATAATGTCGTATTAAGAAGTGTGTTTTGTGCTTTACACCTTATCCACGCTTACAATTTGGTGCCCATTGTGGGGCATTAACCCCAATTTTACAAATTTTCTGGAAAGTGTCACGCAAGTTCCCGATGTGTTTTCTTTTAGCGCTTTCGTCAAATACTATAGTGCTTCCATGGCAAACTATAGCACTTCTGTGCTCTGTTTCGGCGCTTCCATGTTACTACAGTGCATCCTTCAAAATTTTCAGCGCTTTCAACTTTAGCGCTTCTATGACCTGTTTCAGCGCATCGGTGATTTAGTGCTTCCATGGCAAACTTCGGCGCTTAGGTGTCTTGTTTTGGCACTTTCGTGTTTTAGCACATCAAGTAAGAGTTATAGCGCTTCGAAGGACTGTTCCAGCACTTTTTGTAAAATAAGTCTGGATCCGACGTGGCTGCGGCCAGATTTTAATTTTTTCACAATTGGACTAAAATTTATCAATCCTAGGATAGCCACTTCTGGTTTTCTAAAATTTATCAATCCTAGAATAGTCACTTCTGGTTTTCTAAAATTTCTCAATCCTAAGATAGTCACTTCTTGGTTTCTAAAATATATCAATCCTAGGGTAGCCACTTTTTGTTTTCTTAAAGGCAAATTTATCAATCCTAGGATAGTCATCACATTTTTACAGTACAAGTTAAAAAGAACAAACATGATTTCTGTGAAGCAACACCTTCACATAGATTAGAAAATTTATTTTTGGGCTTAAAACAGAACAACTTATATGTTGTGCTTGTGGTGTTTAGGCTTATGCTCTCCCCTTAACTGGGTGACCAAAGCGCCAGATTCACTTTTACTTCATGCTATTTACGCTTTATTAAATCCTTTAGAAGGCTTGCGTAGTGGGAAAAAATACTCACCCTACGGGAACGACCTAAGTGGGAACGCCTAAAGCCAAGGATTCCAACCCACTATAATAAAAATGCAAGTTGTTGATGAAAGTCCAACTTGATGGTAGTGAGCAAGATAACCATCCCAAAAATCTTTGTTCTAAAGATTGGGAGGTCTCCTGAGGGAGTTTATCAATTGTCGCACCACATTGAAGCCCTATCTACGAACCATAGAGTAGTATCCTGCCGAGTCAGTATCCATACATTGTCATACTCACGGTGCAAGGGGAGAGAATAATCTACCCCCAAGACACTCACCATATAATTGCCACAGACCGTTTGCTTAGAGGATGAGAAATCCAACTCTGAGTATGCGCCTGGGAACGACAAAAAAATGGGTGCCCTCTAGGGGGTGACAAGGTTGTGTGTGTCAATGCAATTCAAGATGTGGGTTGTGAGTATAATGATGACCTATTTGTCCTTAAGTGTGAGTCTATTTGATTTGTGTACAATTGTCAAAGCAACCCGTAAAAATCAATAAGAATCATTTGTGGCTCTTGAACATACATGATCTATTCAGTTTAAAACAATTATTCACAATTGCTTGTTGTGTTTTCACAAATTCATTAAAATCAGATTAAAGATCATCCTGAAAACAACAAAGTCAAGATTAGATCAGAAAATCCATGCTACGAAAGTGGAAGTCCACCTTGTTTGTCAAGAGAAAAATCAAAATCACAAAACCCAAGAAACCTTTCGGTTATCGAGATAAGTTGAGAAGACAAGGTTTTCTGTATCAAAATCAGAAACTCTTTTTACAACATAGAACATTCATCCACAGATATCACGATTTTGCTAGGGGTCACACTTTAGATTACATAGTAGAACCACTCTATTCATGAGCCTTCTTCCAAAGAAGAGCTCTCACTCAGTATCACAACCATAGTCAGTGCATACATCGTTCTTATCTTCCACAATCCATGATACAGTATGCCACAAGGCCAGATCAGATTTTATAATAGGGAGTCATAAAAGTCCTATTTTTAGCGCTCTAGAAACCTGTTTCAGTGCTTCAGGTCACTATTTTAGCGCTTCTATGAAATAGTACTTTTGGGCACTGTTTTAGCGCTTATAGTCTATATTTTAGTGATTTCATCAAATAGTGCTTTCATCATATTTTCCAACACTTTCGGGCACTGTTTCAGCACTTCTGTCAAGATAGCGCTTCCATTAATTTCTGCAGCGCTTTCGTGCACTATTTTAGTGCTTCTGTCAAGATAGCACTTCTGTCACCTGTTTCAGCACTTCAGAACTCTGTTCTAGCGCCTTTGTCCTCTATTTTAGCACTTTCAAAATAGAGAGTTCAAAAATCCTACCAGTCAGTTCGTCTATCATTTTATCCACAGTTTTCATCAAAACCAAGTTTCCTTTTATCAGAATCACCGTCTAGAGACCGAAAATAGATAGGTTTATACAAATTTCCAATCTTATCAACTGAAACAAGATCTTGCAAATCATAAGTGTCAAAATCAAATACACAATCGATTACTACACTGAAGTTTCATCATCAGGATACTATCATCCTTTATCATGAAACCAAGTATAGTAATCAAATTTTTAACATAGTCTCATCAATAAGATCAGTCATCTTATTCAACTTTGTTAAAAATTCAATTGACATTTTCCCAGTATAGAAGATCAACATTTCAGAAGAAAGGGTAAAAATTTGTATGCCAATCTTCACTAGGTCCCAAAAGCAGAGACTCTTAGAGCAAGAACTTAAAAAATCACAAACAATGGTAGAAGAGAATCCTTGGAACAATCTGAACCAAAATGATAAGAACGAAATAACTCCAGAGGATATTCAAACAACTCAACAAGATCCCAAGTTCCATAAGTTTATGGAAAAGATTTTAGAACAAGATATGGAGAAGTATCTTTTGATGTTGGCTGAGTCGGGTGCTAAACTTCCCAAGGACTTCAATGTGAATCATCTGAAGGAAGCACCTGGAACAAGTGAGATTGAAATACTGCAACCTACATAAACAATAGATCCAGTTGCCGCTTTGACATCTCAAATGCAATTGTTACAACAACAGATACAGGATATGATGAAAGGGAGTACCAAAAGATATGTGATACAGGACATTTGTCCTTATCCTTTCAATGCAACAGTCGGTCTGATACCTTTTCGTAGGCACTGTGAGATCCCAAAGTATGACAAGTACAATGGAAGAACGAATCCGATAGATCATATTAGGGAATTCAAAACAATGAGTCTCGAGTTTTCCCAAGAGGAAACTTACTTAATGAGGTTATTCCCACGGAGCTTGGGAGGATCATGTATGGAGTGGTTTTCAAAACTACAACCAGGTATCAGAACTTTTGAGGAACTAGTTAATAGGTTCATTTCCCAGTACTGCTTTAACATCCAAAACGATGTTACAATAAAGGATATTTATAACCTAAAGCAAAGCAAAGGGGAAACATTCTTTTCTTTTCTACAAAGATGGCGACAATTGTTCGCTAGATATCCTCGATCTATTCTTGAGGAAGAAAAGGTGGAGTTGTTCATTGATAAGTTAACGGAGGAAATGAGTTATAGACTCGAATTGCAATGTCCTCCCACATTCGAAAAATTAATAGAAAACGGTCTTAAAATTGAGGAAGCATTAGTCAAAACAGGAGTTATCAAACATTTCAATGATAAAACGAATAACACAAATAACTCCTCCAATCAATACTCAAGCAGTGATAAGCCAAAATTTTGGCAAAAGAATCAAAACACAACTACAAACAAAACAACAAATGATTCCCAAAATTTCAAACCAATTTTCAACTTGACAACATCTACATCAAAGAATCAAAACAATGATCAAATTCTCAAGTCAAATGTCATGCAAAGCAACGAGATCATAAAAACACAGTCATATTAGAAATCATCAAATCAGCATAGGTTCACACCTTTAGGGCAAACAATAGAATTAGCAATGAAAGAATTAGTCACCAGTGGCCTTATCACTGCATGGGAAGCCCGATTATGGGATCCAAAGGTCAAACCACCATGGTGGAATGATGCTGATTACTGCAACTTCCATAATAACAAAAGCCACAAGACCAATGATTGTATGGAGTTGAAACATGGAATACAAGATTTGATTAACAAAAATAAAGCATATGTGGAAACACCCCAAAATAATAATGATCATTTGGCCTTCAAGGACCCTTTGCCAAACTATGACAAAGGAGCACCATCATCTTCAAACAACAAAGGGAAGAATGTCAACCATGTCTTTGACAGAACAATCCTTTGTCTATCTGGAATAGAGAGTGATCATACAGTTAGTCACAACATTGATGAACCAAAAATCAACAACACTACCCCTTTGGACTTGCTCTTGAGCATACAAAACTCCGATAATCAAATCAATGTCTTAAAAATCAGAGACCGTCAAGAACATCAACTAGCAAATGTGATGACTAGGGGGCAAGCCAAGGTCATGTTAAAAGGAGTTGGATCTACACATGCAGTTCCACCTCCATCTCATTATAACATTGTCGATCAACTACAAAACATTCCTACACAGATATCAATAATAGAACTCCTTAAAATATCACCATCACATAAGGAGGTTTTAGAACAAGCTTTAGTTGCCACTATGGTACCAAAGAATCTAGATGTTTGTTAGTTTCAAGCTATGGTGGGACATTTGGCTACCCCACATTGTCTATCATTCTCTGAATAGGATGATATCTCACTAAACCATCCCCATAATACTACACTCCATATTGAAGTCTTAATCCATAATCATCATGTCAAGAGAGTCTTAATAGATGGGGGAGCTGGTCTGAACATTTGCACTCTCAAGTTAATCTGTGCACTAGGGTATTCAGATGATGCTATTGATGCTCGAAGAAAAATGACTATCAAAGCATATGATGAGGAAGAAAGATCGTCTAAAGGCTTGATTGTGCTACCCAATCAAGTGGGGCCAATGATGAAACATATAGCATGTCAAGTGTTGGAGAAGGATTTAACATACAACGTTCTCTTAGGATGACCATGGATCCATGAAATGCAAGTTGTACCTTCGACATATCATCAATGTTTGAAGTTCCCAATAAATGGACGAGAGGTGACTATATATGTTGATTACAATAATCCTCAACATTGTGACACCCTTAGGATCTCTCAAGATACCTTTGTACCACACAATAGGGAAGCATCATGTTCAAAAACATCCAAAGAAGAATAATGTCCAAGTATCACCACCAAGTGGGTAGAGAAGAAGGGTAAAGAAAAAGAAACAAGTCTTGTTGAAACTCAATCAACAGATAATCTGGATCAACAAACTTCTTTATCACAAAAGTTCCAAGAGCAAGTTCAACTGATGGACAAGGGAATGGGAACATATTCTATGGAGCAATCACTTAACCTATCACAGTTAATGCCATCTCCTAGGACATATGGTCAACCATCTAAGATCAAATCTCAAACATCATTACCAGTCACAGCTCTTGATAAAAGGTTTGTCAAAAAAGGCACAATAGAGGGTGAATCAGATAGCAAATTGATCCTGGATTGACTTTACAAAGATGAGGAACCCTCTACATCAGATATCAGTATCAAAAATGTCAACATCAACATCGATAAATATGGAAAAGGAAAAGCTATTTTAGAAAAAATGGGGTATGAAGGACAAGGACCAACTGGATTAAGAATGGATGGAATCATAGAGCCTATTACACCCCTCACTCTCCACTCAAAGGAGAAGCTGGGACTAGGATACTCTAATGAAGAAAAACAAGAAGTGGAAAAGAAGGTTGTAGAAAGAATTCTTCAACTTAGAAATAGCTTTGAGACAGATTCAAATGAATATGAATGGGATTCATGTTCCGATGTATATTTCATAGATATTCATATTGATGTCATCCAACAATATACACCTACACATGAGGAGGGCCAAGGCTCTGGGTCTAGACCAATCGTGGCAGTGTCACTAAATATCAATGATTCAAGTGGGGATGAATAGACGAGGAGTGAGCTAGATGATCTTGAAGAAAGTGCCATCATTGACCTCGACGTTACCATAAAAAACTATGATGAAATGGTTGTCTGAACCCTTACATCCATCAACCCAAATGAATCCGATGACCTCATGCCATTAATCCATCCTGAACTCATTGACTGGCAACCTATCGAACCTTTGACTATACCAATATTTACAGATGATGATGCCATCATAAATTTCCTATGTCATAGCGAACTTGGTACAAAATCTATCTGTAATACTCATAACAAAATGAATTGGTAGGAGGGTGTCAAATCTTCCAGTTGCAAAAATGAAAACAGGGAAAATAGATCTAATGGTGAAAACCATTCTATGGCAGCATTAGATCTGGAAAAAGAAAAAATAAAGAATGCATCTAACAATGAAAACCTTTCTGAGGCACTGAAGGATGGAAGATTTGACACTCTTCTGGAAAATTATCATGATTGATTATTAGTCTTGGTGGAACCAACACAGTCTGTGAATATCAGCACTGAAGAAAAGACAAGAGTCCTACATCTGGCGGAATCCATGACAGATCAAGAAAGATCGGAATTCATGAAATTCTTCAAAGAAAGAAGCATCAAATTCGCTTGGTCATATTCCGATATGCCAGGCTTAGACCCAAATTTTCTCATGCATCACGTGTCTTTGCCTGCAGGAATCAAGCCTATCAAGCAAAAATTAAGAAAAATGCATCCCTATATCGCATTGATGGTAAAGACAGAGCTAAAGAAATTATTGGATGTTGGATTCATAAGGTCTATAGACTACGCCAAATGGATATCAAACATTGTACCTATTTCAAAGCCGGACAATAGCATCAGAATATGTACAGATTTTAGGGACCTAAATAAAGCATGCCCGAAGGATGATTTTCCACTACCAAATAAGGACATCATCGTGGACTTGACAGCAGGGAATGCCATGTTGTCAATCATGGATGGTTTCTCTAGGTACAATCAAATAAAAATCGCTCTAGAAGATCAGGAAAAGATGGCTTTTACATGTCCATGAGGAACCTTCTGCTGGAACGTCATGCCATTTGGTCTGAAAAACATAGGAGCCACTTATCAAAGAGCAATGATGACAATATTCCATAATATGATGCACACCTTCATGGAGAATTACGTGGATGACATCTTGGAAAAATCTAGTACTAGGGAAGGACATCTGCATATCCTAGACAAAATCTTCACACAGATGGAGAAATTCAATGTTAGGTTAAACCCCAAGAAGTGTGTCTTCGGGGTCACATCAGCAAAACTATTAGGGTACATTATCTCAGAAAAAGGCATTGAAGTGGATCCAATGAAAGTCAAAGCAATAATGGAGATGCCACCTCCTAAGAATATCAATCAACTCAGATCACTACAAGGAAGGCTCCAATCGATCAGAAGATTTATCTCCCAGCTGGCGGACAAAAGTCATCCTTTTAATCATCTATTGCATAAGAATATAGTTTTCAAGTGGGATGAGGGGTGTGAAACAACATTCAATTAAATCAAACAGTATCTAGTGTCACCACCTATTCTCATGCCACCAACGAAAGGAAGACCTTTGATATTGTACATTGCTACGACAGATATCTCTTTTGGGGCACTATTAGTGCAAGAGGATTATGAAGGAAAAGAACATGCCATCTACTATATCAACCGGACTTTAAATGGATATGAAATCAATTACACTTTCATAGAGAAATCTTGCTTGACGGTGGTATTTCCTACTCAACAGCCGAGACACTATATGCTAACTCATACAATCAAGCTAATAGAAAAAATTGATCCTTTAAAATATCTACTCAGTAAAGATGCTTTAACAGGTAGACTGGCAAAGTGGGTCATGCTATTAAGTGAATTTGACATTCAGTATGTAGAGAGAAAGGAAATCAAGGGTCAGGTAATCGCTGAACAATTAGCTAAGGCTCCTTTACCAGATGATCGACCAATGACAATGGAGTTTCCAGATGTAGACATTTTGACGGTGATGCCCCAACAATGGGTATTATATTTTGATGGATCATATACATAGTGAGGATCAGGAGCAGGGATTTTGTTCACCTCTCCACAAGGACACACCATTCCAAAATCATATAGATTAATGTTTTAGTGTACAAATAATGTGGCAGAATATGAAGCATTAATCATTGGGGTCAAAATAACAATTCAATGGAAGATCACAGACTTATAGGTATATGGGGACTCTCAACTAGTCATTTATCAAGTAAATGACGAATATCAAATAAAAGATGAAAATTTTATGCCCTAAAAGCAACAAATAGATAATTTGAAACAGTCCTTTGTCATTATTAAGTTTGATCAAATTCCAAGGGTGGAGAACAAATCTATGGACGCTATGGCTACAATTGCTTCATTACTATAATTGCCTAAGAAGCGTGTTTGTTATGAGTTTATGGTAGAACAAGTATCAAGTCCTTCCCATAACAATCCAGAATCCACTACCATCTGCCATCTAGAAACCATTGAAAGCTCCATCTATGAAAAGACCTATGCTTACCTGAAAGACAATATCCTTCCTCCTGATCTATCCAGGAACCAGAAATGAAACTTTATCTGCGAATCCGCATGCCATACCTTAATCGCTGACATACTTTATCGTCGAGGTCTTGATGGTACCTTACTCTGATGTCTAGAACATGACAAATTTGAAACGTCCCTACGAGAGGTTCATGAGGGTATTTGTGGCACTCACTCGAGTGGGATAACTCTATCCAAGAAAGTCCTCCGTTTGGGATATTATTGACCATGCATGGAGAAAGAATCCTATCAGTTTGTTAATAAATGTCAAAAGTTTCAGATTCATAACAATCTGATTCATGCACCAGCACAAGAATTGCATCCCTTCACATCGACATGGCCTTTTTGTCAATGGGGACTGGATCTGGTAGGAAAGATAAATCCATCTTCATCCAATGGACACAAGTTCATCATAATAGGTACAAAATATTTCACAAAATAGATTGAAGCAGTGCCTCTTACAACCATCACTGGGAGGCAAATCTCCTCTTTCATCTTGAACTACATAATATGTTGGTATGGAATCCCTCAATCCATTATCACTGATAATGGATGACCTTTCAAGAATCAAGATTTCTAGGAGCTATGTGAAAATTTTCATATCCAACATCATTTTTCAACACTGTACTATCCTCAAGGTAATGGCCAAGCAGAGGCCTCGAACAAAACAATACTCAAAATTCTCAAAAAGACGGTTAACGATGTTGGACATGATTGGCATGTTCAACTCAATCCTACACTATGGGCCTACAGAACAAGTATCAGAACACCAACAGGAGCTACTCCATATGCCTTGGTATATGGGTCAGAAGCCATATTGCCCATCGAAGTAGAGATTCCATCCCTTCGTGTATCACTCAGAGGTATCATTCCTGATGAAGACTATAGGGTATCTAGACTGCAGGAACTGGAATTGTTGGGTGAGCGTCGTCAGCAGGCTGTTAATCATCTAATGGCTTATCAACAAAGGATGTCAAGAAGTTACAACCATAGGGTAAAACTGAGGGTCTTTCAAGTTGGTGACTTGGTACTAAAGGAAAACCATAGGAATCAGCAGGACAGAGAGAAGAAAGGGGAATTTGAGCCTAACTGGCTTGGTCCTTTTGTCATCATATCAGTGCATGGATCAAGAGCATATCAACTATCAACGTCAGAAGGGGATTTTTTTGATGAACCTATCAATAGTATCCATCTCAAAATATTCTATGCTTGAATCCCCTAGTGCGTGGGTCAAACTTCTGAAAATGCTTTCCTTGATGAAAACCTGGCAAATAGGCATCTTGGCAACGCAAAAATACAAAAAAAATAGAAAAGAGAAAAAGAAAGAAAAAGAGAAAAATGAGAAATACACAAAAACACAAAGAGCGTAATCAAAACATATGGTGAAAACCTGGAAACAGGCGTCGTATGTGATTCTAAGATCAGCTTTCCCATCTATTTTGATATATATCAGGATCATTTAGTCTGGCAGTCAATATCATTTCATATCATGTTAGTAGTCTTGCCATCTTTGCATCCATATCACAATCATTTTCAAATAGTCAAAATCTCACTCCATAGCTTGGGGGCAACATCTGGATATCACTAGGGGCAACAAAAACATCGATTTCACCAAAGAGCGAACAATAGTATAGTAGGAACAACAAAAAAATAAATCAAAGCGCAACATCAATCATCATCAGGAAGGCATTAACCATCCATATCATTTCCGAAAATCCAAAAACATGTCAAAAAGTTAAATATGAAAAAGCAAAATCCAAAAACATAGGTCTATGTCAGTCGAACTACGTGGTCTCTGCGTGTGTAACGTAGGCAAGGCTAATCTTTGATCAGCCCCTGAGACCCCTAGGATAAGTTAGTAGGTTAGGTATTTGGTCAAAAATCTTGAAAATCCAAAAACATCACAAAATTAGGATGGATGATCTAAAATATGAATAACGAATGAAACACTCTAAGTAAACAATGGATAATTTGTATTTTTGACTATCATTTCTTTGGAGTAACTCCATGATGTATTGAACTAGAGCAACAAGGAAGAAGAATGATTTTTTTTATCTGCTATCTGTTAGATTAATCAGTTAAATGTATGAATTGTTGGGGGATGTGCTATGCAAATGTATCACCGATGACATTCAAAATTCACACATTGAAATGATTAATCACTGCCTGTTTACACAACGAATGCTTAGGTAATCTCAGTTCAATCATACCTAGATGCTTGTGTTCGCTTGCAATATCAAAAATCATGAAAGAAGTACTCAAGTCGTCATTGGTCTAACACATACCATTGACACTTGTATTCACTTTCAACATCCAATAAAGCTCTATGATGACAAAAAAGCACAAAAGTACTGTTAAAATGACAATCGTTTTACATATAGTTGCATGTTAAAATTAGATTGCATTCATCATATTCATTATCTGCATAGTATTTGTTGCATAAAGGGTTCCAATCAATGATTATCTTATCTACAAATAAGACTAAGTATACTTGACATAATTTCAAAAATCATCAAAAACATGTAGGAGTCATCATCTCATCATTTAGTTTCATCATTTCATCATTCATGCATTTCATCATACATCAAATAAATTATGAATTAAATTGTACCATAGGTACATCATTTTCATTACTCCATAAAAACATTCATTACCTTATCATCCATCAAACATCATATGCATACATCATTTTAATCCATACATTTTATCACATATATAAAATAAATGCAAATCATGTCATTATTCTCATTACATCCATCCATTATCATTCATCATAAGATCACCATTTTTATCATCATCACATTGAAAAATAAAAAGTATCTATCCATCCATCCATACATTTACATCACATCATACATCCACGTATCATATATTCTACAAATTCATTCATCATAACAATCATTACATGAAATAAAAAGTATTTATCATTACATTATCACATTTGAAATAAAATCATCACATATTGCATAGATCAACATAATAAATGCATCCATCACATAGAAATCATAAACCATCATAAAATCACATCAACTGCATCTCATATATATATCATCAGTGTCAAGTATATAATAAAGTCTAAGCATAAAGATACATCATCAAAAATGAGGTACATCGTAATATACATCATGTCTCAAAAAGACAAATCACAGGAGGCATCTATGATCTGCTACTGCCAGACTATGTAGGCCCAACGGGACCAGTACCACCACCACCCCTGGAAGAACTAGGATCTCTAGGATCTCTACATGGAGGCTACATCACCCCCTCACTCACTGTCCGTGTATGCATCCACCCAAATCTTGACAGGGCATAACTAACTCTATGATCAATAGGCACTGCATCATGATACCTGCCTTTATAAAACTTTGCCTCTCGGCTAGCCTGCAAAACCTCCCTCATATAATCTCCTACTAAGGTACCATCAACCACTCTATAGAGGGTCTTTGTTGTCTCCTGTGCCCTCTCAGAAATCTACCGAGCACTATCTCGCTCGGCTGTCAAAGTGGCCACCTGCATTTGTATAGCTGCCAACAGTCCCTAAACCTGTGCTAAATCCTAAGCATGAGCCTAAGTTTGGGCCTGCATCTGAGTCTGGGTCTAAACGAGCAAACCCCAAGCCTGTACTAACTGCCCCTGCAATGTCTGGACCTATTTCTGGAGACCTACAATCTGTCTCTGATGATCTATTGGTGGTACTATCACTGCTTGCCTCTTGCGAGGCCTACTAGATGATGGACCACTACTGGCTGGCCCTACCCCTCTATCCCCTCCACTGCCACCATCGCTGTCATCACTATTGCTATCATCATCACCCTTCTCTATGCTACTACCTGACAAAGTACCACCCTCACTCTGTGCAGAACCATCTACCACATCCTCCTCTACTGGTAGTGGTGCTTACTCATCTAGAATAGTAATACAAGGATGTGGAACCAAGGCCAGGAATGTAGCGTACTCCTCTATAACTGGCGCCTCTGCAATGTCTCTCCGCATGTCCCAAGGTGATGGTTGCAATGCCTTGTATCCCTCTACTAAAGCATCATAACACAAACAGGGCCCCCAATCAGGAATATCACTCTGCCGCCTAGCATAGTGAGCTACCCCCTGTGGTATACACTGTACTATGCCATATTGTCTATATACTCGGCAAAGCAAAAATCTCTCTAAGACAAATGGTGTCTGACCGATCAGATACATAGAATCACAAAGGTATTCCAACATTGCATCATCCTCATCCCACTGCTCACAGTCTAAGTATGGACACCAGGTAACAGTCTCTGTGTCATAAAAAACCCGCTTCTAATGCTCTAACTTACCCATCTGGGCCTGGGTAAGCCGCCCTCTATATCTGAACACATAGGGTCTTCCTGCTGGTCTATCTGCCATTGGAAATGGCTGAGCAATAGAGAAATGCTCCCATGCCGACACCTATAACAGGGTCATCCCTGCTGATAAGCTGTGTGCCCCTAGGTACACAACAGAATGAAGATCATGATAAAGATGTGCTAGCATGCACATCCCCCACGCATATCTAGTACCATGTACCATCATGCCCTCTAAGGTCCTGCCCCAACCCACAAGGAATCCCTTTGACCTGCAATTAGGGAAAATGAAACCTCCAATAAATCCAGCAAGCACTGCTGGTAGTGTCGCGTATGAATCAGAAATCCTCCTCCATTAGATGCTCAGACCCTCAATATCTTGATCCTAGAATACTCTACGAAGAGCATCTCTACCGCTGGTCCTATGGGAATCATATGCTACAATCTCTCCCATGAACGAAATGCACAGAATTCGCCACACATCCTCGGGTGTGACCATCATCTTTCCATTAGGTAGATGAAAGGTGTTGTGGTCACTGTGCCACCTCTCAGCCAAAGCAGTCAACAAATCCCGATTAATCCTAATCTGGGGCATATCAAGCAAACTAGTAAGGTTGCATTGACCTATAATCTGAAGCTCATCTGGTGTCAGATGAGGTATCAAGTCTGTCATCCAAGGAAACCTCTCTCGCATCTAGAGAGTACCCAAATCCTCCTATCATCATAATGAAAAAGCCACAATCAGTGAACTATGTCAAGAAATTACACTTCATTCTACTATCAAGTCTATTCCAAAAATTTGGTATGAGTTTTCGATCAAATTTCATGGGTGAACATCAACAAACCTATCATGAGGTTTATCAAACCTTATCTAATCTCGCTTATAATGAGATTTATCAGATATAGAATCATTTCCTCGCCTATGATGAGGATCATCAAAAATAGGATTTTCTTCTCGCCTATCATGAGAATTTAGTCTTGTTTAAATCATCAAAACTCCAACATCAAGAAATTGGATTATCAATCATACCAATCCGAAGAATGGACATGATCAGAATTGACGAAATCAAGGTTACCTAAGTCAAAATTTTCAATCTTGAGATGAAAGCGCTAAATCAGGCACCCAAAGTGATAAATCCCAAAAAGCGCTACTTTATCGGTCAAAAGCGCTAAATCAGGGACCCAAAGCGCTAAATCTCAAAATCGCTACTTCAGCACTCCGATGCACTATAATAGGCATCTAGAGGGCTATTTCACCCTAAGCGTTGTTTTACCACATCAAAGTGCTAAAACACTCTGTCAAAGTGTCGCTTTACCAGAAGCGCTAGAACAAACCACGAAAGCGCTAATCTACCAAATCAAAGCGCTAGAACTCTCTAAGCGCTAAAATCTGGCATCAAAGCACTAAATTTCAAAACCTAAGTACCATAACATCGAAAGTGCTACATTATCCTATGGAAGTGCTAGAGATTTTAATGGAAGTGCTAAAACTCAAAGCGCTAATCTACCTACTAAAAGCGCTACACCGAAGTGAAAGCACTACAACGCGGCTTGAAAGCGATAATACAGAGAAAAAACGTCTAAAGATATAAAATGCATAAAAAACAAAAGTGCACGAAATACGAGGAGGATAAGGGGTACATACCAGAGGTCCATACGTAGTCGACCTTCGATGACGTCGAACGCACTCGAAATGGTGAGTGTGGTAAGGATTGGCATCCTGCTCCAGCTAGCTGAAATGTCTCTATCAAAGGATTTTCAAACTCAAAAGTGCAAATGACTTTGAAAATGACCTTTTGGACTATATATAACTTTTGAAAAAAAAAATTTGAGGGATTTTATTATATTTTGATTAATTTTATTTGTGAAATTAATTAAAATTCATCTACATGCTATATTTCTTCATCATTTGTCAGGAGATAAATTATTTCATCATCGTATCTTCATCAAATCATCAGAAAATCATAAAATTTCAAAAAATTCCAAAAATCATCAAATCATTAATTTATCTCTCGAGGGGGCATATTATCGACAATCATCTAAAAATCAATGTCTGGGGCATATGAAATTATTATTTTATATCATCGATCCTGACAGTAGCAACAAAATTTTCTTCAAAGAAATGCGTAAACACATCACTTCGAAGAGGGGAAAAATGTGTTAGAAACCAAGATCACCTGCATGCAAATGGATACCTGTCACATGTAAAAGACATTCAGAACAAACAAAAAGTTTTGTAAATCTCAAAGTGTAAAATGCATTAGTAGAATCTCTATTATTACAAAGAGATCAATCCTTATGAAGGAGATCAAGAAACCCTAAATGAAACCCTAGTGTGCACACTTAATAATTAATAAATAATTATTAATGTGCCTAAGTTTAGCTTAAGCAACTAAAGGAATAAGTGATTTAATTAATTAACCAATATGATATAATTAATTAAGCATAATAACTTATTACTCTAACACCCCCCCTTAAGATGAACTTAGGAAGAAGCTAAAACACTAGAAGAAGATGCATGCAAGCAAAGATGGGTCCCGGTAACTAGGCCTAATCAGGTACCCATTTACAAATGCAAGAAAGAGGTAGAGAAGGAAAACCCAGTGGGAAAAACCCCCCTACAATGATATGACATGCTGCAAAGAAGCACTGGAAGAACACTGTAGAGTAACACTGGAGTCGAAATCTGCCAAGCAAGGAAAGAGATACTTTTGTCTACTACTGAAACCAGATGAGAGTCACTGATTGACTCAAGGAATCATGATAAAAGCAATAGCAGACCCGATGCCTCGGAACACGTGAAAACTCCAAACGGGAACAACCCTGGAATCTATGAAGCAGTAATCAATTATTGAATGATGTACACTGAAAATGAAGTGCAAAGATGCAAGATGCACTCTCCCAACTGTCAAAATATCCAAGTAATCTCAAAAACACCCATCAGAAAAAATTTGGAATAATGATAAACTTGGGATAGATATAGAAAAAAGTGCATGAACAGCAACATAAAACTCCTCAATACCTTTCCAACGCCACAAAGATAGCGAAAATCGGAGATCGTGGCAAAAAGTTATGAGCTTGGAAGCATAAAAAGTACATCTGACTTCAAACAATAATAAATTTAGTAAAATAGGAAAATACTATAAAATAGACTACACCACAGGAGAGTTCTTGGAACCAGCTTTCCAGCAATATCTCGTTTGCCCGATTTCGATACCGTATGCTCAAGTTATGCCAAAAACAAAAAAATTGCTCTTTTAGGAAAATTAGGGTTAGGAGGGGCAAAGAGACCATACGGCCACTGACATCATGCTGACGTCATCAGTTCAGGGGATAAAATTTGACGGCCATCTGGCCGTCGCCGCAAAAAATCGGCCCCTTGCAAAAAAAAAATTGTCCCCTGGTCGCCATATGACCGCAGGCGCTGGGCAAGGGGCTGGGGCAGAGCCCCTGGTCCTCCATAGGACCAGCGACCGAGGATGAGAAGCCCTCAAGGGCTGGCGAAGGCAGCTGGTTCTCCACAGGACCCTGGCCGAAGTCTCCAAAGCCGTCGGGGGCTAAGCATAGGGGAGCGGCGGCGGAATGGAGGGGAGCCACCGGCGATGGTGGTTGCTAGGTGGCCGCCTGGTGGCCGCCCGATGGCGGGTCTGCTCTGAACTGTGAGCGTCGGCCCGAATTCCAAAAAACTCTATTTTTTAATTTTTTTTTTGAAGTTCGTGCCTCAGAATGCATGCTGGGGAGGCCGTACCGCCTCCTTGGCAAAACAAATTTGCCCTCCGGATCAACTTCACCAAAATCAACCAAACGACAGGCGTTCCTAGGGTTTTGAGGTGCTACGAACGCGATGGCAATGTCCATTTGAGCCCATAATGTGCCAAATTATTTGCTACCCCCAGATCTTGCAGAAAAGATGTTTGTGGAAACCCTTGCATTTGAATCTCATAAAGAGGCCATATCTTCAGATCAAGAACAGGTAGCGGTAGGTTTGGTACTCTGATACCATGTTAGAAACCAAGACCACCTGCATGCAAATGGATACCTGTCACATGCAAAAGACATTCAAAACAAACAAGAAGTTCGGTAAACCTCAAAATGTAAAATGCATTATTATAATCTCTATTATTACAAAGAGATCAATCCTTATGAAGGAGATCAAGAAACCCTAAAAGGGAAACCCTAAATGAAACCCTAGTGTGCACACTTAATAATTAATAAATAATTATTAATGTGCCTAAGTTTAGCTTAAGCAACTAAAGGAATAAGTGACTTAATTAATTAACCAATATGATATAATTAATTAAGCATAATAACTTATTACTCTAAAAAAATGTATACACCTAAAATTGGTCTGGAGTATCCGATTAATTAAATACAAATTATTTGATTAATTATCCTAATTTCCTCTACTATTTGAATAAATAGAAATATTTATTTATATAGTTCACATTCAAATTCATCTTAATTAAATAAACAAAATTAAATACTTTGTTTGATTTAATTATCATTTTCCTATTTTATTCTATCACATTAATCTTAAATTAATTAAATGAAGATCAAAACACTTTATTGATTAATTGCCATATTCTTCTGTTTAATTTAATAAACAACTTCTATAGTTTATTTTATTAAATCATTTATCCCTCTTTTGCTAATTTAAACAAATCAAAATATTTGAATAAAAGCATAAAGAATATTCCATCTATATTTCCTCAAAAATGAATTAGATATCCTATGTCCAATTTATGTCTAAAATATGACACAATTAATGCTTTGAAACTTCACGGGAAGTTTTGGAGATAAATTGGAGACAAATTCCAAATTCTTCCCTCAATCCTCCTCCATCAATCCTTCCTCTTCTCTTGCTTGGTGTTTTCATGGGTAGAGACAATCACCAAAATTCTCTCAATCTCCTCCATCTTTCACCATTCAATCCTAAAGATTGAATCCAAGCCTCTCAATGTCATCCCTATGCATTTCTATAGCCAGGAAATCTATAAATACAACCTCATTGAACCAAGAAAAGGATCCAGAGAATCTAACTTATGCACTCTTACTCTGCAGGAATTCAAGCATCAAGCATTCAACATTCAAGCATCAAGCAATCAAGTTTTCATATCATGGCTGCCTCCTGTAGCTCTTCTTTTGTCAATTTTCATGTCTAATCATTTGGAAATCATCATATAGGATTAGTTTCCTGTATTTAGTATCCATCTCATTCTTTGAATTTTCATTTTAAAAATCATAGTGCAATCACGATCTAAGAGCCATAGTGATTTAATAAATCTTTGGAGATAGAGAACAATATGACGCTTTCAATAGATTATTGTTTTGAATTAGTTCAATTAGCTTTGTCTTTGATATAATGTCATATTAAGAAGTGTGTTTTGTGATTTACACCTTATCCACGCTTACACTTACATCACTTGAATCAAACCAAAGGAGAGGTGTGGTCATAGGAGAACAAAGTGACCAAGAGGAAGAGGAAGAGGAAGAGGGTAAGAATGAAAACCCTCAAAGAGGAGTCCAAGATGAGAAAGAGTTGGACCCTAATGAATTGAGAATGGTTAAGATGATGAAGGATGTCAAAGGAGACACTCCTAAGTTGAAGATGGAATTACCCATGTATGGTGGGAAGTTGGATAGTGAAGAGGTACTAGGTTGGATTGGTGCACTTGATAACTATTTTGAATATGAAGAGGTAGCAGATGATCAAAGGGTGAAATTTTCCAAAACAAAATTGAAAGGCCCTGCCTT
The DNA here is from genome assembly GCA_007115665.2 of Sequoiadendron giganteum. NCBI lineage: Eukaryota > Viridiplantae > Streptophyta > Pinopsida > Cupressales > Cupressaceae > Sequoiadendron > Sequoiadendron giganteum. The sequence goes on along the minus strand of CM021105.1, from coordinate 655,773,057 downwards.
AAATTGGCTGAATTATGTGCAAGAAGAGAGGTTGAAGAAGGGCAAGTAAAAAATCAATTCATGGGACATAATGGTGTCCAAAATCAAGAGCCAATTTCTACCTGGTGATTATGTAATACAAACATTTAGAAAGCTACAAAACCTCAAACAAAAGGAGATGGACGTAATGGCTTACCCTGAGGAGTTTCACAAGCTAAGTATAAGGGCAATTCATGTTGAGGATGAGGTGGATAAAGTAGCCAGGTACATAAATGGATTGAGGTTCAATATACAAGATGGGTTAAGTCTTACCACCCCTAGAATGGTGGAAGAATGCTTTCAATTGCCTGTTAGAGCAGAAGAAAAGTTGAAGAGAGGGCAGGAGAAACAAAGTAGAGGCAAAGGAAAAAACTTTAGGGGTAGAGTAACATTTGGAGGAAGAGGAAAATCTCAAAAACCACAAGGAGAGACAAGTGGTCATCAAGAATAGAGCTCAAAATCAAGAGACAGTTTTAGAGGTAGAAGATCAAATAGTAGAGGCAGATTTGGAGGTCAAGGAAGAGGATCAAATACATTCTTAGGAATATGTTATCAATGCAACAAGATTGGCCATCAAGCTTAGCACTATCCAGATAAGCAACCTTCTACTTCACATGGTGGAGAAAGGAGAACTCAATTGGTGCAAGAGGAAGACAATGAAAGTGAAAAATATCCATCACAACATGTTGCTCCAGAAATTGGTGAATCTCTTATGGTAAGAAGAACGTTGATCAAAGTTCCTATGATGAAAGAGCCTCCACAAAGAAAATCTCTCTTTATAACCACCTTCAAATCTCAAGGTAAGGTTTGTAAAGTCTTTGTTGATTTGGATTCCATAGATAATTTTGTTTCTCTAGAGATGGTAGAAAAATTGAAAATGAAGAGAATACCACATCCCACTCCCTACAAGGTCTCCTAGTTGAAAAAGGGGCAGAAGGTCCTAGTTAATGAACAAACTTGGGTGGAATTTAACATAGGATGGTATAAGGATAAATTTTTGTGTGACATCATCCCCATAGATGTTTGTCATTTTCTCTTAGGGAGACCCTGGCAGTATGATAGGAAGGCTAAACATGATGGGAAAAAGAACACCTATGTGATAGAAAAGGATGGGATCTCATTTACACTCACACCATTGCAAGATGAAGGCCTAGACAAACAAGTAGGGTCTCGTATAATTCTGGTAGGAGAAAAGGAGTTCTTGAAAAACCATGAAGGAAGAGGGGGGAGAAGATTTTTCCATAGTAATCAGACCAAAAACTGTAATGGCATCAGCAAAGGTTGATGACATAACTACAGAGGTCCAAGCATTGTTGAACAAGTATAAAGACATTGTGGTAGATGAACTTCCTAATTCTTTACCTCCAATAAGAGATGTGAGCCACCAAATAGACTTCATACTAGGGGAAAACCTACCTATCAAAGCTGCATATAAAATCACTCCAAAATAGAATGAAGAGATTAGGAAGCAAATCCAAGAGTTGCTTGACAAAGTCCTAATAAGAGAGAGTCTTAGCCCATGTGTTGTTCCCACCGTTTTGGCACCAAAGAAGGGAGGAGATTGGAGAATGTGCACCGACTCAAGGGCCATTAGCAAGATTACCATAAGGTATAGGTTCCCCATACCAAGAATGGAAGACTTGATGGAATTTTTAGGAGGGGCATGTTATTTTTCTAAGATAGACCTAAAAAGTGGCTACCATCAAATTAGAATTAGAGAGGGGGATGACTGGAAAATTTACTTCAAAACAAATGAGGGGTTGTATGAATGGCTTGTCATGCCATTTGGGCTTTCAAATGAACCAAGAAATTTTATGAGATTAATGAATGAAGTTCTAAAACCCTTCATAGGTAAGTTTGTGGTTGTGTATTTGGATGATATTCTTGTTTTTAGTAAGACTAAAGAGGAACACTTGCAGCATTTAGACTTGGTTTTGAAAAGGTTGAATGAATAAAAGCTTGTGATAAATTTGAAGAAGTGTGAATTCATGAAAGAAGAGTTGGTTTATCTTCGCTTTGTGATCTCAAAAGGATCTTTGAAGATGGATCCTAGAAAGGTGGAAGCAATTCTAAACTGGCCTACTCCAACTTCAGTAAGTGAGGTAAGAAGTTTCCATGACCTAGCTAGCTTTCACATAAAATTTGTGAAGAATTTCATAAATATATGCTCTCCAATCATTGATACAATCAAAGGGGAAAAAAGGAAAAAAGTTTTTGTGGTCTGAGGAGGCAAGAAAAAAATTTCAATATCTAAAACAAACGGTAGAATAACAACCTATCTTAGGATTTCTATACTTTAACAAAGTGTTCACAATTGAATGTGATGCAAGTGGGTATGCAATTGGGGCATTCTTGAGACAAGAGGGCGGTCCTATTTAATTTTTTAGTGAGACGCTCAATGAGGCAAAGAAAAAGTATTCCTCTTATGACTTGGAGTTATAAAGTGGAGACACTATCTCCTTCCTAAAGATTTCTTTTTTACTGAAAATCATGCTTTGTAATTATTAAACGACCAAGAAAAACTCAGCCACAGACATGTGAAGTGGGTGGAGTACCTATAAAGTTTCACCTTCACCATCAAACACAGAAAGGGGTAGTCAAACAAGGTGGCAGATGCTTTGAGCAGGAGAACATTGTTGGTCCAAGAAGTGCAGTTACAAAGTGCGGGGATTGATGCTTTGAAAGGTATGTATGGAGAGGATGATGATCTCAAAGAAATTTGTGATTCTTGTAGCCAATTCAACGGCACTTTTCATGAAGAAAGTTTTGATTTCTTAATTCAAGAAGGTTTACTCTTTAATGGGGCTCAACTTTGTATTCCCAAATTCTCTATGAGAGATAATTTGATTAAGGAGAAGCGTAGTGGCAGCTTAGCAGGTCACTTTGTTGTGGACAAGACTTTGGAATAGATAAGAAGGTATTATTATTGGCCCAAGATGCAAAGTGATGTCAAAAAATTTGTAGAAAAGTGTGTTGTTTGTTAAAAGGCCAAGGGTTGTAGTACAAATGCAGTTCTCTATCAACCATTTCCAATCCCAAATAGACCATGGGAATCCATCAGCATGGATTTTGTGTTGGGGTTTCCCAAAACTCAAAGAGGCTTTGATTCAGTGTTTGTTGTGGTGGATCGATTTAGCAAAATGACACACTTTATACCATGTAAAAGTACAAATGATGCCTCATACATTGCAGGGTTGTTTTTCAAGGAGGTGGTAAGGATCCATGGATTACCATTAACCATTGTTTCAGAAAGGGATAGTAAATTTGTGGGCCACTTTTGGAGAACCCTATGGAAGAAGCTAGGCACAAATTTGACTTTTAGCTTCGCCTATCATCCCCAAATAGATGAGAAGACTAAATTAGTCAATAGAAGTCTTGGAAATCTCCTTAGATGCTTGAAAAAAGAACACTCAACACAATGGGATTGGATCCTTCCCCAAGTTGAGTTTGCATATAATGACTCTATGAACTGAAGTGTTGGTAAAATCCCTTTTGAGATTGTGTATGGATTGCAACCTAGGAGGTGTTTGAACTTAGAGATTTGAGTGGAATGGAGAGAAGGAGTGTTGAAGGGGGAGAGTTTGTAGTTTCCATGAAAGACATACATCAGTAGGTTAGAGAGAACCTTAAAAAGAGTGTTGATAAATATAAACAACATGCAGACTTGAAAAGGAGAGAGGTTAATTTCAAAGTGGGGGACTTGGTCTTAGCTCATTTGAGGAAAGAAAGGCTTCCTAAAGGGAAGTATTCAAAGTTGCAAATGAAGAAGATAGGTCCATGTAGGGTGGTCCACAAATTTGGAGCAAATTCCTATGAGATAGAACTCCCTCCTGGAATTGCTATCTCTCCCATTTTTAATGCTTCTGATCTATACCCTTTTAAAGGGGCCATGATTTTAGGTACAGGTGTAGGTACATTAGAGGTTTCAGATGAAGATTGGGTCAAATATTTTCCACCAAGTCAACCATTGAAGCTAGAGTGCATCTTGGACACCAAAGAAGCCAAAAGAACAAGGCATAAGGCTGAGTACTTGGTGAAGTGGAAAGGCCTTCCCATGGAGGATTCCACTTGGATGACAAAGGAAGACATCAAAAAGCATGGTGCAATAGTTGAAGATCTTCTCTCAAGTGGAACTTGAGATTTGTTTTGTCTGGGAGTATGGTGCAAGGGCACCTATGTGCTGAAAAGAAGTCAAGTGTTGGGTTTTTGTGTTATTAAGTCATTTTTGGTGTAATAAGGTATTTTAACACCATTATTTCATGTTTTTTTTATTAGTTTTGGTCATGTGGGGTCAATCTTGTGAAAATTTGTCACTTTTGTAAAAAAGTTACAAAAGTTGTTCAAGCAACATTGTATTTTTGAGTTTTGTAGGAAGTTGAACCATTGGACTTCAAAAGTTAGTTGGTGAATAGTAATTTTAGCTTGAAAATTTTTAAATATTTCCTTGTGTGGTCGAGGAAACCTTCTGGTGATGTTTTGGGAGATCAAACAAAAGAAATATACTTTGTTTTTAGTGTTTTCAATTGATTTATTGTTGCTACTGAAGATTGTACGGCCCCGTACGACCTAAAAATGAACTAATTCTTGTTGGGATTGATGAAGGAGTGAATTAAATCACATTTTATTTTGGTTCCATTTTTTTTCATTAAGGTTGAAGTGAATTAGAGCCTTTTTACTGCAAATAGCTAGGAAACCCTAGGTTAAGAGGGTTTGATTGAAAAAATGAAATTTTGACCCATTCCATCGGTGGAAAAGTCTAATAATTAGTGGAATGGAGGTAGATAGTGTTTTTTCAATGTTGTTAGTGTTTTCAGAAGTAGGGGATGGATTTAGGGTCAAGTTTGATGCTGCCCTAGCCTAATATCACCATGTATTAGGCTTAGGTGAGTAAGTAGACTTAGGGTTTTGAAAGAAATCTATTTGGAGATTGTTCTAGTTGATGAAAATTGTATGTAAAAACCCCATGTTACATGTTAAAGGATGTGGAATGAAGAATTAAGGTGTGGGAATTGTAAACCCCAAAGTTTCTTTGTAAAATGAGCCTAATTAGGCCTAATTGGAGCATAGCAGTCCAAATTTGAGGGTGTTGTTACAAAACAACCATATCTAAATTTTTTATATGTTTCCAAGTGGAATAAAGGGTATCTTGAATGGTGTTCACATTTTTGGAAGTGGGTCTTCTTTGAAAGTTTTGTGGGAAAAAACCTGTTTCAAGTACTACTAGGAGAAATAGAGGATTTGTGAGAAAACCACCAAGTTAGGGTTTCAAAGTTGCAAATATTGTTTAATTAATATTGTGTTGTTAACCTCCACCCTTCTCTTCATCATATATGCTACCACATTTTTCATACATGTCTACCAAAGCATTCTATCAAACAATTCACTACCTTACTACTATGGCTAAAAGCCTAAAATAGGTGACTTCAAAAAAGCTATGGATGCTTGGAAAAAATATATCAAAGCATAATAGTAAGAAAAAAGCTATGGTATTATGGTTTTTTTTGGAAAAAAATCAACGTGATTTTATTTGCATTTTTTTGGCAATTTTGCTATTAGAAATGGGGAAAAATCTCTGTGGTCAATTTTGTGCACTTTTTAATTGTAGGATTCTCACAGTTAGTGAAAAAGGTAGTGTTCATGAAGGAATGGAAAATATGTGTAGAGCCTTTGAATTATTCCTGTACTGTGCAATGGTATTGAATCATTTAGCAAACCATTTTTTCTTCATAGTGCAGCATTTTCTTGTGGAATAGCTAACTGAGACAACTCTTATTTTAACTAACCACCCTCTCATGAAATCTCATTCATATTATAATCTTGCATGATATTGTAATAGAAAAGGTGGTTATGACACCACTGGCCACTACTACATGGCATCATTCAAGGAAATCTAGAGGCCACAAGATTTTGTGGACAGGTTCAATTGAAGCTAGGAGATCTTAAGAGTTCTCTCACAAATTTTGAAAAGGTTTTGGAGGTCCACCTTGAGAACTGTGAGAGCTTAAAAGTTGTAGGCCATATATATGCTCAACAAGGGTAGGCAGATAAGGCTTTGGAAATTTTAAGAAAGGCAACTCACATAGATCCACATGATGCCCATGCATTTATCAAGATGGGTGTTATTAATATCGACAGACCCCAACGCAACCTTAGATTCTCTTAAGACAACAAAGTCTCTTCTGAAGAAGAGAAAATAAGAAGTACCCATTGAATTGTTAAACAACATTGGGGTTCTTCATTTTGAGCGTGATGAACTAGAGTTGGCTCAACAAACTTGTATGGAGGCATTAGGAAATGGAATTTGGGTTGAATTCATATATAAAAGCCCTAGTGCCAATTTTGTAGGTTTTTTTGTGTGCTTTAAGGATATGGAATTCTTCCATCGACTAGAAGAAGGTGGTATTTCACTTGAGTTACCATGGGATAAAGTCACAACACTATTTAATCCTGCTAGGTTGTTTGAACAACTACATGATACTAAAAAAGAAAATCTTTTATATAGGCTAATATTGTTCAAGTTTCCTGATTATGTGGATGCATATTTATGTCTTGCAGCCATGGCTCAAGATCAGAATGAGATCCAACTAATCCTAGAATTGATTGGGGATGCACTTAAGGTGGATAAAATCTCTTCAAATTCTTTATGTATGCTTGGAAACATGGAACTAAAAATAGATGACTGGATTAAAGAAAAAGAAACATTTAAAGTAGCATGCCAACTTGTCTTGGCTGATGAAGCAAAATGAAAATTTGATGAAGAAAGAAGGATTCAGATGGAAAGGAGAAAGCAAGAGGAAGAACTTTGATGGGTGATGCAACAAGAGGAGAAATTTGAATGTGTGAAGGAATTATGGAAGAGTAAGTGTAAGGACAGGGATGATGATGGGGTTGGTCAGTCTGAGAAGAAACAAAAGAAGAAAAAGAAGATAAAGAAGAAGGATAAGGACCACAAGGCTTATGATTCTTATATGGAGGAACCTAATGTTGCCATGGAAGATGAGGCAAATTATATGAGTGATAAGGCACAAGATGATGCAGAAAATGCTAAAGATATTCTTGCAGTTGCAGGTCTAGAAGACTCTGATGATGGCAAGAAAAATTATCCAGTTTCAACAAAATCACGAAGGAGACACGCATACTCTGATTCTAAGGATGATGAACCATTGTAGAAATAGAGTCTGAGAGAAGATGATCCATATGATGGTGATGTCTAGGCTTCCTAAGCTTTAACCAAACCTAGTTCCTATTTTCCAAGAGAAAAATCCCCAAGACCCATGGGAAATGAATGATGAGTGTTTGAGTTTCAAATTGGTTTTATTTCGAAAAGGGGACATTACATTGTACAAGATTTGTTTAACAACAGAATAATTTAATCCACCTAGTTGGGACTGTAAAATAAAAATAGATGAATTAATCTATTTTCAATTATAGGTTATTTTAATCTAGAATCTAATAGAAAGATAAACCATAGTACATTGAAGGACACAAAAAATGTTCTAAAATAAAGACTAAAATAGGTTTCCCATAAAAACAAGGAAGAGGAAAAATGAACAACTAACATACAAATGATTCATTTGAGGTTTTTGATAAGATCTCATTTAACTATGTCAAATGAATTTGGAAGGGAAAAAGCATATTTGATTGACTAAAATTTTGAGGTAGCTTATCCATCGTCATTGTATGCATCGTCTTCTCTTGGTGCATTGTAGAGACAGATTCCAAGAGAAGATGATGCATACAATGACGATGGATAAGCTACCTCAAAATTTTAGTCAATCAAATATGCTTTGTCCCTTCCAAATTAATTTGACATAGTTAAATGATATCTTATCAAAAACCTCAAATGAATCATTTGAATGTTATCTTTTCATTTTTCCTCTTTCTTGTTTTTTATGGGCAACCTATTTTAGTCTTTATTTTAGAACTTTTTTTTTGTCCTTCAATGTATTATGATTTATCTTTCTATCAGATTCTAGATTAAAAGAACCTATAATTGAAAATAGATTAATTCGTCTATTTTTATTTTATAGTCCCAAATAGGTGGATTAAATTATTCTGTTGTTAAACAAATCCTATACAATGTAATGTCCCCTTTCTGAAATGAAATCAAGTTAAAAATAAAATGCTCATCGTTCATTTCCCATGGGCCTTGGAGATTTTTATCTTGGAAAATAGGAGCTAGTTTTGGTTAAAGCTCAGGAAGCCTAGACATCATCATCATATGGATCATCTTCTCACAGACTTTGTTTCTGTAATGGTTCATCATCTTCAGAATTAGAGTATGCATGTCTCCTTCATGATTTTGTTGAAACTTGAGAATTTGTCTCACCATCTTCAGAGTCTTCTAGACTTGCAGCTGCAAGAAGATCTTGGGCATTTTTTGCATCATCTTGTGCCTTATAACTCAAGAGGATCTTAATATCATAAAAGGGGTCACTTAAGTGTTGGTACAGAGACCAGGAATTTTTTATGCTGCAATTGGGGCACCCATTGTGCTAGCTGAAAGGGGTCAATTTGATATTGTAAAGGAAATTTTTACACAGGTACAAGAAGCTGCTATAGGAAACATCTTTGTTCAAATGCCTGATGTGTGGGTAAATCTAGCACACGTTTAATTTTCACAAGGATAGTTTGTGCTTGCAATGAAATTTTTTATGTTGCAAATGGGGCAACAATTGTAAAGTGTTGGCACAGAGACCAAGAAATGTTTATGCTACAAATGGGGAATCCATTGTGCTAGCTGAAAGGGGTCAATTTGATATTGCAAAGGAAATTTTTACACAAATACAAGAAGCTGTTGTAGGAAACATCATTTTTTAGATTCCTAATGTGTGGGTAAATCTCACACATTTTTACTTTGCACAAGGACAGTTTGTGCTTGTAGTGAAAATGTTTATGTTGCAAATGAGGTAGCTATTGTAAAGTGTTGGCATAGAGACCAGGAAAGAGACCAGGAAATTTTTATGCTGCAAATGGGGCAACCATTGTGCTAGCTGAAAAGGGTCAATTTGATATTGCAAAGGAATTTTTTACACAAGTGCAAGAAGCTACTATAGGAAACATATTTGTTCAGATGCTTAATGTGTGGGTAAATCTAGCACATGTTTACTTTACACAAGGACAATTTGTGCTTGAAATTAAAATGTATCAATATTATTTGAGGAAATTCTATTTTGGCACTGACACCTAAATTTTATTATATTTAACTCAAACACATTATGAAGCAGAACAATGGCAAGATTGTAAAAGAGCATTATTAAGAGTAGTAGATTGTAACTACTACAAGTTGCTAATCAAAAGCTATAGATTTTTTGTTTAATGTAATGAGGGTTTTGAATTACCTCTAAATTCATTGCAGAGGGCATCCCCAAATTTGACTTTGTTGCAGACTTCAAATACATTGCAGCAATCACCAAAGTCCTTTCCTACCTTTTTTGAATTCGCCAAGTCCTCTCCAAACAATCTTTATCACCCATGTAAGTGTTGAAACTCAAAACGCCTAGTGTGGTTCATGTGCCCAACTGCTATAACTCAAAACCATGTGCCTCAATGCTAGGCTAACCAACTATAACGAACGAATGAGGCCAGGTCTAGAATGAATGTGAATAAACGTGAATTCATGAATTATGCCAATACATTGTGAGAATAATTATCTGAAATGTGTTTTAATTTTTTTTTCTAATTTGTATTTGGTGACTAACTATTTAGTCATTTTTATTTCTATGACTAAATAATTTTTTATTCAACAACCAAATTAGTCATGTATTTACTTATTTATAGCTGAGTTACAAAAAAATAGTAGAATTTAGTCATTTTTAGTTGTTTTGACTAAAAGTTTTAGTCACCTAGTCATTTATTTGCCAAATTCTACCAATGATCCAATTAATCCTTAATCTAATAGAGTGATTTATCATGAAAGAAGATAATAGAAATAGAAACAAATCAAAACCATACACACAGAAACACAAAATTTACATGGAAAACCTACGAAGGGAAAAAATAGGGTGAGGATTAACTCACAATATAAAGTAATATCAACACCAAATACAATAGGGCTCACTACCAAATGCTCGCTGCTAGAATAGGAAAGAAGATAGAGAAGAGTGTTACAATGAGAAATCAATCTCAATGCAATAAAAAAGTCCACCATAGCATCACCAACACCTTTGTAGTCTTACTAAATAATTATAGACACCTTTTTCTCACTAAATCCTACAATCTATCACAAAATATTTCACTATACTACATAAATTATCACCTCACAACTCTACAATTAACATCATTCATATCACACTCATCTATATCATCATCCCTCGACAACTCAACTCATATTTATATCCCATATTCATCCTTGAAAACATTTTCCAAGGTCAGTTATGCACCTCAACTATGCAAATTCAAATTAGGTCGGCACCAAAACATTCCCATTTTGGAAAGGAATGAAGGCATACCACAACACACCTTAGCTAGGACCTAAATCCACTTATACATAGCATACCATGCTTCCACAAACACTAAAGCAACTTCAAAATTACTGTAAACACCTAAGGTCGATCGAAATTTTTTTAACACCATTAAAAAATTAAGTACACACTTCCTCAAATCCAACGATGATTCGCAAAAACCACACAACACTTGAACATAATCTAGAATATTCCACAAATATCCTAAAATCTAACAAATTCCTTCACAATAACTTTCACTTGAAGAATGTACACACCTACTACACTCAAACAACTCAACCATACACTACAACTAAAGAAACCAAAGTTTGAAGCACAAAGCCATAAACAACTTCAACTTAATAAAGGTTCAAACACTATCAACAACCTTTCAGATCTGTAAGACCTGAACCACTCCATGGAGAAATGCAAAGAAAAAACATTTCTCCCAGACACCTCTATAATACACAGTTCAAACACTAGTGAACGCACCTTCTTTTGCACAATGATCCAACACACCAAATTTTGGATATAACACCATTGAACACCTCTAATCAACATATCCAAACCATACAAGAAGATATTTAGCATAGAAGAAATGTGGAGCCAAACCAAAATGCTACTCTGCAACATAGAACACCACTGCAACGCACTATTTTATCTTTTTATTTCAATTTTCTCAAAAGCACTTGGAAACCAAGCACTGGAGACACATTCTCAACATCTTCAACACTTCTTTATCACCACCAAGCCAATTACAAGATAGCAACTCAACCATACTTTTATAGAAAAAATCTTATCAAAGAAACACTAGAGGTTGACACCAATAAATTACTAATTCCAACCTAATACAACTAATCAAAGCAACATCAAAGAAAACATCAACTCAATACCAATTTCTCACACTCTTGCAAAAAAATCCTTCCCATACTATTGAGATCAATGACAATGCAAGATTATTTACATCAATGACAACACTAACTACACATACTTACAACAAATCACCGAAACAAAATTAGGCATGAAACTTAAAAATAATTACGTGGAGCCATAATAAATATCCCCCATCTTCACAAGGAAAAGATAAGAGTAAGAAACTATAGCAAGATGGTATGTGGTGTTTCCATCACCACAATAGCTCTTGGTGGTGTGAAAATGGCTCAATCCCTAATTGGTTCCTTTGTAGGACCTATTAAAATTGAGGTTGTTAAGCTTACTTAGGTCACTTTTTTAGGGCACACTTTGCATAGTTATAATTTTTTGTTTCATGTTGTATAATTATGAACTTTTCATAATCCTATGTTTTCCTATCTCTCACCTTGCCTTTATAATCAAGGCTTCATTTTTACATTCAAAATCTTGGATTTTGTATCCTCTTGTATGATTGTATCATATTTAGAAATATAACACTTTTTTGATTCTCTCTTATGCATGAAATGTTATTTGGTTTTGCAAAATATTTTTTCACTTGTGAGTCCTTTTGGTGTCCTCAATATAGTATTAGAGCTTTTATTTTTATAAGACCCTTCTTGATTTGGAGGTATTTTACTATCATTCTATGGGTGCATCCTAGTCTAGATTTAAATCCATGGTTGATTGTGGAAGGGACATTTTTATTAGGATAAACTTTGACCATGATTATAGGAAGATCAACCAAAATTGTGCCATATGCTAATAACACTTGTTTATTTACGACCACTATTGTCTTTCAAAATAAAAAATACATGAGTATAATATATGCAAATATCAAAAGTGTAGGACATTACTTTTTCATTATTTTAATCTTCTATAAAGCCCACTACTACATCTGAGTCCACCTAGTTTGCATTTAGGTCCATACCATTATCACCTTGGCCCTCACTGAGATCATTTAGATTGGTTGGGTTTAATCTAGCAAGTACAATTGAACGATGATCATACCTCTTATGGTGAGACAACAAAAAAGAGATGGAGAAGAACTTCTCCTTTATGTTATTTACCATCTGAAACCTAAGCTCATGTGAATACACAATTATGACCCTGTACATAACCTAAGGATCATCATTTTTTAGTCCTTTCTTGATAGTCTCGTATGTTGCTCTAAAACACTACTTACTCTTAAGATAACTCTGTAGGAATAATCCTATAACGTACCATTTTCCCTTGTCCAGATTATAGGATTGCACACTCTTCAACAACTTCTCTTCCCCAAGAACATTAAGCTGAATAGCCTCTTCAACCACAATTTCAAGAGACTCTAGGGGCTGCAATAAATCCATAGCATTGGACAAAAAAATTGACATCTACAAAGGAAACAACAATCTTGGAGATTTAGGACTTAAAATTTCTTCCCCAATTATTGTTCTGATACTATCCACCATGCTTGGACAAGACACATGGAAAATTTGTGAAAGCTCGAACTTAGTTTCTTTCCCTGAGAAGGGTTGCTCCCCTTCTCTGATTTGGACAAGTACTCTAAAATTCTTCAGTGCATACTCCTTTGGTGTACACTTATCTACCAACCCAATGATACAAGAACTTATATACCACCCTAAAATAGTTTAACCAGCAGACTTATTTACACAAAATTTCAAATAAAAACCCCAAAACAAAGACCACCATGATATAGAATTTCTCAAAAACTCCCCAGCTCAAGAAATGTAGAAACAGTTTGGACTAAAAGGAAGCTTAATAGAGTATACCAACCCAAATAAGAGGAAAACAATGAAATTCCTCCTAAATTTAATTGAAAAAATTGGTACCAGAAGATAAAAACATATGATGCATAGATGATAGACCACACAACTTACCACCTCTGAATGTGTCTTCATGATGATTGAGGAATTAGACTACCAACTTGAGCGACAAACCAACCACCATGAGCTAACTATGAAAACCCACCAGGTTGAAAAACCATGTAATATACCTTCTTTAATTCACCAGAAATGTGTGTCATTGAGTAACATGGCATTATATAGATGTGAGCATGTCCTTTTTGAATGACCATTAATTTTATATCTTCTCGCGGGAGGAGGTAGATTATTCCACACGAGCGATATCTTTGTTTTGTTTCATGGCTTAATATATCATTATGATAGACAGCTACAAATTAATATTTAGTGACCATGTCCAATGAATTACATGCAAATTTGATAATGTACCCTTTGTGTGGCACAAAGGGTTGTTTCCAAACACCTCTTGTAATAATTCTCCTTGTGACCTCAGTAAAATCATGCAAGTTTAATCAGAATCTATGCTCATGCCATCTGTTATGACCACACAAGATTTGAAGTCACTTTGTGCCAAAAAATGACATTTGTGATGCCATATTCAGTTGACAACCACCTTTGTACATTCTTATTCATTTGCATATGTCACTTTTTGGTGTATCATAACTTGCACACCCATACATGACAATGTCATATTTATTTAAATTGTCATGTCAACATTATTTGGTGTGTCATAACTTGCAATCTAACACATCACAATGTGACAATGACTTAAATTGCCAAGTCGACATGGGAATGCACAGGTTGTATTGGAAAATATTTTTTATCTTTCTTTTTTGAAATATAACAATAAATTTCTTTATCATAACCTACAAAATAAAAATCCGACTAGAATATCAAAATCTGATTCCCAAACCACAAGCAATGCCTCTATAAGAACTCCTTATTTGATTGTCCTAATTTTTTCAAGATTAATTATCTCTTACAAAGCATTTGTGTTCTCATTTGCTTCTACCCCATATGAAATTTCTATTTGTTCCTACTCACAACCTCGGTTTGCTAGATAATCAACTAACTGGTTACCCTCTCTATAAATATGGTTTAACTGAATAGACTCTAGTTTGTCTAATAAGAGCCAAAAAAAATCCATAGCATATTTTAACTGCCAACTACCTGACCCTCTATCCATACATGCATTAATGATAACCAATGAATCACTTTCGATTTGAACCTTATATAATCTTAATTGAATGATCAGGTGCAACCCATGTAGAAGAGCATGAACTTCTACTAGATTATTAGAACCACTAGGAAGATGAATTAATTTGTCCCCTATAAGCACCCCCTCATGATTTCTTATTGCTATCCCTGCACCTGATATTCTTGGATTACCTCGAGCTACTCCATCAAAGTTTAATTTCACAAATTTGGCAAGAGGAGGAATCCATACTACCTTTTTCCTATCTTTCTTCAATTCTACATTTGGCTTTCGACTACCTTTGAAAGGAATAACTAGTAATGGCCAAGCCCTAAGTTGCTTTGCATCCCAATCTGAGAACTTTGATCCAACATTCTTAGAATTGAATACATATACATTTGTGACTTTACAAATCAAATTTTCCAAACTGATCAACACTTGCTCTACACTAGATATCCACTTTCTAAAGATCTTCTTTTTTCATTCCCACTAGATGCACCACACAACTACAGAGGGGATGATTTTCCAAATGCTTGCAAATAGCGAAGTCTTATACAAAACTGGCCAGCTTGTAAACATTTCCCGAAGATTGGTTGGAGAAGGAAAAAACCATCCTAATTTTTGTTTTACAAATTCCCAACATGAAATTACAAAAGGACAATGCAAAAATAGGTGATCTACCTCCTCCATACTTGAATCACATAAAACACATTTAAATGGAGCAACAATTCCTAGTTTAACCAACTTTTCACTTGTCAAAATTTGGTGCTTTAATGCCAACTAGGTAAAACAAGCTACCTTAGGAAGGACCATTTGATTCTAAAAGAAAAAAGATAATGCGCTTTGAGGCTTTCCCCGTGCTTCAACATTCATTACTACTTTATACCCCAATTTCACTGTGCATTTTCTTGACTTGGAAGGCACCCAAATGAGCTTATTTGCAACCTTACGGTAGTATACAATCCTATCACCCAAGATCTTATTGAATTATTCTTGTTGAATATTTGTAATAGAATCATGACTCAACTTTTTCCATTTTACTTTCCTTGTATGCTCATCAATCTCATAAAAATAATCCTTGAATTTCATGCCCATTGTTTGAATCAAAATATTTTTTGCTACCTGAAAGTCAAACATTGTGTACAATGGAGAATATCCATTTCATGAGTTCCTCCAAAAATACACTTTTTCACCGTCATGAGTCTCCCATATTAAGTATGGGATAATTAATTTTTTGCACTCTAACAAAAATTTCTACATTGCAGATCCTTGAGGTGGATTTGAGATAGTGAATATGCGATCAAATACAACACAATGTAGATATTTTGATTGCATGATCTTACACCACTTAGCATGTGGTTTTGCAGGCATATGCCAAACCAACTTGGCCCCTAGTGCCACATTTCTCGAAGAAAAATTG
Source organism: Sequoiadendron giganteum (assembly GCA_007115665.2). Taxonomy (NCBI): domain Eukaryota; kingdom Viridiplantae; phylum Streptophyta; class Pinopsida; order Cupressales; family Cupressaceae; genus Sequoiadendron; species Sequoiadendron giganteum. The sequence goes on along the minus strand of CM021105.1, from coordinate 655,757,271 downwards.
TGTACCCCGACCCCACCTTTTAACTTATCCATACAAATGTTATGGAGAGAAATAAGTGGTATTTTCTTCTTGTTGTCCATGTTACCCTTCCATAAGAAAGATTTGATCAATTTTTAAATTTTTGTAATAACATCTCTAGGAGCCTTCAAGACAACCATGAAATAGTTTGGTATCAAAGAGAGAACATGTTTTATCAATAGGATTCTTCATAATATGGATAACCACCACCCTTTCGAACTTGTTATTCTAGACTAAATACTATGGATAAATTTATCCCAGTATGAGATCCTATTCGGCCTTGCAAAGAAATGAATACCCAAATACTTACATGGAATTTTTTTCACCTGAAACCCCAAAATCTGAATAATCTTATCCTTTAACACATGATCAGTATTAAACACATAAACCTTTGATTTACTTGCATTCACTTTTTTACTAGAGGCTAAAGTGTATTTGTCTAAAATGTGTTTAATTTGTTTTTCTTCAAATATTGATGACACACCAAAAAAAGTGGTATCATCTACAAATAAAGAATGTATTACTGTTAAATTTGTGGCAGGCAACTTAATGCCTTTCAACGGACCCTGAGAATGAGCCTTATTCAGAGATCTACTCAATGCCTCCACCAATATGATGAAGAGAAATGGAGACAAAGGGTCCCCTTGCCTTACCCCCTTATTTGAATTAAAGAAACCTGATAGAATACCATTTGCAAGAAATGAAAAACTTTGCACCTGCCAAACATGAATAAATCCACTTACACCACTTTGACTGAAAACCAAACTTTTTCAAAATTTGCATTAGAAAAGACCAATCCACTCTATCATATGCCTTCATCATATCCAAATTGATGATTAAGGATGAAAGATAATGTGTGGATATAGAATGCAACACTTCATGTGCTACCAAATCACCTTCAATCATTTCTCTGCCTAGAACAAAACCACCCTGCTCACTTGAAACTATTATAGGAATTATATGCAACAAACACATATGAATTGCTTTTGTGAAATTTTATAAACAGTGTTTCAAAGTGAGATAGGCCTGAACTCTGAGAATGAATAGGGATTATAAACCTTTGGAATAAGAGAAATGTGAATTACATTGAACTATTTCAACATCAAACCCAAAGTTCTGGATTCTTCCAGTGCCTTTAGCAAATCATTCACAATGAAATCTCAACAATTCTAATAAAATTTTGATATGAACCCATTAGGCCCTAGCACCTTATCTGAAGGCATAGAAAACACTATTGCCTTTAATTCAGGCAAATTGAATGGTTTTAATAGCTAAATATTGTCCTCTTGTGACACCAAAGTCAGAATTGCATCCAACTTTTCTTCCCATACTCTCCCTAACTGATATGATTTATTAGCTGATGTAGACAATAAGTTTGAAAAGAAATTAACACCTTCTTGTTGAATTTGTTCTTCCTTTATTAACCTTTGCCCCATTTGACTATCCATTATAGAAAAAAATGCATTTTTAGCTTTCTTCACCTATGCAGATCTATGAAAGAACTTAGTATTCTTATCACCTTCTTTCAACCACAATTCACGTGAATTTTGATGCCAATAAATATCTTCTCTAACTGCAAGTTCTTCCCATTCTTCTTGCAACGTTTATTGCAATTCATAAGTATTTATAGTCAAACCATTAAGTAGGATCTCAGAGTTTACCTCTAAAATTTGTTTAAAAACTTCCTCCTCTTGATGAAAAACATTCTTAAAACAAAAGCATTCAAATGCTCGATCTTTCCCTTAACATACATTAATTTTTGAGAAAATTGAAACATAAATGCACCTTCCACCAAAGGATCCTTTTTCCACCATTCACACAAAAAATTTACAAAATCTAGATGTTGGAACCACATCATTTCAAATTTAAATAATGCCTTTGATTTTGGAACACCCTTCTTATTTTCAATATTCAGAGACAAAGGATAGTGATCTGAACCCACCCAAGTTAAGATTTCTGATAATAAATCAAAGTTTTCAGCTATCCAATTTGATGAAACCAAATACCTATCCAAGTGAAAAACTATCCAAAGAAAATCTATGAGCTTGTTTGTCTAGGTATAGTTTCCATTACTTGGTTTTATATCAAGAAGTGCATTGTTTTGAACAAAATTGTTGAAATCCTCCATAGTTTTCTCAGGAGGAATGATTCCACCCTTCTTCTCAGTCAAAGAAAGTATTGCATTGAAGTCTCCAGCTAATATCACTTTATTTAAGTCTATTTGATTCAAAGCTTGATTTAACTCTTACTACAACTGCTTTTTACCAGCTATAGAATTCGGTGCATAAATGTTGAGAAGCCAAAAACTCAAATCAAAGTGTGTTACCTTCATTAAATGCCAATGTTATTTGTTTTTTGAAGCTTCCACTACCACAGAATTAGAATTCTACAAATCCACCAAGCCTCGCAAAGCACCTTGTGCTACTGAATGACAAGATTTCCACCTTGTCCATTTCTTAATGAAAGAGTCAATTTTTTCTTGTGATAACTTCAACTCCTGAAGCAACATGATATCAGCCCCACAAGCATCAATTTGATGTTTGATACAGTCTCTCTTGTTAGGGGCATTAATTCCCCTAACATTCCATGATATTAACTTCATAGAGCAATTTTCTCCCCTCAATCTCTTTTTAATACTACCATCCAACGTTAATTGTTTCCCAATTGCTATCTCCTCTTGAATCTTGACTGCATGTGATTTTCTACCTCTTTTTCTTGGTGACTTTTGTGCAATTGGAGATTGAGAAGGGGTTTGTGAAATTGATAATGTTTGGGGGAAATAAAAATCTTCACTCCCCTTTGCATTCTCCAACCTTATACTAAGAGCATATACTATTTTTGAAAATTCCTTTTCCCCTTGCTTTGTTGATGAGGGGTTAGAATAAAAATCAGAATTAACAATAGCAGTTTTATCAAGCTCTTTCCCTATTTCTTCAAAGATTTCATCAATGAATGAATTACCTACCATGGTGAGGATATTATAAGCTATTCCCTCCATATTACCATCTTCTAACATCGATTGCAAATCCATTAATCCTAAAGTATCAGAAGACTTCTTCTCCTAGAACACCTCTTCCAAAATTGTGTCGACCATATCTAACTTCTTATCACCAGGGAAAAAAATTGATTCAATAGATATAGCCGATGACTATGTAATAGAGTCACCCCTAACCAAGGAAGAAGATATTGACCACTCTTACTGAAATGAAACCGAAGGAAAATTGGGAAAATAAAAATGCAAGGATTTTCCATTCATAAATAATTGAGAAAAATAGGGTAGATGAAGTTGAGTATTAATAGAAACACACCCCCAATATAAATTATTAACTAGATCCAATCCAACACTTGAAAAAAATTTCTTAGCCTTTGGCTTTGTAAGAAAACTTTGTGCATTTGAAACATCCTCAACTAGAGGCACAAAATGAATTGGAGTGTTTTGTAAAGTAAAACAAGAATCTTGTATCATACTAACAGAATCAGCCCCAAAATCTAGCTTCTTAACTAAGTCAAACCCAATACTTGAGAAAAAATCCTTATGCTTTGGCCTTGCAACATGTGCGCTTGAATCATTCTGAGATGGAAGCACAAATTGTAAATTGGATTATTTTGTAAAGTAGAACAAGAGGCTTGATTCTTTTGAATGTAATAGATAGGACTTTTTGGAAATGCCTTTTCCTTTCCCTTAAACAAATTTTCCTTAGTCAAAACTGGGACATCATCAACCATCCCCTGAAGATCATGCTCAACTAACCCCTGAGATTCCCGATCTATATTTGAAACTAGTTTTACATGATCCACTAGCCCTTGAAAATCTTGATCAAAATTTGAAAGTAGCTTTTTTTTACACAGACTAGTCTTATGTCCCCAAATGTGAAAATTTTTACACACATTGTAGGGATTCTCAATGAAAACATCTTGTAACCAAAACCTTGACTTTGATTTAATCCACAAATTTTTTGGAAAAGCTTGCGCCATATCCAACAACACATAGACTCATACAGGTAACTCGGGTTTTTAAACAACCAAAATCATGTTTCAAGAAAATACCAAACTTATTCACCAAGATTTCCACAATACCTGAATCTTTGTATTCCAAAGGTAAATAATGCAACTGAATCCAAAAAGCAATAAACCTAAGTGTAGCCATTTTAGGATTAAAATTTGGATTCCAATGCTGAATAGACAAACTGAATCCCCCATAGATCCATGATTTAACCTTGTAAACTGCATCTCTATCTATTTTTGAAGAAAATTAATAATGAAAAACCATTTCCTCAATCTATATAGAAAACTTGATTTACCCCTTCCCAATCATGAAAAAAAGAGATTTTAAATCAGAAATGGGAGGGGAAGCCTTCCAAAACTTACAAATTAGCATTGTTTGTCAAAGATTTTTAGATTGCAGGCATAACAAATCATTTGAAAGCGTCACAACCTTCTCGATTTTGCTATTTTGATGAAAAGGAGGAATTCATTGAAAACCCTCATTTTTCTTCCCCCGCTTACTCCTCTACAGTTGATCCCTACTCACTGGATTCACAATAGACTTATGATTAAAACCCTTTCTTAGAATAACATTATTTGGAAATGTTGTTGGAGATGGGTCTATGAACTGCTATGAAATTTCCCTATGAGCTATAGATAGCTGATAATGCCTTTTCTTCAAAGATTGATTTAACACAACATGTTATTAGGGAATGATACCTTTAACATGATGTTATTTGGAAAATTCGTCGGAACCTCTTCTTTTGCAGAACCCAGAATGCCAAAAGATAACATTGGATCCCCTTCTCCTTTTGACTCAAAAATGTAAAAGGCTTTTTGCTTTTTCTTAGATAGTTGTTTCTTGGGGAAACGATGAGAACTTGAACGAGAAACCAATGAATCTATCCGATAATGTTCATGCCCATGAGGATCTGTACAAAAACCCAAAAAGCGACCTCAAGATCTAGAATTTCCTTCCCACGAATTTGAAAAATGATAGTTGTTGTGCACCAACCCATTTCTTGGAGCTCGCCTCATCCCTCTCTTGAACAAGGAAATTTTTTGAGGCCTTATTTATAGATAGAATTGAATAAAAAAATTATGGTAATTTTTTTTTTTTTTTTTTTATAAAATAAAAATTATGGTAATCTTTTTTTAAAATAAAAATTATGGTAATTTTTTTTATAAAATAAAAAATTATGGTAGTTTTTATTTTTTATTAAATAAAAAAATATTTGGAATGAGTTCCAAAAACCCTTGTACCCTTTTTCATAATTCCATAGAGATATTTTTTGGAGTGTCACATTGTCAATCTACATGGTTGGAGAGTGCCACCTTGTCAAGAAACTTAATCACTACCTATGTAGTGCAGTTTTTTCAAGGCATTACCTCTGTCCACCTAGTGTAGTAATTAGTTGTGGTTAGAATATACCTATGGTCCATAGAGGAAGGTGTATTTATCATACCAATGAAATCAAGTCCCCACTATGCAAAGGGACATACCTTGACCACTGGTTGTAGTGGAATAGTGACATACCTCTCCTTTTTCGCAGCTATCTGGCAAGTATGGCATGTACAAACATGTGCATGAGCATCACAAAATAGTGTTGGCCAATAATAACCAACCCTTAAGATTTGATGGGCCCTAGCAACCCTCGAACAATGACCTATCCCAAAAAAATTCATGAAGGTCGTTTAACACCATTGATGCTTCCTACTTTCCAAGGCACCTAAGATAGATACCTTCATGATTCATTTTATATAAAGCTACACATTTCAACATGAAACTATTACTTTTCAAATGTAGGGCATTTCGTTGGACCGTATTCAAATGTGATGGACAAAATTGATTGAGAAAATAAAATTTAATGTCATCATACCACTCATCTGGGGATACATCCTCAAGATTATACTTATGTGCTATAATTCTTGGGCCTGTTTTAGCCATAGTACAAGTCAAAGCTTGACCCAGACTAACTTCATCGATTAGATATCCAAATAAAACTCTTGTAGCATTGTTACCCATTTTACTCTTCGCTCTCCCAATTCACTTTTCATTAGTAACACCTTCACAACAGGATCAAATATAATGGCATACACCTTACTTCTCATAATATAGATCCTGAATTTCTTAACAACTCTTACTAGTGCATAATCTTTATTTTCAACATTCAAATACCTTAATTCTATATCTTTAAAAGGAGCACCCATGAAAGTTATTAGGTGCTCATCCCCTTGCTCTATTTTCTATGTCAACATCCCAACACAAGAATGGTCTAACATGAAGCAATAGATATAAAATGGTTAATATTTTGCATTTTGCACACATGCCCCATCAAGACAAGGACCCCCTCTTTTCGATTCTACTTTAGGTTGCTCCCTTTTCCCCTAAAGGGATGGGTCCATAAAATTTTGATGATATCACTTTCATAAACTTATAAAGACAACTAGAACTATAAAGTGAGTTTGGTTTACAATAAATCCCGAGGGTCAAAGTTCAAAGAAGTCATCATTAAGGGTTCCTTAAGTTTCAATTGGCTCAACTCCAAAGATTTCTTATCCCCTAAAATTCCTCGGCAGTCTTGGTTCTACAAATTTCTTGCCTACAAGAAATCCCTGATGCCTTGCCCATCACGTGGATTTCTTACCTCTACGAAATCCTCAATAGGTCGAACCATCACATATTTCCTCTATCTTTGAATTCCCCAGTTATCTCTTTATCACAAATTTTTTGGTGGCATGAAATACTTGATGTATGTGACCCCACGAATTTCATGAGGAGATGAAATCTCTGATGCTACAAAAATGTCTTTTCATGAATTTTAATTATACTTTGCAATACAAATGGAAGGGAATTAATGGTAAATTGAGTGAATATTTTAAAATGATTTGAATTTTATTACTCATCATTTCATTATTACTATTGCAATTTTTGGTCTGAGAATTTGGAGCTATTGAAAAGGTAAGGTTTCCATTGATTGGTGCATGGGATTTTCATTTGTGATTGAGATATTCATCAGTTGGTTTGTGCTCTACACCTTCCATCCTTCAGGTTTAAAGATAATTCATGCATTTGTATTACGTTTGAGGATGTGTTTGATCCTGTGTGTGGAAATATGTGGAAACAACTAAGTTAAAAAACACACCAATGAAACATTATATCAAAGAATCTAATTTAAAGTTAAACAAACTTCAAACCCAGCAGATTCTTGGAGTATTGGAGGAGGGTATTGGATGACATAGATATAGTTATATGGAGGCCATATTTAGACTATGAGACTTGGGATGAGGTTGACATTGAAATGCCCTATTGTGGCCTATCAACTTATCTGATTGGGAGGACCCCTTCATTTTAGAGAGACTCTTGGTCATGCGGGTGTTGAGGAAGTTTGGGAGAGTTCGGGTGATGCCACAGGGAGTGGCACATTATGCCAGGTGTAGAGAGGATGTTGTAGAGTGGGGCCCATTTATTCCATATGAGGTGGCAAGGGTAGAGTATCTGGGATTACAGCCAGAGATATGGGATTATAGACCAAACATCATAGATGCTCATATGACAGAGGAGTACACCCAATACTTCCACACACATCCTTTCCCAAGGTTGATGAGTCCTAATTAGCCCGCTCCATTACTTGATGATCCTACATTACAGCATGTGAGGAGATGGCGGAGGGATGAGGCACATGTAGAGGAGGCTATTGAAGGAGATGAGGATGTTGGTGGAGATGATGGGGATAAGGATGATGATAGTGATGATGATGATAGTGATGATGGACATAATGTGGATGAGGGGAGGGGACCACCCATTTTGGATGTTCAATTTGTGAGGATATGGTGGACTATGAGGTCAGCAGAGCAGCTAGCAGTAGGTACATCTCATGTGACTATCATCGCTCCATCCTAACAACAACATAGCCAGATAGACAACTTAAAGGCATAGGTACAGGCTCTTTAGAGCCAATTAACACAGGCTCAAATATTTATCACACAACTACAGACATAGATGGCACAACCACCACCTCCAGATCCACAGGTAGCTCAGTTGATGGTAGAGTGGAATAGCTTGAGGCAGTGGTGCCAGTAGGAAAAGGGCATTGTAGAGAGGCTCATGAGATTTGTGGAGGGCACCTCCATTGGAGAGGTTGTGGCGGAGGGGCTGGAGACTACTCGAGAGGCAGAGTATTATCAGATGAGATATGAGGAGGTAGTGCCTCCTGAGCAACGGATACCTTTCACGCAGTCAAGTAGCAGGTCACGTACTCACTCCAGGATTCATTCTAGGTGTGTGACCAGGGGTGTATCACAACCAGGAAGACGAGATATAGGTGGTGTAGGTTGCAGTGGTCCAGCCAAACCAGCTCCTTCTAGAGGCAATAACAGCCATAGTCCTAGTTTTGATGCTCCCCATTGATGATTTGATGATCCTTGTATACACATTCATTTTTGTCATGTTTTATGTATATCTCTCTTGACATTTGATATCATTAGACATTTGGACATTAATTTTATGAGATTATATGATATGGAGCGGTGGATTTTTATCCTATATGCATGTGTCTATATTATTCTATGATGGATGTTCATGTATGCATTTCTATTTCTATATGTTATGTTGCTTATGATTATGTCATGATGATGTATGTTTATGGATAATGATATTTACAAATGGATATATCACATGATGATGCCTATACATATGATATGATAGTGATGATGATGTTTATGACTCAAATAAATAATGATTATGATGAGATGACCTATATATGAATGATGGTTATGCTGAATATGTTATGATGATTATGATATGCTCTATTGATGAACGATTCTAATGATATATGAATGATTCAAATGACAAATGAATGATTTTATGATGTTCCATGATGTATGGACAATGCTATGATTTAGAGTATTTCCTATAGATAATTATCGATGCAAAGATATGATGAAAATGTTGTGATGAAATGGATGCAATGGATGTATTTTATGATTATGTATAATGTATAATGATGCAATGGTGTTGATGTGTTATATGCAAAATGAAAATGATAATGAATAAATGAATGATTTGAAAATGATAAACAATGATGATGTGAATGATGTGAAAGTGAAAGTAAATGATAATGATAAATGAAAATGATATTAATGAATATGAAAGTGAATGAAAATGAAAATGATAATGATAATGATAAATGATAAATAAATGATAAATGATAAATGATATGATATGAAAATGATAATGATAAATATAAATGATAATGATAAATGAAAATGATAATGATAAATAAATGATATGATAATGATAAATGAAAATGAAAATGATATAAAAATGATAATGATTTCTGCCAATGTCAAAATGTACTCAATCTTTGTTCAAAGAGATATATTGTTTTTGATGTCTCCAAAAATCTATTACGCAAATGCATAATTAACAATGAATGCAATCTATATTAATCATGCAAACTTAACTATGCAAAATGAACTATACAATGTTGTCATTCTGTGAACCAACTTTATGCTTGTTTATCATCATTGAGCTTTTTAAATGTTGGAAGTTAGTACAAGCATCAAAGGGTATATCTGCATCGATGATGTCTTGAGTACAAATTTCATGATTTTTGATATAGCAAGTTAATACAAGAATCTAGGTATATTTGAACCAAGATGTCCTGAGTATTGCTTGTGTAAATAGAAAAAAGTTAATCATTTTCTTGTGCAAATTCTGAAATGTCATCAATGATACTTTTGTAAACCATGTCTCGCGACAAATTTGCACAGTAATAATGATTAACTTACAGACAATAGACAAAGAAAAATCATATTCTTTCCTTGTTACTCTAGTTCAGTACATCATTGAGCCACTCCAGAAATATGATGTCATAAAATTACAAAACAACAGTTCAACTTATGCTTTAAGTGTTCCAATCATTTATCTAGATTAAGATCATCCAATTTGTTCGAGTTTCATTCTGTTATATGTCTGATAGTTGTTTTGACCATGCATGATTGGATATTTGACATTGATCTACCATTCAGATATTTGATGCATTTTGCTATTTATCTGTTGAAAAGCTCAAAAGTTGACTGCCCCGAGTGAGTTTGTACTTTGACCCCAATTTAGACACAACCTACTGCCATGGATATGTACAATGATCACCAAGCCATGATGAAACCATGTCACCTCTAGTGGATATTGTGTTCATGATGCAGATATGATGACAAGGGATGGATTTGATGCTGATAAAAATGGCTATGTACAAATGATGCGGGACATAAATTAATAGATGAAAGAGCCAACTAGTTCACAAATAGTGCTTGATTGTCAGGTTTTCACCATTTGTTTTTATTGCATTTTTTTTTTTCAGATTTTATGATTTTTTTGGTGTTACCAAGATGTTTGTTTGCCAGGTTTTCATCAAGACAAAAGGTTTTATTTTTTTTCACTTTTTTTGTATTTCAAAAAGGATGCCTGAATGCCAGGTTTTCACCCTAATGACTATTTTTTCCGGACTTTTTCTGTTGTTTTTTTTGGATTTTTTTTATGCTATTTTTGGATTTTTTCAAGACTTTTTATGTTGTTTTTGGATTTTTTTAGGACTTTTTATGTTTTTTTTGCTCAGGCATAGAACTTCTTAAGATGAATGTTATTTATCGGTTCTTCAAATAGGTCCCCTTCAAGTGTAGATAGTTGATAAGCTCCGGAACCATATACTACAACAATGACAAAAGGACCAAGCCAATTTGGTTCAAAATTTCCTTTCTTCTCCCTATCTTGTTGATTGCAGGGATTCTCCTTTAGGACCAGGCCACCCACTTGAAATGTGCATGGTTTAACTGATACACTCAAGGTAGGAGGATCCAATTGAGGACTGTCCAGACTTGCAGCCTAAATTCAAACTCCATGATCACAACAGTCAAGCAACGAAAAGTAATAGTTAATCCACAGAAAGATAAATGACATTCATGAACACTAGACACAAGATATATCCTGGGAAAACTCTCAAAGGGAAAAACCTAGCCTTTAAAGCTCATTACTCATTATATTAATTATAAAACCACATTACAGAGGCCACTCGAGCTTTACAAATGCTAGGTCACAGCCTAGGGATTACAAATCAATCGAATAATGACAATCTTCACAACGCTCTGTCATCAAGCCCATTTCCTACTCCACTCTTCCTCTCTGCTCAAAGAATCTACCAGACCAGAATACCTCTTCACCGTGCTTCATACTTCGCACCTTTAAACACCTTCTTGATTCATCTCCTTCTATCTGTCATAATAAATCCTCTCTCTTTTATTTATATCATCTACACATAATTTAACCCTTAACAAGGTCGGTCCAAGTACAACGGCTAATAAGATAACGTGCAGACCCAAATAGGTCGACCAAAAAAAAATAAAAAATTACCATGCACACCCACCAAAATCGGCCACAACAAATCAAGGACCCAAATCAACATCCTCAAACACACAACACCTTCAGATATCAATCCTCAAAGATCCAGAACATGTTACAACACCCTGTAGGCCAAGAACATGGAAACTTTGAACTCTTAAAATAAATTCACCAATCACGAGCACCATGATAGATTTGGATCACCAACACACATTCTAGAAATAGCAACAATCATCATGAATCATCTCATAAACGTCTGCAACAACTCAAGCCATCAAAATCTTATCATCTTCCTTCAGGAACATCAACCAAAACAATTGAACAACTGCCCGAACATAGACATCCATAACTCGATCAAATCTTCATGCACACCTCTAAAACTTTGGGTGGATGAACTAGACATAATCATCAACAAACCCTTTAATCCATGACTTTTCATCCTCGATGTACGGCTCTATCCAACATACAAAACTTCATTGCATCACTGGTAAACCTACCACTTCACTATCAACTGCCTCAATTTTTGAATATCTTTGGATGCTCCTGCATCAGACTCTCGAGGTTATTTGAAAAGTGAGCCTCTTCACTTTGGTCTTTATTGTATAAAATCCAATGTTACCTTAAACTAGTTCAGTGATATGTTTTCAGGTACTTGCAACTTCCTCACGGTTGGCGATATGTTCAAGTCCACCCTGCAAAATTGCCTCAATCTCTACTAAGCAATGTTGCATCTTCAATGGGTTTGGTGATTGGTCCATAGGTACTTGCAACTGCCTCAACGTCGGTGTTTTGTTCAATTCCACCCTACAAACTACCTCAAGCTCTTCATCTTTTTAAAGTCTAGGTTTGGCAATCTACTTGCAGGCCTACCCTACAAGTTGCCTCAGAATCCTTGTCCTCTATTATTCCTTCATGCACATTTACTATAAACTTTCCCCTTAAAATCAATGCTTCACCTTCTTCCAGTTCCACCATCCAATTTGATTCATCCAAGGGTTCCCCTTCCTCAGGGTAATTTAATTATGTATCAACAGGTTCTTCTTCATCTGCACCAACTATCTCAACATCCTTACTGCTTATCTTTCATTAGCTTCTCTAACATGAGGTTCTTGATGACACTTTATGCTTGGTTCTTTCTTCTTCCAAACCTTAATACAAGTTACTTCCCTAACAAATCTTATTTCAATCCTCTGGTACCCTTTATTGTGATAAGAATTATGACCCTTGTCACTTCTCCCTCTATAAATTGAGTAACTGTCCTTGTCTTGATCTGCATAAGGTCTTCTTTCTCTATATCTTGATCTCTCTTTTCCTCCAACATATGAGTTCTTCCATCTGTACAATATTCTAAGCATACAAGTAGCATGTTTTCACTTTGCTCCATCAATCCGTCCATAATCCATTTTCTTACATTATGTCACAGGCTTTCCCCTTCTCACTTTATCCCAACACATCTCCTTAGAATGATTCCTCAATCCACATAACTTACAAGGATATACATCCCAACACAATTCCTTTTCATTTCCATTCCTATTACAATGTGAACAATACATTCCTTTTCTTCCTTGATTCGAATTGTCTGAACTTATAACAACATCCATACCTTTGGCATATCCAAGGCCTTCACTCTTTTCTCTCCTTACCGGTATTATAGGTTCTAACATTCCTTGTTGCTGATTCCCCAATCCTTTTCCTTTGTATCCCATTCTCTACATGATTTTGAAACCAATACCATCTCCAACCATCACAGGCTTAGTTACATTGTTACCTTCAACTTCACGTTCCACAACATCACACAAATCATTAGTATCACAAGAAACTTCACACACTTCAGGTTTAGATCTCAACCTTTCATTTTCCTTCTTCAACTGATTAGCATGTTCCTTCAGATCAAATATTTCCTTCTTCTTCAAACTTTCCTCCAGATCTCTGCTCCTCTTGTCCAACTTCAACATGAATCCTTCTTCCAACTTATCCAACTTTGCTTCCAGTTCTTCATTTCTTCTTCTTTCAAATTCCAGTTCTTCTTCAAGAGCATCATACTTGTCTCCTAGTTATTTCATCTTCTCCATCAATTCTGCATTACACTTCCTGAGTTCGTACAATTCTTCCTCCAAGGTATCCCTTTCACATATCAGATTCTTTTTTTCCTTCTTTGTTCTTTTTGCAATCTTCCCCATCTTGCAATAGGTTCCCAACAAAATCTGATAAACTTTATGATCAACTCTTCAACCTACTTTTCAAAATGCTCTGATAAAGATTTGCAACCATCCAACAAATTTGCAACCAGACCTTCAACCAAATCTGATACCAATTGATGCAATCAAGGTAGGAGGATCCAATTGAGGACTGTCCAGCCTTGCAACCTAAATTCAAAGTCCATGATCACAACTGTCAAGCAACAAAAAGTAATAGTTAATCCATAGAAAGATAAATGGCATTCATGAACACTAGACACAAGATATATCCTGGGAAAACCCTCAAAGGGAAAAACCCAACCTTCAAAGCTCATTACTCATTATATTAAATCTCAAAACACATTATAGAGGCCACTTGGGCTTTGCAGATGCTAGGTCACAGCCCAGGGAATACAAATCAATCAAATAATGACAATCTTCAAAATGCTTTGTCATCGAGCCCATTTCCTACTCCACTCTTCCTCTCTTCTCAGAGAATCTACTGGATTAGAATACCTCTTCACCATGCTTCATACTTCACACCTTCGAACACCTTCTTGATTCATCTCCTTTTTTCTATTATAATAAACCCTCTCTTCTATTTATATTATATGCACATCATTTAACCCTTAACAAGGTTGGCCCAAGTACAACGACTAATAAGATAACGTGCAAACCCAAATAGCTCAGCCACAAACAAATAAAAAATTACCATTTGCACCCACCAACATCAGCCACAACAAAGAAAGGACCCAAATCAGCATCCTCAAACACACAACACCTTCAGATTTCAATCCTCGAAGATCCACAACACGTTACAATACCCAGTAGGCCAAGAACATGGAAACTTTGAATTTTTAAAAGAGATTCACCAATCACGAGCACCATGATTGATGTGGACCACCAACATATGTTCTGGAAACAACCATGATCATCATGAATCATCTCAAAAACATCTAGAACAACTCAAGCCATCAAAATCTTATCATCTTCCTTCAGGAACATCAACTAGAACAACTGAACAACTACCCGATAACAAACATCCATAACTCAATCAAATCTTCATGCACACCTCTAAAACTTACGATGGATAAACTAGAAATAATCATCAACAAACCCTTTAATCCGTGACTTCTCATCCTTGACGTACGGTTGTAGCCAACATATGAAACTTAATTGCATCACTAGTAAACCTACCACTTCACTGTCAACTGCCTCAATTTTTGAATATATCTGGATGCTCCTACATCATTAAATTTGTGATTGTATCTTTTGGACATGAATTGTTGATAACCCTTCAAGTGATCAGTCGTACATTGTTGTCTCTCATCTAGTAGTTCCAGTTCTTGCAATTGGGAAATTATGTAGTCTTCATCAGTTATGAGTCCCTTCGGTGAGACTCGAAGGGAGGGTATTTCAAATTCTAATGGCAAGATTGTTTCAGCTCCATACACCAAGGCATATGGGGTGGCTCCTGTTGGTGTGCGGATGTTGGTTCTATAGGCCCAACAAGTTGGATTCAACTGAACATGCCAATCACAGCCGACATCATTTACTGTCTTCTTCAAGATTTTTATGATTGTCTTGTTGGAAGCCTTTGCTTGTCCATTTCCCTATGGATAATAGGGTGTAGTGAATCTATGTTGGATATGAAATCTTTCACAAAGTTCTTCGACATCCTGATTCTTGAAAGGTCTCCCATTATCAGTGATAATGGAGCTGGGAATGCCATACCGACATATGATATAATTCAGGATAAAAGATGGAATTTTCTTGTTGGTTACTATTGTCAAAGGGACAACTTCAATCCACTTGGTAAAATATTCCATAGATGTGATTATAAACTTGTGTCCATTTGATGAAGAGGGGTTTATTTTTCCAACCAGATCTAGTCCCCACTGAGAAAAGGGCCATGTTGTCATGAAAGGTTGTAACTTTTGAGCAGGAGCATGAATAAGGTTCCCATGTATCTGACACTTTGGACATTTCTTTACAAAATTAAAGGATTCCCTTTCCATAGTTGGCCAATAATAACCCATTCTAATAAGTTTCTTAGCTAAGGTCAATCCACTTGAATGAGTTCCACAAATACCACCATGAACTTCTTGTAAGGATTTTTTGGATTCATCACGTTCAAGACATCAAAGAAGTGTACCATCAAGACCACGTCGGTAAAGGGTGTTAGCAATTAAGGTATATTAGGAAGATTGGAATATAAATTTCTCTTTTGATTCTGGGACAAATCCAGGGGTAAGATATTATCTTTCAGGTATGTATAGATCATTCTATATAAAGGGGAATCAGAACCAGCCAGATGACAGATGATTTGGGTCTCAGGATTATCATATATAGGGGTAAACAGTTGTTCCACCAGGAATTCACATCGAGTTTTATTTTTTAATAGTTGTAGTAGCGAAGCAATTGTAGCCATGGCATCTGTAGCTTTGTTGTCAATTCTTGGAATCTGTGTGAACTTGATTTCAAAAAAATATTTCCTAAAATCATCAACCATGTTCTTATAAGGCATTAAATTTTCATCCTTGGTTTGATAATCATCATTTATTTGGTTAATGACAAGTTGTGAATCACCATAGACTTGCAGCTTTGTGATCCTCTGTTCCAATGCTACTCTCATTCCAGTAAGCAATGCTTCATATTCAGCTATGTTATTGGTGCAAGGAAACATTAACTGATAGGATTTGGGAATAGTATGTCCCTAAGGTGTGAGAAATAAAATTCCTTCCCATGAGCCATGTTGCATATAAGATCCATCAAAATATAGTGTCCATGACTGCTTCGTTGTTTCTGTGAAAACCGCTGCATCAGGAAATTCAACATGCATCAGATGATCTACTTGTAAGGGTGTTTTAGCCAGGTGATCAGCTATGACTTGTCCTTTGATGGCTTTTTGATCTACATAGTGGATATCAAACTCACTTAAGATCATTGCCCATTTGGATACTCTACCCGTTAAGGTAGCTTTGCTCAAGAGGTACTTTAATGGATCAATTTTGGCCACAAGTTTAACTGTGTGAACTAACATATAGTGCCGCAAATTTTGAGAAGAAAATACCACTGCTAAACAAGCCTTTTCAATAAAAGTGTAGTTAAGCTCATGACTTGTCAAGGTCCTGCTAATGTAGTATACAACTCGTTATTTTCTTGTTCTATCCTCTTGTGCCAATAATGCCCCCAAGGATACCTCTGTGGCTGAAATGTAAAGTATGAGTGGCTCTCCTAGGACTGGTGGAACCAAAACCAAGACTAGTGGACTCATCAAATATTTCTTTATTTGATTGAATGTCGCTTCGCACTTTTCTTCCCATTTGAAAGGAACATTTGTATGCAAGAGATGCGTGAAAGGCAAACTCTTGTCTGCTACTTGTGCGATGAACCTTCTAATAGATTGTAGTCATCCTTGCAATGATCAAAGTTGACTGATATTTCATGGTGGTGGAATCTCCATGATGGCTTGGAATTTTATTGGATCTACCTCTATTCCATTTTCTGAAGCAATATATCCTAAGACCTTTCCATATTTAACCCCAAAGACACACTTCTTTGGATTGAGTCTAACATTGAATTTCTCCATTCTGACAAAGATTTCAGATACGATTTCCAGATGTGCCTCTCTTGTATAGGATTTTGATAAGAGATCATCCACATAATCCTCCATGAAAGTGTGCATCATGTCATGAAAAAGAGTGGTCATTGCTCATTGATAGGTTCAATCTGCATTTTTGAGTCCAAATGGCATCACATTCCAAAAATAGGTACCCCAGGGACATGTGAAAGCAGTCTTGTCTTGATCCTTAGGCACAATCTTGATCTGATTATATCCTGAGAATCCATCCAGAAGTGAATACATGGTGTGTCCAACTGTCAGGTCCACAATTGCGCCAATGTTAGGTAGAGGATAATCATCTTTCAAACATGCTTTATTTAGATCCCAAAAATATGTAAAAATTCTGATACGCCCATTTGGCTTTGATACTGGTATAATGTTAGAGATCCATTCTGCATAGTCAATGGACCGAATGAACCCAACATCCAATAGTTTCTCCAATTCCTCTTTGACCAACAATGCGACATGCGGATGCATCTTTCTAAGTTTTTGTTTTATTGGTTTTATGCCCGACATTATAGAAAAATGTTGCATAATGAGATTAGGATCGAGTCCCAGCATATCCGCAGATGAACAATCAAATTTGATTTGATTGGCCTTCAAGAATTCATTGAACTTTGGTATCTCTTCCTCTGTTAATGAAGTAGCAAGTTGCAGGATCTTCGGTTGTTCTGCAATGTCTATGTTGATTAGTTCCATTGGCTCGATCAAAATAGAAGATCTCTCTTGGTAGTGTTCTGGGAGAGTGTCAAGTTTCTCATCCTTCAGTTCCATCAAAAGGTTTTCACCGTCAGATACACTCTTTATTTTTCCTTTTTCACGATCTAACACTATCATTTTTTAGTTTTCACCGTTAGATCGATCTTTTATATTATTAATTTTGCAGCTAAGAAACTTGGCACTTCCTTGATTGACATCTTGATCATGAGATTCGCTGGTGGAAACTATTTTAGGATTGAAAGAGAAAAGAAAATTTGCAATGGTCTCATCATCTTGGAATATAGGGATATCAATAGGTTCAGTTTGATCCCAATCAATAAGCTCGGGATGAATTAAAGGCAAAAAATCATTTGGTTGAGTGAGGTCAAGGGTTGTTAAGGTCATGACATAGACATGGTTAACATTTTTGCTATAGGGAAGGTCTATGATGGTATCCTCCTATCGATTATCAATCTCATTTTGAACTGAATCATCCTCGCTCGAGTCATGGTCATCTTGAAGTACATAGTCAAGTGGCTAAGTCCTTGAACTTTCTCCTTGTGTAAGTATGGGTGTACATTTTTGTATGGCATCAACCTTTTTATCTCTCCAAAATTCATTGTCATAAATTGTATCCCATTCATATTCATTTGAATCAGTGTCGGAGTTATCTTGCAATCTAAGAATTGTCAAAGCTATTTCTTCATGAGATTTCTTTAAAGCGGCTTCTTCATGAGTTTTCTTTAAAGCGGATTCTTTTGTATCTTCACCATACCCAAGTCCTATTTTATCCTTTGGATGTGTTATTGTAGGCTGAATGGGCTCTATAATTCCTTCCTTTCTTTTACCTATGGGACCAGTTCCTTCATAGCCCATCCTTTGCATTATAGTATAGCCTTTACCATATTGTTCTATAGGCAATTTGATATGTTGAATAGATTCATCTTCATCCTTATATAGCCACTTGATAATATCTCTATCTTCGACCTCATCTTCTTGAGTATTAGATTTAATAAATTTTCCGTCAAACATTGTGATGGGTACTGAAGATTGTGCTCCAGATGTGGAGGCTGCTGCAACTTTTTGTTTGGATTTTTTGGGTTGGCCATATGATCTTCTTGAGATAGGTAAGTTAGAGAGACATAAAGAATATTCCCCCACTCCTTTGTCCTTCAATTGAAATTTTGTGCCAAAGTTGCTTATCAACTCTTTTGATTGGTCATTATGATTTGAAGGAGAAACAGGAAGAGCTTTTCTATTATGTGGTACAAAAGTGTCCTAGGTTGCTCTAAGATTAGAACAAATTTGACTGCTATTGTGATCTGTTGGTATAGTTATCTCTTCTCGTTCATAGGGAAATTTGAGACATTGATGGTACGTTTATGGTACTGCTTGCATCTCATGGATCCAAGGATGACCCAAAAGTATGTTGTAAGAAAGGTCTCGATCCAAAACTTGGTAGAAAGTATTTTTTTTAATAGGTCCTACTTTGATAGGTAACATGATAAGACCCTTGGAAGCTCGTTCTTCATCATCATATGCTTTGATTGTAATCTTTCTTCTTGGATCAATATAATCTTTAGAAAATCCTAAGGCAATGACTAACTTTAAAGTAGAAATATTCAAGCCAGCTCCTCCATCTATTAAGACACTCCTAATTTGAGTTTTATGGACCATGACTTCTAGATAAAGTGAGGGTTTGTGCGGATAAGTCATGGAGGTATCATCATTTTCAGAAAATGATAGGCAAGTGGGTGAGGAAAAGTGTCCCACCATGGCTTTAAACTTGTTAATATCTAAATCAGTGGATACAGTTATGTCAATGAGATCCTTTTCCAAAATGTCCTTATGTGTTGGGGATATCTTGAGAAGCTCTAAGATAGAGATTTGGGCCAATGTTTTCTGCAATTGATCAACTAAATTATACTAACTTGGAGGAGGGACATTTATTTTGAATGAGCTCCCTTTTAAGACAACTTTAGCTTGTCCCCTTGTTGTCACATTGACTTGTTGATATTCCTACTTTTCCTTGACCTTGATAACATTAACATGTTGGTCATCCGTGTAAATGTGGTTGATTGTGGTATCATAGACATGGTTTACATTTTTTCCTTTGTCACTTGAAAATTCTCCTTGTTGATAGTTTGGAAGAGGGTATTTAAATACTTGATGATCTTCATTAGCATGATGTCCCTCGATTGTTACTGTGCAATTTTCTATCAAGTCTTGAACTAAAAATTTTAAACCTTGACAATTATTTGTTCTATGTCCCTTGCATCTATAGTAGTCATAGTAATATGACTCATTCCATGATGGTGGTTTGACTCGTGGCTCATAATCTCTTTGAGGTGGTAAAGTGATGGAATTCTTATCCATAAGCTCTTTGAAAGTTGAGTCAAGAGATTGTCCCAAAGGAGTGAAACTCCGTCAATCTGAAAAAATTTGTGACTTGGGCGGATTTTCATTTTAAGTGTGACCAAGATTATTGTTGAAGTTACCATGATTATTGCTATTATTCTGATTGGCCAAATTTCCTTGATTGGTGTTGCCATTACCTTGATTGGTTGAATTTCCCTGATTGGTTTTATTGTGTGGGGAACCTAATAGATTGAAGATGGATGGTTTTTCTTTCACATTGTTTGCATCTACCACACCATCATTGACAACATTTTTGTTTCTAGTCCAAAATCTTGATTTATCATTGTTGTTGTTATGATTGAACGAGTTTGGACTATCTTTGTCAAGTTTTATCACTCCACTCTTGACTAAGGCTCCTTCAATAGTGATTTCATTCTCAATCAACTTCTCAAAATGTGGAGGACAATGAAGGTTGAGCCTGTAACTCATTTCTTGATCAAGACTGTTAATAAAGATATCCATCTTTTCCTTTTCAAGAACTGCACGGGAATATCGTGCGAATAATCTTCTCCATCTTTGTAGGAATGTGATGAAGGGTTGTCCAGTATTTTGCTTTAATCTACATAGATCAAGCATAGTTATTTGATGTTGAATGTTATAGGAGTATTGGGATATAAATTTGTTGATCAACTCCTCAAATGTCTTGATGGGTGGAGTGATTTTAGAAAGCCATTCCATAGATTTCCCACCCAAACTTCATGGGAACAACCTCATCAAGTATGTGTCCTCATTGTTTAAATTCAAGGCTCATGTTTCTAAATTCCCTCACGTGGTTGATAGGATATGTTTTCCCATTGTATCTATCGAATTTTGGAATTTCACAATGCTTTGGAAATGGGATCATGTTGAGATTTCTATCAAATGGGTATGGAAAAATATCCTCCAAAGCATATTTCTTAGTTGTACCCCCTTGTATTTCCTTGATTTTCCCTTGTAGTGCTCTTATTTGTTGGGTAAGAGCACTAAGATCATTTAAGGTAGTTTCAGCCTTTTCAGGATCTCCTTTAATTTTCTTCGTATCATAGTCAAAGGGAAATTTAGTACCTTGGTTTGCCAATAAAAGAAAGTATCCTTCTTTATTTCACTCTAAGATCTTTTCCATGGATAGGTGAAATTGTGGATCTTGTTCAGCCTCTTGAAGCATTTCATCAAGTATTTCATCATTTGAACTATTTCCA
Source organism: Sequoiadendron giganteum (assembly GCA_007115665.2). Classification (NCBI taxonomy): domain Eukaryota; kingdom Viridiplantae; phylum Streptophyta; class Pinopsida; order Cupressales; family Cupressaceae; genus Sequoiadendron; species Sequoiadendron giganteum. The sequence goes on along the minus strand of CM021105.1, from coordinate 655,735,776 downwards.
TGAAGCCTATGAAAAGGATTTTCATCCCTATCACCCATGTTGCAAAGTGCGTTCTCTCTTTCATCTCCTTCTCTTTGTTTTCGGGACCTTGTGACAACAGGCATATGCTTGAATCAAATTTTTACTAACTTCGATCACAAATGGGAGTGCAATTTCTTGAATAATTGATGCCTTAGCCAAACAAGATGATGGACCCTATTGATATGACTAAGGAATTTCTAATTTTCCAATTTTATTTCCCTGGATGAAGGATGATAGATCCTGTTATGGAAATCAAACTAAAAATCAAAAATTGATTTGAAACTGATGCATTTGAAGATGTTTTGATCTTAGTTTGAAAAATGAGGATTTTGCAAAAACAACCTAATGTTTCCAAGTTTTTCTCTATTGTAACAACTGATCTTGATGGTTGGAATATTGTATTGTTGGTTGTGGAATGTAAGAGCGACGAATGGGTTGACTATGATTATGCCTTTGCGAAAGAGCTCTTCATTGGAAATAAGCTTGTGAATATAAGGGCTCTAAACAAAAATCATTGATAAATCCCCTAGCAAAGTCATGATATCTATGGATGAAAGTTCGATGTTCAAGAAAGACTTTCCTACTTTGGTACATAAAGCACATCCTTTTCAAAAGTTTCTTGTAGTTAAGTTTCTTTTTCGGTTTCTTGATTCTTTTCTCAAGGGATTTCTTGATAAATTTTAACGATTTTCAGTCCCTAACCATAGAAAAGATCAGTATTTGTGTTTTCTCAATGGATTGTTGTTGGTAGGTTGTGTCAAAAGGCTATTTTGGTCAAAAATACAGATGCGCTACTTTGTGCCAGGGATGCACTAGACTGTTTAATGAATGTGCCAGACTGTTCAATAAATTCACTAAAAGATTAGGTCAATGCACTACTCTGTATCATGTATCTTCTAGACTGCTGCATAAATGTGCTAGAATAGTCATTCAATGTGCTAAAAGATCAAGTCATTACACAAGAATAGTCATTCAATGCGAAAAATGTGAAGACATGTTTTTGATAGTTTATTGAATTGGATGATCTTATTTGAGTTACTATTTGGAAAATAAAACATGCAGTAGGAAGATAGTTGTTTTTAAGTCCTAGAATCTAAACAATAAGTGTATGTTCTCTGAAATTGCCATGGGTATTCGAACAAAACAAACACTTCAAGTAGACTCACTCTTAATGGTCAAAAAGGTCATTATAATCATCACAACCCACATCTTTTGAGTCAGGCGGAATAAAGCCTCAGCGTGTGACACCTGTTGGCTTGATCAACGGTGTTTGCTAGTCTTGTGCCTCGTGTGGTGGGTCCCAAGTGACTCATGCAGGGTGTGTCAACTTCGGCCACATGTCGTTGTTTTAGGGAAACTCCCTGGGAATATGGCAGATGCTTTATTGATTCCCTGAAACTACTTCAATAGCGTACGTGTGGCTCTATGGGTCCCGATAGAGACTTATGCAGAGTGCGAGAGTGTTGGACACATGTTAGCATCAAAAGCCAGTTTCGGGCGGGCTCTAGGGAATATTGGAGATTCCATCCTTGATGCCTCGAAAGTTTGAGAGCAGTGGACACATGTTTCGGTGGGCCCAGCTATGGCGATGGTCAGTGTTAGTGAAGGCAGTTTTCTCCTAACCGCATTTTTCCTGGTTGGCGGTTATGCGGGGTTGGTTGGTTGTTTGATGGTTGTTTCCTCAACTGCCATACCGTGAGGGCTTTGCTCTTGGATAGCGGTAGGGCTATTGACTGCCTAACCTCAGAGGTTTGAAGAATGGCTACAATGGAGCTCAAGGCTTGGTTGACCGATCTACTCAACTGTCAAGCGGTGGATGAATGGCATCATGACACATGGCACGATCTCATTTGCTGATTTACATTGCTATTATAAATCAACGGCTAGCGACTGAAAGCTTGGGTGCTTGTCTCAAGGGTTTGATCAGAGTGCAAATTTATTGCAGGGCGGCTCAATGTTTGTTGCAAGGGCGGTGCATGCAACCTGAGACAGTGAAGCTTGTCGGTGGGGTAATTAGTACCCTAATGGCCGTTGGTTGAAAAGGATGATAGAGGTCAGAAGATAGGGGGTTCGAATATTGAACAACTAGTGATCGGATGATCAGTGAGATCAATTAGTGATTAGAGTGTGTGTGTTCGAGCGGTATGCATAGAGCATTGACAAACATTGAAACACACAGACTTGACAAAGATGTGAACCTGAGAGGCCGTGAGGTTGTGTCGGCCGAAAGGCTGGCTATGTGAGATGAAATGAATCTTCATTGTATGTCGTGTGGGACATTATAACAATATAAGGTTTCATATCTATGTTGTTGCCTATATTCTCCAGATGAACAAGATGTAACTCCTATAAAAACCATGAGCCTGAGATTGTATTGTAACTCTGTTTGTTGTTGAATAATACAATGGCTCGATATTTTGGAGGGTGGGGTTTTTTACCCAAAAGGGTTTTCTCCACATAAATCTGTGTGTTCATTAGTTTGTCTTCCATGCTATTAGATTATATTTTGAATCTGTGTATGTGTTGAATCTATTATTTGTTTGCATGTACTTTTCTTAGAAGGATTAATGGGGAAACAATTGTGCCTATTTCTGCTTTATGGCATAGTGGTTTTGTGTCTTTGAGGTGATTTGAAGAAATAAAATCACTAAGGCACTACTATTCTTAGATGTTTTGTTCTAAGATGACTCGTTCCTTCCCCAACAAAGGCTTCTAGGGAGTCCTTGATATACTCTCTATATGTGAGGCCTAGACCGTGAACACCAGCCCGTCACCAACGTGAGTCAGGAACCCCAGCAAGATACTAAAGGGCTCATACCAACTCTTCAAGTCTATCCAGGCATCACCCTAGCTTCGACGCTCCACCAGACACGACTTGATTGGATTAGGGTACAGCTTTGGCTATCCCCCCTTTCTATACCCCATCAGTTCATGTGGTTGGGATCGTCGCTTGGGGTGATGAAATCCCCAAGCAAATCCCTCTAAAAAGAAGGCACTAATCATTTCTAGCTACTCCCCAGGCTCACACGAAGTGCAAGGGGAAAGCGAAAAGAAACTAGTGCCCCCTTGGGTAACACAAAAACAAAGACAACAAGCAGTAAATTTTACTTTCCCCTAATTAACTATGTGCCTAGATGAAAACAACAAGGAAAACTTTTAAAATTTGAACAAATGGATGGCCCTACAAGCAAATTTTAGCTATTTTATCCTCCATTTTTTGTTAATTACAAAAGTATGCTACAAAATATTAGCAAGAAATCCAACTATACCCACAAACAAACAAGGTTAGGGGGTTAGAACCTCAAAAAAGAAAAAAAAATGAGACAAAAACGAAGCTAAAATGCCTATTTTTACCTTCCAAAACATGTTGTTTAGGGCAAATCTGCCCCACTCCAATCATATATCAAAACAAAGTGTGAATTGCAGGGCAAATTTGCCCCTCTGTAGTGAAAATGTTAGAAAAGAGTGAACCAACAGGGCAAATCTGCCCCTCTGCAGTGAAAATGTCAGAAAACAATGAACCTGTTAGAACTGTAAAATTTTGAATTTTGACAATCTATTGCATTCAAGGGTTTCCAACATTGAGTCCTTATCATGAGTATAAAATCCCCTCTTTGCATTGCCTTGCTTATTTCTTGTCATGTGACCCATTTGAATCCATCTACCTCTCCTGATTTCATTGAAAGACCCATATCGGCAAGACATAGTAAAATTCTCCCCGAGATATATTTTTCACTAACATGTGTTTGTTGCAGACAATCGGCAAGACTTTTCTTTTCTTTCGGTGACTAAGAAGATTCGTATCACCATATGCTGGGGCATCATTGTAGTGTCATGGAAAATTCAATTGGTCTTGCCAACTAGCATGTGGAGTGGTCGTTTTCGGCTAAGCTAGTGGGTATCGGCATGAAGTCATAACGAAATCATTTCGTCTTACCAAACAGCTTGTAAGAAAAATTCTCGGTAAGACTTATGTTCGTCGGGGAAGGTCTTGGCGAACTGACCCTTGTTTTGCCAAACTAAACATAGGGGGATCCGAAAAGCTATTGGAGAGAGTATTGGGGTCTTGCCAACTTGAAAGGTATAATGATAGAGATATGCATCGCCAAGAGAGGAACTTTTTGACATAAGGTTCCACCGAAGTTTGAAAGTTATACCGACAAGTAGCTCGGGGTGAGTTTCACCAAATAAGAGTAATATGGAGGAGTGATATCGGTAAGACATTTGGCATCGATATAGGTATTCCTGAAGGTTTACTGTCTTGCTGAAGGTATTATTTCATTGGTGGGGTTTATTTCCTCGGTGAGAAAACTTGGTGGACACGCCGAAATGAGAGTTCATCAGTAAAAGGGTGATTTTGTCTCAACGACTATGACTTGAAGAGTGCATATTAGTATGACATAATGAAGGCTATGTAACATCTCCCCGACTCAGAATTGTTATAGCGACATAAAAGGAAGTGACAGTCATCATTTTTTGATCCCAAGTGTCTGTAAGACCATGTTATGTCTCGATGAAGGGTGTAATAGATGTTGCAAAAGGACTTTGCCCCGAATTTGAAAGATTCTCATCAAAATGATAATTGATGTGACAGTTCCAGTTTCAAATGGATTTTTATTCGTGCTTCATTAATGGTGTGATGGGATATAACAGTGAAGTTTGTTTCAATTCTTCAATTCTGAATTGATTGCAAGTGAATTGGCATGCTGAGCAGAGAACCGGGACATTTTCAATCTGAGGAGCTCGAGTGGAATACTGTAAGTGACTGTTCCTTGGTTTTTACATTTTGATTCTATAAGCTTGAGAATCAAGTCCTCTGGTTCTGGGAAGGGTAAGGGTAGAAAGCCTGCTGTGAGTAGTCTGTCAAAAGGAAAGAAACAAAGGGTTGATACAGAGCATGAGGGCACTCAAAGGAGGTTGAACCAAGATCTTATTGATCAATTACCTGGCTCTGGCCCTAAAGCTAGAAGGTCTGCACAACTTAGGGTAGAAGTTGATAAACTAGATGACACGTGTAAGTTCATAGGTGATGTCTGGATTGCCATAAGAGGTTATGAGATTTTCAATTTCCATTACCATAGAAGAAACCATTTTGAACCAGTTTGCAACCCATGGAAGTTAAATGTAGGGAAACTGGTGTGCCCTAATATTTTTGTAAATGCAGAATTAGTAAAAGTGCTTGTAGACAATTATGATCCAAAACATAAGGCTATATGTGACCCATCTGGAAAACCACAGATATATGTGTCTAAAGAAGCAGTGGGTGAGGTTTTCAAATTGGAAGTGTTTTGTAATGAGGAGATCAGTTGCGAAGAATTGGAAAAGGAATTTTCGAGAATGGATACAATCTATAAGGGTTGGAGGTTGCATATTCATAGAGTTAAACATGGTAGCAAATCAGAACCTTTGCAAGATAGTGAGGGGCCTCCCTACCACGTAGATTTGTTTGAACCTTACATGAAATACACATATTTCTCAGTGTGTCAAGTGTTGGGGATGGATGCCCCGGAACTCATGTCAATTGTGCCAATGATTATCATAGCAGATGTTCAGTATCATAATTCCAAGCCATTCGATTATGCTTCATATATTCATAGGGAGCTTGATTCAAGATTGATGGCTATAAAGAGTGGAGCTTCTATTGTTCATCTCAGACACTATTCGTTGTTGATGCACTTGGTGCTATATTTTGGTCAGGAATTGGGAGTATGGCCTCAAGAAATGAGAATTTTTCAAATTGGTAAGGAGGGTGAGGCATTTCCTATTCAGCTATGGACTGCTATTTGGGACAACAGGTTTTCCAATCCTAGTTTCATCCACTTTGAGGAATACTTTGTGAAAACTTTGTAGAGGTTGTATAAGTATCCTTGTAATTATTCATTGACTGATGAGATTAAAAGGTTTCTTCATCCCAAAGATTTCAATGGGCCAATTGATCATAATTGGGGTGACTGGTATTGTTTGGAAGGAGCTGCAATGATCAGGGTGTATGGATTTGAAGGTACCCCTTTTATTCTACCAAGGACAGTTCCAAACATAATTGCATATTTGGAAATTGTTAGACAAATGGATTACAGCAGTGTGATGACTTTCAATTCTTATGGGAAGCAGGATTTTATGCCTAGTACATTATGCTTTGGTGATTTCACTGTGTTGGATAAGGAGGGATATAATTCAATCCATGATAGATTGTTGCATTATAATATGAAAAGTGGACCACCCAGGAAAAACTTTGATCCTGAAGGATATATCAATTTAGCCAAAGAAAGGATTAACTTTGGAAGATATCAGCATGTACCTTATCCTTTTGATGATATGAATAAAAATCTAGATGAAGAGGAAGCAGAGGTGGTGGTTGAAAGCTATAACCAAGGGTTACAAGATATGGGGATATTGTCTTCTGGAGATGAGGAAACCCCAATGGATTAAATGCCACAGAGCAGAACAGAGAAAGTATCTAGGTTAAGGACTCAGTAGTATGTTTTCCCAACTAGAGAACAAAGTATTGAAAGTGGTGATATTGATGCATGGCATATTGAATACAGATCATTTGTTTCAGATGATGAGTTTATAACTTCTCCAGAGTTCAAAGCATTCTTGTACAAACTGAAGGGGAAAGAAATAAGAGAAGATGTTGGTGTTGTCACTTCTGGGAATGAAGAGCAATTATTGGATCAATTGATAAAGTGTGTGGATGATGAAATGACAAATATGACTCCTGAAAAGGGGAGGACAATGTTGGAGAATGTTGGTGTCATGATTTTTCCTGGACTTGATTTGAATTCTGCTTTGGTTTTTGATAGTTTCTTAAGAGATAGTAATGCTACACACAAGCTTGATAAGGAAAAGGTAACAGAGTGTATGTAGGTTCTAAGTATAATACTGATGAGGGATTGTTGATGATATGGGCTTTGTATACCCCCCACAGGAAATCAGTGGTAATTGATACAGAGAAGGCATTTGGCCATGTTATGACCCTAAAAGTTGGAGAGGTTGATCCTGTGGTTACTGCAGAGATTGGGATAGACATTGCAAAATTGAATAAAGCACAGATCCAGGCACTGATAAGAGAAAGAGAAATGTATAAGGCAAGTAATGAGAGAATGTTAAGAGAAAATGATAGATTGAAAGACTTGGTTGGTGTTTCGATAGATCCAGCCAAAATGCTCACTCAAGGAGAAAGCTCTCAAGCAAAAGATCATTGGGTAGGGTCAAGTGCCTATAATCAGGGAAAGTATGATGCAATTATTGCAATTGTTAAGAGGAGGTAGGATAATTTGACATCCTGGTTGAACAAATTATGGGGAAAATATTCTAGTACTCTGACGGCATTGAAGGAGCATACCAGGATGGATGGATGAATTATGGAGAAGTTTCATGAATTAGCCAAGAATGAGGAGGCTAACAGTACTGCACTTGAAGCTGCAAATCATATTATCAATCACCATCAAAAATTCTGTGAGGAATTGCAGGGAGATAAACAAGGATTAATTGAAGTGGCCAAGAAAACTATGGTCACATTTTCTGATAATAGAGGGGAGTTGAAAGATGCCGCCAGATGGAAGAATGAATGTGACACAATACTGAATGGAATCATGAAGATAGCTTCTGCAAAGAATACAACATTAGAGGAAGTGAGTGAGCAAAATGAGGAAATGGTCAAGATGGAAATTACGATCATGAATGCTATCGAAGATGCAAATACATACAAGTGTCAGGATTATTTGGACTACCTCACTACGACTCACTTGTGGCTAACTAAAGTTTAATTATTCTCTATCTGTTGTTTTGAATTTTGTTTTTTCCTATTTCCAAAAGGACGCATCCTTTCCTATTCTCAATGTATAAATGTCCATTTTGAAAACAATATGGAGGGAATTAGATAGAGGATAGGAAGAAAATAGCATAATACAATGTTTTGAAAAGAATGAGATTGGTTGCATATGTAAAATCATGGAGATATCAATGAAAGTCTAATATGACGGTGTGATGTTTTCTGGTATCGGTTGTTTATGATCTGTGTTGAAAAGTATTATTGAAGTTGTCTCTGTAATGGTGTTTTCTGGTTATTTGAATTAGTGTAAACAAGTTTTTACTGAGTTCATCAATGCACATTTGCTGCATTTGTATGGTCAATTAATTGTTTCTTTCCAATAAAGATTAAATTCTCTGAATCGATCATAGTAATTAGGGAATGTCAATTGGATTATTAAGAAGAACTCAATAATCACAATCTTGCATGTTTATCCAAGTTGTAAACCAAATAGAATGCTAAATAACTTGAATGTCTGCCAGAACAAGTAAACTTGTTTTAGATTTCTCTTGACTCCGTGGACCCTACAAGGCACTAGTCTTTCGTTTTTCATTTTTTAGTTTCATTCATGTTTTTACATCTGTTAATTGAGCGTATTAGGGTTTAGTTTTGAATATTGGTATACAATTTATACCAAATTTGTTTTATTTTGTCCATTTCAAATCTGCCATTGTGGACAAATTAGGGCAATAGGAAGAGATTAAAAGTCAAGTCTGCTCAATTCAATTAGGTACACCCACCTAGGTCTAGCAGCACTTAAAGAGTAGAAGGTTGAGTACTCTTAACCTTGTCTGTTACCCTGAAGCGTATCAAGAGATTGGCATCCTCTTGAGGCATCTTTCCTGCATTTTTGAGAGCTAAAAAATTGGTGACTCTGCTGGGGAACAACAAAGAATCTACGCCTTAATCATAGAGTCAAAGGTCCTATATATAGACTCCACTGGGAATAATAAGTGACAATATTTTTCTCACTTTCAAAAGTGAGTGGCGACTCTGATTTGAACATTGCAATATGAATGGAAGAAGATCTCAATTTAGGGGGGGTCATTCTGGAGCTCCTCCTAGCGATAGTAGGTGGATGCATAAAGATAATAAGGTTTACAAGGGTAAAGGGAAAAGTGAGGATATGTTCTTGACAAACCAAGACAAATCATCAATACCTTTTGGTGAGAATTGTTTTGACAAATGGAAAGATAGTTCAACTGAAGAGCCTTGTACCCCGGAAGATCGAAGGAATCCTTTTTACAACCCTGAGAAACAAGCTGAATTTGAAGCTGGACTCAAAGCTGAATGACTCATAGTTCAATATGAATATGACCAAAAAATGCAAGGTAATCAGAATGAACTTATTAATCAGGAAATTCATCAAGAAGGTTATGAATCTTTAACTTATGATGAAGTTAAAGCACGGTTTGAATCTTAGAAGAGGGAGAGGGAAGATCAAGAAAAGGCCCAAATGATTCAAGAAATAAGAGAATTCAAATTGCAGAAAGCCCACAACATTCCTCACGCAATCTGGTTCTTCCCCAAAGTATATACCACCCCATAAATAGAGTAATCATGGTACTGGGTATTCTAAACCACCAAAGATCCCCCACCAACAATTTGGGAATCAATATAGATAGCCAAATCATCCACCGCATATTCCCACACAACATATAAATAATTATCCACCTCCTGGTCAGCATCATGTGCCACAGTGAAATCTACAATATAATAACCCTATGTACTAGTATCAGTATACTACTATGATCAGACAATTTGATTTGGCAGGGTTTCCGCTGTACCCTTATCCTATGGATGGTTCTTGAAGAAATTTGGTGCCTAAATTCACAAGGAGTAATGCAATCACTGTCGAGGATCATTTAAGGAGTTTCAATGCTTTTGTCTAGGATTTGGATGTACCTTATGAAGATTTTCATATGAGGTTATTCATGATGTCCCTTATTGAGGAAGCTAGGGATTGGTTCAATAGCTTGGCAACAGCTTCTATTTATTCCTTCCAGATATTTCAAGATCAATTTCTTGAACAATTTGGGAATCTAAGTGCACCAGATGCTGCCCTCCATGAACTAATCCGAATTCAGAAGGGTCAGAATGATTCAATCTTTGATTTTAACAGAAGATTCAATAAATTGCAGAATAGAATACCTCCTAGATCAAAGTTACCAAACTTCGTAGCATTAAGTGTTTACCTAAATGCATTTGACCCTAAAACAGGGTATGAGTTGAGAAACAGGTTCCCAAGGGACTTAGCTAAAGCACAAAAGATAGCATTAACAATTGAGAATAATAGAAATGCTGCTGGGATAATGAATAAGAGAGACAACCCTAGGGCTCTTCAACAAAACAATAATTATCAATATAAGTAGGAGAACACATATAGGAAGGATAGGCCTAGGTTGCATGATATGCCTTACAACACAAACTGGAAAGATGGAAAACCTATGACAGACAGGCCTAGAGACAAGGATACTCCTGATCCATTGAGAAAGAAGGGAACGTATATGGTGAATAACAATTATTTTTGTGAAGCTTGCGATAAGCCACATTCCCCTGAGTATTGTGTTGTAGCCCAGAGGATGCAAGAGGAGGGAGTGTTAATGGGAGATGGTGGAGAAGATCACAAGATCTACTTAACTTCAAATGCTCTTCACCATGTTGAGGAGAGATATTCATCTTCGGAGGAAGGAGGTTATGAATATGATGTTGTAGAACAAAGGTACAAGATCCACATGGCTGAGCAGCAGGTCTTTTCTGATTCAGAGGATGATTATGTAGAACCACAACTTGTTGAGGTTCCCACTCACAGTAATGTGAGGAGACTTACTGATGAGGAAATAGAGAAATTAACTATCGCTGTAGTTGAAGAAGAAAAGAGTAAATACTGGTTGAGAAATAGGACAGTAAATGAGAAGGAAGGTGTCCCTAGGGGTATCTTTATGAAAGATCAGAAAGTTGTACAAGGAGTTTCAAACAAGATTGAAAACAAACAACGTGAAGAAAGCAAACAAAATCCTACCCAAAAGGATGTAGTAAAAGAATTACACAAAGAAATTCAAAAGACAGATCTGCCAGGTAGAAGAGAAAAAGAAGAGAATAAAGGAGAAACATCAGAACAAAAGAAAGTGATCAAAGCAGAAGGTTCTTCTTTTGATTTCACTCAAGCCTTGTCTCAGGTAAAGATGTATGTCCCACTTCTTGAAATGATGAAAATTAAAGAATACAGGGACAGTGCAGTGCACTTGATTGCAAATGAAGTGAAAAACATGTAGCTTCTGAAAATAAAGTGACTGCTAAAAATAAGCAGGATAAAGTGAACATTCCAAAAATTTGCTTGAGTAATGTGTTGACAAGTCTGCCACAAGTTGATCCTTTCTTTACTACATTACTCATAAATAACAAATTATTGAGGAATTGCATGATAGATTCTAGAGCTGCCATGAATATTATGCCAGTAGGAGTGATGAAATAGCTAGGCATGTGGGTGGATACATATGAAGGAAAATGTTATGCAATGGATAACCGACCTATTCCTGTGGTGGGTATAATGAAAGATGTAGAAGTCAAGTTAGCCGCTTATCCTCAAGTAGCTTATAATATTGATATAACAGTGATAGACACCCCTCCTCAATTCGGTATGCTTTTATCAAGACAGTGGATAGCAACTATTGGTGGAAATGTCCAGTTTGATCTATCTTATGCAACAATTCTGATAAAGGGCCAAGAGGTGAAATTGTACAGGGAACCAAGGATGAATCAGCTTATTGATTATGTGCCACAAGACCAAATCAACTATTTTTGTGATGTTGATCTTGGGAGTTTCAATATAGAGTCAGCACAACCAGAATTGACTAATAGTGATCCTATTGAGAAGCATGTTGCACAGAACTACAATGGTGTGTGGAAAATGTATTTTGATGGAGCCTGCAACCAAGAAGGCAATGGAGCTGGGATAGTATTTGTTCCGCCTGAAGGTATTAAATTTAAGTATTCATTCCTATTAACTTTTGAATGTACAAATAATGTGGCGGTATATGAAGCTCTATTAACTGGGCTGAATATAGCGGTGAAGCATAAAATCAAGTTGTTGGTTGTTCTAGGAGATTCAGAGTTTATTGTCTCACAAGTTAGGTCAAAGTATACAGCAAAAAACAAAAGACTAAAGCAATATAGAAATTTTGTATGGGATACAATTGAATTGCTTGACGCCTTCTCAATTGAGTGGGTAGATAGGTCAAAGAATATAATGGTAGATTTTCTAGCTAATGTAGCGTTGAAAAGAGATGATATTACATTGGCTGGAGTGTCATAAATTGAAGTCAAGACTAGGCCTGTTGTGCCTGATAATGTATATAGTTGGCAAGTTTTTAATGATGACACTGATCTTTTGAAATTCCTTCACTGTATAGACCAATATAAGGCCCAAGAAATCGATTTCAATGCCTTTGTTGAGGAAGTTGATGGAAAAGAAACAGTGTTTGGGAAGGAGATTTTGCAGCTTAAGACAAATAAACTTCCTAAAGCTTGGTGGCACTTGAGAGGGTATATGATGGAAATGATCGATCTTTAATGAAGCAAACACCAGTAGGAAAGGATGATATTGAGGAAATTAATTTGGGAACTGAGATGGCACCAAAAAAGGTGTACATTGGTAAAAAGATAAGTCTTGCAATTAGGAAAATGCTGATTGATTTGTTGAGAAAGTATAAACATGTATTTGCTTGGTCTTATGAGGATCTAAAAGCATATAGAGAAGACTTGTTTCAACATGAAATACCATTGAAAACAGATGCTAAACCATTTAGACAAAAGCAAAGACATATAAATCCAACTCTAGAGCCTAAAATGCAGGAGGAATTGGTGAAGCTCAGAGATGGTGGAATTATTAAGCCTATAAGATATTCAACGTGGGTTTCAAATTTGGTCCTTTTCAGAAAGAAAAATGGAGATATCAGATTGTGTGTAGACTTTAGAAATTTAAACATAGCATCCCTTAAAGACAATTATCCTCTGCCAAATATGGAGGCCATATTACATAAGGTGACAGGCTGTGAATTGTTGTCTATGATGGATGGATTTTCAGGGTATAATCAGGTCAAGGTTAAAGAGTCTGAACAATACAAAACAGCATTCACAACTCCTTGGGGAACGTATGTTTATCTGAGAATGCCATTTGGTCTCACTAATGCAAGGGCGACTTTTCAAAGAGCCATGGATGTGGCGTTTGCTGATTTGATCAATATTCTCATGGTGGTGTATCAAGATGACCTCACTACTTACTCCAAGAAGGTTGAAGATCATGTTCATCATTTAGAAAAGGTATTTATAAAAGCTCTTGAATATGGTGTTAGCTTAAACCCCAAGAAGTGTAATTTTGCAGTTACAGAGGGTAAAATTTTGGGACATATTGTTTCAAAGGAAGGGGTTAGGATAGATCCCGAAAGGGTTGAGGCTATTGATAAAATTTCTGTGCCTAAAAGTGTTAAGGCAATATAATCATTCTTTGGACAGATAAATTTTGTTAGGAGATTTGTCTCTAACTTTGCTGAGATTGCCCATAGCAAGAATGTTGAGAAAAGTACAGAAGATAGAATGGACTGTAGAGGCTTTGGACGCTTTTGTTTCTATTAAACGAGCCATCAAGGAGGCCCCTATTCTTAAGTCTCCTGATTTTTCAAAGCCTTTTCAGATTTTTTCATTTGCCTCAATGCATATTGTTGTAGCTGTTATGCTACATAAGAATGAATATGGTCATGAAAAGCCTGTATCTTTCTTCAGTAAGTCATTACAGGGATCTGAATTAAAGTATGATATAATGGAGAAGCAAGCATTTGCACTGGTGAAAGTTGTGAAGGTTTTCAGACCATATCTTGTTGGAGTTAAGGTAATTGCTTATGTTCCTCATGCAGCAATCAAGGATATTCTAACACAGTCTGAAGTAATAGGTAAAAGGTGCAAATGGATCAACAAAATCCAAGAATTTGACATGGAGATACAAATTACTAAACTAGTCAGAGGTCAGGGTTTGTCTAAATTAATGGCAAAGGCAAACATTGAAGCAAATCATATTTGCAATGTAGAAGAAGAAAATGTAATTGCAAACATTGAACATACTCAATGGTATAAAAATATCATGTACTATCTTAAATACATGAAGTGTCTAGAGGGAATAAATGACAATCAGAGAACAACGCTGAAGTTATAGGCATCCAAGTATGTTTTTATGGATGGAGATTTATTTTGGAAAAACAGGGATGGTATATTATTGTTATGTCTGGATGAATTTCAATCTAAACATGTTTTGAGTGAAATGCACGAAGGGGTTTGTGGAGGACATTACTCAGCAAAAACAACTGCTCAAAAAATTCTTAGGGAAGGATGTTATTGGCCAAAAGTCTTTAATGACTCTTTTGCACATGTGAGAAAATGTGAAGCTTGTTAGAAATTCTCTAGAAAATTGAAGTATCAGGGGGCTTTGCCACTTCGACCCATGCAGGTTGATGCCCCTTTTCATCAATGGGGAATTGATTTCATTGGGGAAATACAAGAAAAATCAAGTGGTGGACATAGCTAGATACTGGTGGCCACTGATTATTTTACTAAATGGGTAGAGGTCGTTCCAACTAAAAAGGCTACAAGTAAGGTGGTGACACAATTCCTGATGGATAATATCATTACTAGATTCAGTACACCAATGAGGTTGATAACTGACAATGGAATGTGTTTTAGATCAGATGAATTCAGAGGTTTCTATAGCACATATGGTATTGTCATTTCTTATGCAGCTCCTTATCATCCACAGGCTAATGGACAAGTAGAATCTAGCAATAAGAGTCTTCTGAAGATTATAAGAAGGATGTTAGGTCAGAACAAGAAGGCTTGGGATGCAAAATTAAGACTGGTTGTATGGGCTAATAGAATTACAGTGAAGAAGGCAATTGGGAAGTCCCCATTTGAGTTAGTGTATGAAGCACAAGCCAGGATGCCTTTGCAGAACTTGTTACCGGTTTATAAGTTTTTTCTTCAGGAAGATTTGGATATTCTTGAGCCCATGGAGGAAAGGATGGAGCAGCTAGCTGAACTGGATGAAATAAGGAGAGTGGCTCAAAATCAGAATATAAAGTTGCAGGCGCAGATGAAATATTTATTTGACAAAAAGGCAAAGGATAGGAAATTTGGAGAAAGTGATCTAGTACTGATGTGGAATGCAAGGTGCTAGAAAAAGGGAAAACATGGGAAGTTTGAAGCCTTGTGGCTAGGGCCTTTTGTGGTGGTAGGAAAGAAAGGTGAAGATTCATACTACCTATAGAATATGGCTGGTGAGGATCAGGAATTGCCTGTGCATGGGCAATTTCTAAACATTTTTTCTCTTGAAGCAACACAGAGGATTGAGGGTTGCCAGTGCATGGACAACTCCTAATGATCCTCTTTTAAATTCTTTTCCATGCACAGTAGTCTAGGATATAAAAGGAACAAGATTTGCAAGTGCATGGACAATCCTGATTTTCCTTTCTTCAATATTATTTCTTCCATTTATGGTAGTATAGGGTCTCATTCTTTTCCATTGCCATTTGTTCCATCATGCTCACATGTTCCATCATTTTGAGTTTGGTTTGCTCACCCAGAAATATGAATCCTTTCAATGATCTTGCTATCATTCATCCCCAGATGAAGCCACTGTTAGAACTGTAAAATTTTGAATTTTTACAATCTATTACATTCAAGGGTTTCCAACATTGAGTCCTTATCATGAGTATAAAATCCCCTCTTTGCATTGCCTTGCTTATTTCTTGTCATGTGACCCATTTGAATCCATCTACCTCTCCTAATTTCATTGAAAGACCCATATCAGCAAGACATAGTAAAAGTCTCCCCGAGATATATTTTTCACTAACATGTGTTTGTTGCAGACAATCGGCAAGACTTTTCTTTTCTTTCGACAACTGAGAAGATTCATATCGACATATGCTAGGGCGTCGTTGTAGTGTCACAGCGAATTCAATTGGTCTTGCCAACTAGCATGTGGAGTGGTCATTTTTGGCTAAGCTAGTGGGTATCGGCATGAAGTCATAACGAAATCACTTTATCTTACTGATCGGCTTGTAACAAAAAGTCTCGGTAAGACTTATGTTCATTGGAGAAGGTCTTGGTGAAGTGACTCTTGTTTTGCCGAACTAAACATAGGGGGATCCGAAAAGCTATTGGAGAGAGTATTGGGGTCTTGCCGACTTGAAAGGTATGCCGATAGAGATATGCATCGCCAAGAGAGGAACTTTTCGACATAAGGTTTCACCAAAGTTTGAAAGTTATACGGACAGGCGGCTCGGGGTGAGTTTCACCGAATAAGAGTAATATGGAGGAGTGATATCGGTAAGACATTTGGCATCGATATAGGTCTTCCCGAAGGTTTACTGTCTTGTCGAAGGTATTATTTCATTGGTGGGATTTATTTCTTCGGTGAGAAAACTTGCTGGACACGCCGAAATGAGAGTTCATCGGTAAAAGGGTGATTTTGTCTCAGCGACTATGACTTGAAGAGTGCATATCGGTATGACATAATGAAGGCTATGTAAGATCTCCCCAACTCGGAATTGTTATAGCGACATAAAAGGAAGTGACAGTCACCATTTTTGGATCCCAAGTGTCGGTAAGACCATGTTATGTCTCGGCGAAGGGTGTAATAGACGTTGCAAAAGGACTTCGCCCCAGATTTGAAAGATTCTCATCGAAATGATAGTTGATGTGACAGTGCCAGTTTTAGATGGATTTTCATTTGTGCTTCATTAATGGCACGATGCAATATAACAGTGAAGTTTGTTTTAATTCTTCAATTCCAAATTGTTTGCAGGTGAATTGGCATGCTGAGCAGAGAACCGGGACATTCGAGCGGAATACTGTAAGTGACTGTTCCTTGGTTTTTACATTTTGATTCTATAAGCTTAAGAATGGAGTCCTCTGGTTCTAGGAAGGGTAAGGGTAGAAAGCCTGCTGTGAGTAGTCTGTCAAAAGGAAAGAAACAAAGGGTTGATACAGAGCATGAGGGCACTCAAAGGAGGTTGAACCAAGATCTTATTGATCAATTACCTTGCTCGGGCCCTAAAGCTAGAAGGTCTATACAGCTAAGGGCAGAAGTTGATAAACTAGATGACAAGTGTAAGTTCATAGGTGATGTCTGGACTACCATAAGAGGTTATGAGCTTTTCAATTTCCATTACCACAGAAGAAACCGTTTTGAACCAGTCTGCAACCCATGGAAGTTAAATGTAGGGAAACTGGTGTGCCCTAATATTTTTGTAAATGCAGAATTAGTAAAAGTTGTTGCAGACAATTATGATCCAGAACATAAGGCTATATGTGACCCATCTGGAAAACCACAGATATATGTGTCTAAAGAAGCAGTGGGTGAGGTTTTCAAATTGGAAGGGTTTTGCAATGAGGAGATCAGTTGTGAAGAGTTGGAAAAGGAATTTTCGAGAATGGATACAATCTATAAGGGTTGGAGGTTGCCTATTCATAGAGTTAAACAGGGTAGCAAATCAGAACCTTTGCAAGATAGTGAGGGGCCTCCCTATCATGTAGATTTGTTTGAACCTTACATGAAATACACATATTTCTCAGTGTGTCAAGTGTTGGGGATGGATACCCCGGAACTAATGTCAATTGTGCCAATGATTATCACAGCAGATGTTCAGTATCATAACTCCAGGCCATTCGATTATGCTTCATATATTTCTAGGGAGCTTGATTAAGGATTGATGGCTATAAAGAGTGGAGCTTCTATTGTTCATCTCAGACACTATTCATTATCGATGCACTTGGTGCTATATTTTGGTCAGGAATTGGGAGTATGGCCTCAAGAAATGAGAATTTTTCAAATTGGTAAGGAGGGTGAGGCATTGCTTGTTCAACTATGGACTGCTATTTGGGACAGCAGGTTTGCCAATTCTAGTTTCATCCACTTTGACGAATACTTTGTGAAAACTTTGTAGAGGTTGTATAAGTATCCTTGTAATTATTCATTGACTGATGAGATTAAAAGGTTTCTTTGTCCCAAAGATTTCAATGGGCCAATTGATCATAATTGGGGTGACTGGTATTGTTTGGAAGGAGCTACAATGATCAGGGTGTATGGATTTGAAGGTACCCCTTTTATTCTACCAAGGACAGTTCCAAACATAATTGCATATTTGGAAATTGTTAGACAAATGGATTACAGCAGTGTGATGATTTCCAGTTCTTATGGGAAGCAGGATTTTATGCCTAGTACATTATGCTTTGGTGATTTCACTATGTTGGCTAAGGAGGGAGATAATTCAAGCCATGATAGATTGTTACATTATAATATGAAAAGTGGACCACCCAGGAAAAACTTTGATCCTGAAGGATATATCAATTTAGCCAAAGAAAGGATTAACTTTGGAAGATATCAGCATGTACCTTATCCTTTTGATGATATGATCAGATATTTGGATGAAGAGGAAGTAGAGGTGGTGGTTGAAAGCTATAACCAAGGGTTACAGGATATGGGGACATTGTCTTCTGGAGATGAGGAAATCCCAATGGATGAAATGCCACAGAGCAGAACGGAGAAAGTATCTAGGTTAAGGACTCAGTACTACGTTTGCCCAAATAGAGAACAGAGTATTGAAAGTGGTGATATTGATGCACAACATATGGAATACAGATCATTTGTTTTAGATGATGATTTTATAACTTCTCCAGAGTTCAAAGCATTCTTGTACAAACTGAAGGGGAAAGAAATAAGAGAAGATGTTGGTGATGTCACCTCCGGGAATGAAGAGCAATTATTGGATCAATTGAGAAAGTGTGTGGATGATGAAATGAAAAATATGACTCCTGAAAAGGGGAGGACAATGTTGGAGAATGCTGGTGTCATGATTTTTCCTGGACTTGATTTGAATTTTGCTTTGGTTTTTGATAGTTTCTTAAGAGATAGTAATGCTACACACAAGCTTGATAAGGAAAAGGTAACAGAGGTGTATGCAGGTTCTAAGTATAATACTGATGAGGGATTGTTGATGATATGGACTTTGTATCCCCCCCACAGGAAATCAGTGGTAATTGATACATAGAAGGCATTTGGCCATGTTATGACCCTAAAAGTTGGAGAGGCTGATCTTGTGGTTACTGTAGAGATTGGGATAGACATTGCAAAATTGAATAAAGCACAGATCCAGGCACTAATAAGAGAAAGAGAAATGTATAAGGCAAGTAATGAGAGAATGTTAAGAGAAAATGATAGATTGAAAGACTTGGTTGGTGTTTCGATAGATCCAGCCAAAATGCTCACTCAAGGAGAAAGCTCTCAAGAAAAAGATCATTGGGTAGGGTCAAGTGCCTATAATCAGGGAAAGTATGATGCAATTGTTGCAATTGTTAAGAGGAGGCAAGATAATTTGACATCCTGGTTGAACAAATTATGGGGAAAATATTCTAGTACTCTGACTGCATTGAAGGAGCATGACAGGATGGATGGACGAATTATGAAGAAGTTTCATGAATTAGCCAAGAATGAGGAGGCTAATGGTACTACACTTGAAGCTCCAAATCATATTATCAGTCGCCTTCAAAAATTCTATGAGGAATTGCAAGGTGATAAACAAGGATTAATTGAAGCGGCCAAGAAAACTATGGTCACATTTTCTGATAATAGAGGGGAGTTGAAAGATGCCACCAGATGGAAGAATGAATGTGACACAATACTGAATGGAATCATGAAGATAGCTTCTACAGAGAATACAGCATTAGAGGAAGTGAGTGAGAAAAATGAGGAAATGGTCAAGATTGAAATTACGATCATGAATGCTGTCGAAGATGCGGATACATACAAGTGTCAGGATTATTTGGACTACCTCACTACGACTCACTTGTGGCTAACTAAAGTTTAATTATTCTTTATCTGTTGTTTCAAAAAAAAAAATTTCCTATTTCCAAAAGGACGCGTCCTTTCCTATTCTCAATGTATAAATGTCCATTTTGAAAACAATATGGAGGGAATTAGATAGAGGATAGGAAGAAAATAGCATAATACAATGTTTTGAAAAGAATGAGATTCGTTGCATATGTAAAATCATGGAGATATCAATGAAAGTCTAATATGATGGTGTGATGTTTTCTGGTATCGGTTGTTTATGATTTGTGTTGAAAAGTATTATTGAAGTTGTCTCCGTAATGGTGTTTTTTGGTTATTTGAATTAGTGTAAACAAGTTTTTACCTAGTTCATCAATGCACATTTGCTGCATTTGTATGGTCAATTAATTGTTTCTTTCCAATAAAGATTAAATTCTCTGAATCGATCATAGTAATTAGGGAATGTCAATTGGATTATTAAGAAGAACTCAATAATCACAATCTTGCATGTTTATACAAGTTGTAAACCAAATAGAATGCTAAATAACTTGAATGTCTGCTAGAACAAGTAAACTTGTTTTAGATTTCTCTTGACTCCGTGAACCCTACAAGGCACTGGTCTTTCGTTTTTCATTTTTTAGTTTCATTCACATTTTTACATCTGTTAATTGAGCGTATAAGGGTTTAGTTTTGAATATTGGTATACAATTTATACCAAATTTGTTTTATTTTGTCCATTTCAAATCTGCCATTGTGGACAAATTAGGGCAATAGGAAGAGATTAAAAGTCAAGTCTGCTCAATTTAATTAGGTACACCTGCCTAGGTCTAGCAGCACTTAAAGAGTAGAAGGTTGAGTACTCTTAACCTTGTCTATTACCTTGAAGCATATCAAGAGATTGGCATCCTCTTGAGGCATCTTTCCTGCATTTTTGAGAGCTAACAAAACCAGCAGGGCAAATCCGCCCCTCTGTAGTAAAAATATCATAAAACAGTGAACCAGCATGGAAAATCTGCCCCTCTGCAGTGAAAATATCATAAACTAGTAAACAGTGGGAAGGACGAGACAAATATGCCCCTCTGTGGCACACTAGAGGACAAGTCTACCCCTCTATAGGGAAAGTATGACCCTCTGCTACCTGGACCTACAAACAAACTCAACATCAACATACGTCAAATAAAGGGAACCATTTGTGGGTCCCATCGGGTGTGCCAGAAATGTGATCCCTAAATGTCTATCATATTCTAAAAATGAAAAACAACTATTATGTACTAATGGAAGAACACAAAATATACACCTCAAGATTAGCCTAAGGAATGATAATGCAAACAAAATAAGATAACAAAAAAGACAAGCGATTATACCTTCTTTGCTGTAGAAATCCCTTGGTTGGCCCTTGATGTTTGAAAGCTTGTGTGCTCCTTGGATGGCTATTGAAATGGTGTATGGAACATGTGCAATGTGATCAATGCAAGTGCTAATGGCTAAATGGCTTGGCTAAATGGCTAATATGATGCTTGCAAATTGAATGAGCAATTTGGTAGCATAAGGGTGCAAATGGCTAAGTCTTAAATGACAAAATGGCAAGAGTTTGGTATCAAATGCATGAGGTCCCTAAATGAGAGAAAACATGGGGTGTTTATAGAGGAATTTGAATTCTCTAGAGAATTAAATGGTTGAGATTAAACCAACAAGGCCAAGATGAAGGGCTATGGTGAGTTGAGGACTTACAAGCCCTCACATCTTGACATGTGGAATGTGAGATGGCCTAGGATGTGATGATGTGGAAGTGAGGTGGAAGGAAGGTACATGACGTGGAGGAAGGACAAGTACCTTGGAAAAGGGATGATGTGACCTCTCAATGATCAAATAAATGCGCTAAAAAAAAGCATGTATACATTGAAACAGGCCTCGTATGCTCTAAACTATAACATGTATGTGCTAAAATGGCTCTCGTATGTGCTAAACCCTGAGTCCAGTTTGTAACATGCTAGAAAACCTGTAATAAAATATTAAAAACGGGGCAAGATCCCCACGGTGGGTGCCAAAAATGTGTGTGGAAATATGTGGAAACAACTAAGTTAAACAACACACCAATGAAACATTATATCAAAGAATCTAATTTAAAGTTAAACAAACTTCAAACCCAGCAGATTCTTCAAAACCATTCCATTGTCCTCTATCTCCAAGGATTCATTTTAAGTTGCTTGCTCTCAGATTGTGTAAGTAGAAGCTCAATAGAATGATAACCTAGAGAATGAGATGATATGCAAAATGCATTCTTATGCTAAATGATGTGAGATAATGAAACTAAGAACATATTATGCAAGCTATTCTACGATGATTATTTATGCTAAGATGATGGAAGCTAAGATGCTATGCTATAATTATGAAATCTAGGATATTAAGATGCTAAATGCTTGATTATTCAACTATAATTCTCATGCTATGTAACTGGGATTTTCAAAGCACAAAGAGGTCCTATTTATAGATTTTTGGAGGCAAAAGATGAGTTGGCAAAGATCAACGGTTGAAATTGAGTCTGGTAAGATGAATGGTGGAAGATCGATAAGTTGGAGAGAAAGATGGAGGCTAGAGAAAAAGAAGTAAGATGTTTCCTCCTACAAAACCTTTTCCATTCAAAAATAAGGAAGATAGCCATTTGTCACTTTTTACTTATGAGAGTTAGTTGGTAGTTGAGGATAATTCAATAATTAAATAATAAAATTATTTAATTTCACGTGACATGTGGATTTGGAAGCTTCCATAATTAAATGTTAATATTTAATTATGTGTAACAAGTGAATAAGAATTTTCTAATTAAATATTTAAAATATTTAATTATATGTGAAAAGAGAATTTTAAAGAAATGATGATGATTTATGAATTTAGAAGGACATTTCCTTTATTTGAATTAAAAAATTCAAATTTAAAGCAATAGGATAATTAATTTAAATAAACTATAAAATTTATTTAATTAATTAAGAGGAAAATAGAAACATGATAATAATTAAATAAACTTATTTATTTAATTAGAATAGAAGAATTAGAAAATGAACAATATAAACAAATAACTAAATTTATTTATATGTAGATTGAATTATAAGATTAATTAAATAACTTGTATTTAATTAATTACCAGACTTAATATGATGTGACCATTTTTTAGGTGTATACAGATCCTACGTGGATTGGCCATGGATTCTTTAATTTGTATTTCAAATCTTTTGTTGTAATTTTTTGATATGGTATTGCATACATGATCAATTTGGGGATATGGCATTGAGTTTGTATGATTAATGTTGGCCCTAGGGATAATTTGTGTAATGCATGATGGTTTCAAATGCATTTCAAAAGGATTTGACCTAGTTCATTATGGATTTGGTAATATCATTGTGTGGCTAAAGGATTTAGTAGATACTCATGTTTTCAAATGCATTCCATATGAGTTGAGAGGGGTCAAAATTTTGAGCTGGCAGAATATATTTGCTAAATTAGGGAGTAAGATTTTTATGGCCACTATTAAGCCCCATTGAGAATGGAATTTAGGTTATGTGTTGATCTCCCAATATTTCCCATACTTAAATGTGATAAACTCTTCACAAAAATCATGTAATCATGATGCCCTAGTTTAGATGGGTCTCGAGATACTCGATGAGTTCATAACGTTAAATAGCCCAACACTTAGTTGATTTTGAGCTCCAAAATTCATTTATCATGGAATTCCTTCACCAAGAAAATCTTTCGGCTAGCCTTAACTATGTAATTCTTAGTCTTGTGAAATACCCAGAAGTCATACTATTGCTAATTGTGTGTGCACGTAAAAAACTTGATAAACGCATCCATCACAAATTTCACATCCTCTTGAAATATCTTATTCAACCTTCACCGCAAAATTTTCCATTGAAAAAAATACCTAACAAGCGTTGCATCATGAGTTTCATGCTCATTAGAAATACTCAATATGCTTTTCATTGCAAAATCCTTGTATCCATGAAATCTCTAAGTTAGCCCATCGCAGACTTCACAACCTCAAGAAAACCCTGACACATCCGATATCGTGAATTTTGGGCATGATGGAAATCTTTGATACACCATCCATCATGTATTTCTTGCCTCTTTGAAATTCCCAACAACTTCATTTATCACGAATTTCTCCTCTGGATGAATTCTCCTCTAGATGGATTACCAAGAATTTTATATTTTAAACTGTAGTTGATATTTTATATTGTATTCCTTGAAATTATGCATCAGATTGAATAAATTAAAATATTATTAATAATTTCATATTTTAATTGTGTTAAACATGTACTCAGTGATTCATCACTCAACTTAATGCTTAATAACAAATTAAGAAAAATAGCATATACAACAATGAACATCAACAATCATTTAATGTGTATCTAGTAGTTGAAACCAGAGTTTTTCTTCAAGTGATAAAATAAATAATATAGATAATTGAACATCAACACATTACTGAATTTGAGTTTTCTATTGATTTTAAAATGAAGGAATACATAGAGGAAATACAAAATCTTGCTCAAAGACAACTCTGCACAAAGTTGAGTTGGAACTTGGAAACTCATATTATCAATATCAAATCATTCTATTATCTTTTGTAGCAACTTCAACTATTTAGGTGATGGAATTGTCATTTGTTCCAACTGATGTTGTCTGACTTGAAAATTTGTTAACAATGTATGATTTAATTTGGATCTTGACTTGAATGTTTCAACCAAAGTTACATTCAAGGATATCAATGGTTTGATGGAATCCAAATAGTTCACCTCATCTGGTTCTGAGGAAACTAGTCCAAATCAATCATCCTTGCACCCTCCATCTTCTTTCCGAAACCATCATTTCCAATGAATCGCTCATTTATCTCAAAAGCCTCTGGAAAACCAAGATCTGTCATTGTGCTTACCTTTTCATCCATCTTCTTCACCTTTGTTGCAGCTAGACTCAAAAATTATGTTGTTTCACACATTCTCGAACACTTTTGAATGATAGGTGATACCTTCATTGAGGCTTCAATCCAATTATTAATCCTTTTAGCTTTCAAATAATTTTCATTGGCTTTGTAGACTATTTGTTGAACTTGATTTGCAGATTTCTCTGCCACCAACACATTTTGTTGTCCATTATATATTTGTTGAGCTTCTTATAATGTAGCCTCATAGCATCAATCAATTGAAAAAATTCACACAAATGATCAATCCTCTGCATTATTTCCTCCTAGATCTTTTGTTTCATATGCCTCATTGTTTCTCTACAAAATGCAGTTAACTTATTTTGATAAGAGTTTATTTCATTTTTTGCTTCCAGCAGCTCTACGGCCAATCTTTCATTTTTTTCTCTCTTTCTCCAATTTTTGTTCCCACTGTTTGTTTGCTTTCCCAATGCTTTGACTTAATTTTTTTCAAGTGGATTTTTCCTCATCATATTTATTTTTGCTCTCATCTAACCTTTTCTTCAGTTCATTCAATTCCACCTCTATTTGTTTATCCTATTTTCTTTTGATGTAGAGGCGACTTTTTTATTCTTTTTTCTAATTCATTACTCTTGTTATTTGTTGCTTTCCTCTTTGCTTTCTCATTTGCTAGGTCTTTCTGTAACTTTTCTATTTGAATCTACAACCTTTTTTTCTCTCTCTTGCTTTAGCAATGATGTGTACACCAGTTCATTTTTCTTCTTTGATACATTAATTTTGTCTGTATTTTTGAATCCAAAAAAATCCAATCGAAAACTGCTCACCTGATATTTGTATCAATCCATCTAATTTGTTGGTTTATTTTGAACTGTGGGAACACCAAACGTGTACTCCATGATTTCTTTATTTGTGTCAAATGTGGGTAATACCATGGTTGTTGTAGGCTCTAAATTTTTAACAAACGCGCTCTCCATCAATTGCTTCCTTTCTTTTTTATACAATTCTGATTAATTTTTAAACTCGTTAATGTAATCAAAACCTAGGGATACAAGAATAATGGAATTTTTGAATGGTGAAGGACTAGGATTACTTAGAGTTGTTGTTGTAGCCACACTAACTAGGGGAGTTCCTAGAAATAACTCCTAATTGGTAGTTGGACTTGGACCTATCAAAATCCTTGCTCTCTTCAATATTCCTTGATCACTTGGTGTTTGTGTTGTATCTTGTATTGTTGTCCTCTTGTGTGTATTTTTTTGTTATAGCACATGTTGACCACTACTAGTACTATCACCCATACCATCGCCACCAGTGGTAGCAGCAATTGCACTAGGTTCTCCACCTTGGGCATGTCCTAGTTGTGATTGTATCTGACCTTGAGGATTAGGATTTGAAGCTTTAACAAAATGATTTGTTTCAATTGTACTTGTATGCCCTCAGTCTATTTTGTCAACTCAAAGGCCTAGTTTTATCACCTAGTTTTCTATGCTCTACATCTGCTACCATCAAAGGGCCTAGGTCCTTGGGACCCCAAAGGACCACCTTCATTGCCCTATTTTTTTTACTATGGTTTCTCCTAAAGTATATGCTTCTTTTGTGGTCTCACTTAAACCAACTTTGACATAGATTTGTTCTTCCCTATCATCATCAATATCTTGATCTTCATGTTCATTGGGATTCTCTATATTCCACAATTTTCTAAAATCATCATATTCTTTGTTATCTCTAAAGTCTGCAAGACTTCTTGGTTCACCTAACTCCTTCCTCATAGACCAAAAGGTAGTAATTTTTGACTGTGACTATTTTTTTTTGGTAACTTTCTTATCTAGAGAATCTAGCATTTTTACTCTACTAGATGGTTTATCACTTTTTTCATAAAAAAATGTGTACCTCCTAATTGTCTCTTGGTGCAATGCCATAATTTCCACCGACTATTCAAAAGAAATACCTTTCTCAACAACACTTTTCTCCATTGCTATTTTGACCTCATCCCAAGGATCCTTGTTTCTCAAGTTTTCAAACAAGGGTTTACTTTGATGTTGAATTCTACTTGCACCATTCCTATTGGCCACAATCATTGATTTAATGGTGTCACATGGATCATACTACTAGTGACAGACAACATCAAAATTAAAAAAAATTCAAAAGATCATGTACCACCATAAATTCTTTTCTCTTAAATGTGAACCCTCCACATGAAAAAGGTAAAGAAGGAAATAAGGTCTTCTTTTTCTAACTGACAAAGTGTAGTTCATCAATACTTTGCATCTACCTTACATATTCCAATGTAAAAACCCTTTATGTCACATGTATTGGAAGTTTGTATAGCTCTACTATTGATCCATAAAATCTTAGCACATTATATTCTTCCACTAAGTACCAATCAGCCAATTTTATTTCTTTTCCTAGTTGAATGCAATTTCTACATGACATAAGCAATCTAGGCATTGGAGTATTTGTAATTTCTTGATGCAATGGAGCCAAAAATGTTGCAAGTATGAAAGTATTGTCACTAATATCAACTATTTAACTAGTTGTTGTCATGATTGTTGTCATTATTAATGGTTATTGGTTGTATATGTCAAGGATATTGAGAAAATTTTAATGAAGAAGGGTTTTAGGTGTTCAATGTTTGCTTTGAGTTTTTCTTCGGGATTTTCTCCTAAGTTTGTGTGATTCAGATATGTTGATCATGGTTGTTGATATTTGCTATATCAATATTTTTGGTTTTGGATCGTTTTACAGTGCAAGTTATGTTCACCAGTGGTGAACTATTTTTTTTAGTGTATCTGGATGAGGTCTGAGAGAAATGTTGTTGCTTCATATATCTTCTTGTTCGAGTCTTATGACATGGAGTTTTCAAGATAAGCTATTGGAAATGTTTTCAAGTTAATTTTATTATTTGGAAATATTGGATCGTGTTAAGTTTGTGTGTGCTTAATTGATTTATGTTTTTTACACTGGTTTGGTCGACCTTGTGTTTAAGACTACCTTCGAAGCTAATGGAAGCATGTTGAAGCATGTGGTTTGGGTTGCTCTCATTCTAATTCCACCCTAGAATGTTTTGGTGTCAACCTAGTTTAAATTTGTAAATGCAAATGGTGTATGGCCGACTTTGGATATGTTTAAAAGTTGAAGATGGTATAAATACAAGTCAAGTTGTTTGTGAAAGATATGAATGAAAGAAAGATAGACGTGAGATATATGCGAAATAGTGTGTATGTGATGCGAGTTTTGGCAGATCAGTGTGAAATCTAACTGTTGAGATTTTGAAAATAGTGAGTGTAAGGTGTACTCTATCATTCATGCATGTCTGCAAGTGTTTGAGTGAATTATGGTGGAAATATCTATTGCATTGAGATTGTTTTCTCTCTATAATGAATCTCTTCTATCTTCTTTGTAATTTTGTGGCAGTGAGCCCTCCAGGTGGTTAACCCTTTTTGGAAAGTGATTCCTAATCCAGATAGTGAGTCCTATTTTGGTAGTGAGCCTTTGTAATTGGTTTTGATATTCTCTATATTGTGAGTTAATCCTCGCCATGGTTTTTCCCTTATTAGGTTTTCCATGTAAATTTGGTTTTATTGTGTGTGTGATGCTTTTCAATTTCTTCTTTTGCACTTAATGATTATTATATTAGTAGAGTAAAGGATTTGTGATTCATCTAGTTTCTGGTGGAAGTTTTTAAAGTAAAATTTATCACAACTGATTCACCCCCCCTTCTTAGTTGTCTTGTTCAACAATTGGTATTAGAGCTTGGTTCCTTGGAGAGGAGCTTAACCACTTAAGGAAGGTTTAGGATGGTAGGAAAGATCACTTTTGAGTACCCTACATTTGATGGAACTCATTATGCTATCTAGAAAATAAATATGGAAGGATTTATGGCATATTGTGGATACGAAGTTGAGAAAGCTTATAAGACTGCTTACACTCCTCCTACTAATGGTCCGAGTACAGTTGATGAAATCAAGGTGCATGAAGCAAACAATAAGGTGAAGTTCATTATGAAGAATAGTCTTTGACATTTCTAGTTGATTAAAGTTCAGAATTTGAAGACTGCTAAAAAAGTTTGGGATGCTTTAGAAAAGATGCACGAAGGAGATGAAAAGGTCAAAGAAGCAAAGTTGTAGAATTTGGAGGCACAGTTTGAGATCCTGCATATGTCTAAAGATGAGAACATTAAATCTTATGTACAGAGAGTGGATGAACTAGTAGGTGGAATGCGAGGACTTGGTTCTACAGTAGATGAATCCAGGATTGTGAAGAAGATTCTTAGAACTCTTCCTAATGCATATAGTGAAAAGGTATTTTCTATTGAAGAATATGTGGATTACAAGACTTATACTAAAGATCAGTTATTGGGAACTCTAACATCTTTTAAGATGAGAAAACCAAATTTGATAAATGGATCCAAATCATAAACTTCTTTCAAGGCTAAAAGAGCTAAGCCGAATGAAGAAAACCTTGATGAAGTAGAAGCTAACTTTGTGAGAAGGATGAAGAAAGGCTTCAGTAAGTATGAAGGTAAGTTACCCTTTAAATGCTTTAGTTTTGGAGGAATAGGTCATTATGCTTCGAGATGTCCGGAAATAGCTAAGAAGAAGAAACAAAGATTTAGTAAGGAAAACAAAGGTAAGAAGATCAATAGAGCATATTATGTAAATGAGGATGCCAGTATTTTTTATGAAGAATTTGATTATGGAGATTTTGATGACAATGAATGCTTGTTCTTGGCTATAAAATATGAACCTACTTCTGCCAAATCTGAAATATGGGTGAAGGAAAATGCTTTGGAAAAGAGTGAAGGTATGATGATTTGTGCTCTACATGCTAAACAAGAAAAGAACTATTGGATTTTTGATAGTGCTTGTTCACATCACATGACCGGTGACAAGAGTAATTTTGCTAAACTTGAAAAATATGATGGAAACTTAGTAATGTTTGGAGATGATACCAGTGCTAGGATTTGTGGGATTGGTTCAATATGTTTTGATGACAAGAACAATACTGACGATGTCTACTATGTTAAGGGTTTAAGGCATAATCTCTTGAGTGTTGGATAGATGTGTAGTAAAGGATATAATATTGTATTTGAGGATGAGAGATGTGAAATCAGGAAATGATTTGAAACAATGACTGTTGTAGGAAAGAAGTTTGAAGGAAACATATATCAACTTAAGGGTGTTGATGGATATTGCTTTATGACTCAGATTAATGATAGTTGATTATGGCACCAAAGAATGTGTCATATGAATTTTGATAACTTGGCGAGGATTAGTGTAGTGTAAGTTGTGAGAGATTTACCAAGGATTACAAAGCCTATCAATGCTATTTACATGAATTGTCAATTTGGAAAGCAAGCAAGAAACAACTTCATATCAAAGGAACAATCTACTGCCGGACTAATAGATTTAGTTCATATAGATCTATGTGGTCCTACAAGAGTGACAAGTCTACAAGGTGAAAGGTACTTTATTCTTTTGATTGATGATTACTATAGGTATTTGATTCAACAAGGTTTCAACAAAGGTACGACAGATAGTAATCTATATTTTAAAATTGAAAATGACAAAATCTTAATAATAGTTGTATATGTTGATGATATTATCTTTGGAGGAAATGAAACTATGTGCAAGATGTTTTTTGAAGAGATGCTAAAATAATTTGAGATGTCTATGTTTGGTGAGATGAATTTGTTTCTTGGGCTACAAATTAATCTAACAGATAAAGGGATCTTTATTTCATAGTCAAAGTATGTAAGAGAAATGTTGAAGAAGTTTGGGATGGATGGTTCCAAACCAGTATGCACTCCTATATTGACTGGTTGAAAATTAAGTAAAGATGATGATTCATCTAAGGTTGATAAGAGAAAATACATATCTATGATGAGTGGATTGTTGTATTTAACGGCTACTAGATCAGATATCATGCATGCAGTTTGTCTTGTGGCTAGATTTCAAGAAGACCCTAAGGAAGCATATGTTGCTGATGTTAAAAGGACATTTAGATATTTGAATGGCACTCCAGATTATGGCTTGTGGTATCCTAGGGATATTGATTTTACACTTAGTGTTTATACTAATGTAGATTAAGTTGGTTGTGTAGATGATAAAAAAGGTACAAGTGGCGGTGCATTCTTTCTTGGTTGCAAATTGGCGGCTTGGTTGGGTAAAAAGCAAGATTTAGTTTCTTTATCTACTACTGAAGCTAAGTATATTGTTGTTGCATCTTGATATACAATTTTTGTGTGGATGAGACAAACATTGAAAGATATCAGAATAATGTATGATGATCCTATTTCTGTCTTATGTGATAATACAAGTGAAATTAACATTTCAAATAATCAAGTGATGCACTCGAGGATAAAGCATATATCTATCAAGTATCACTTTTTGAGAGAGAAGGTTGTGGAGAATGAAGTAAATCTTGTGTATGTGCCTATGAAAGATCAGATTGCTAACATATTTATGAAGGCTCTTCCTAAAGATACTTTTGAGTATCTCTAGGAGAACTTAGGATTCATTTCCCCTCCTTTCTTAAACTAGATGCATATGGATATGCATCAGTTCGATGGATCTATGGATCTATTTTTCTTTTGGGTTGATGTTTTGGTGGCTACCTCTCAGGGGGAGTAGGTAGTGTCATGTGTTGTCATTGAAAGAGTATTTTTTTCTTAATGTCAAAGGTGAAATCAATATAGAATATCATTTTCCTTTGCCATTGATATCAAAGGGGGAGAAAAAATGTGAAAAGAGAGAGAGAGAGTATCATGTGAAAAAGAGTATCTACTAAGGGGGAGAAAGTAAAATCATGACGAAGTGTGTTTAGATCTGTTGTCTTGTCTTAGATGCTTTTTCACATCATGTGTTTCCATCAATGACAAAGGAGGAGATTGTTGCAAGTATGAAACTGTTGTCACCGATGTCAACTGGTTAACTAGTTTTTGTTGTCATTGTTTTCATTGTTAATGGTTATTGGATGTATATGTCGAGGATATTGAGAAAATTATAATGAAGAGAGGTTGCAGGTGTTTAGTGTTTGTTCCAAGTTTTTCTCCTATGTTCATGTGATTCAGATATGTTGATCATGGTTTTTGATAATTTCTATATCCATATTTTTGGGTTTTGGATTATTGTACAGTGCGAGTTATGTTCACCAGTGGTGAACTATGTTTTTCAGTGTATTTGCCTGAGGTCTGAGAGAAATGTTGTTGCTTCAGATTTCTTCTTGTTTGAGTCTTATGACATGCGATTTTCAGGATAAGCTGTTGGAAATGTTTTCAAGTTAATTTTGCTATCTAGAAATATTGGATTATGTTAAGGTTGTGTGTGCTTAATTGATTTATGTGTTTTACATTAGTTTGGCTGACCTTGTGTTTAACACTACCTTCAAAGCTTATGGAAGCGTGCTGAAGAATGTGATTTGGGTCACCTCATTCTAATTCCACCCTAGAATGTTTTGGCATTGACCTAATTTAAATTTGTAAATGTAAATGGTGTATGGTTGACTTTGGATATGTTTCAAAGTTGATGGTATAAATACAAGTCAAGTTGTTTGTCAAAGATATGAATGCAATAAAGATAGATGCGAGATAGATGTAGAATATTGTGTATGTGATGCGAGTTTGGGTAGATCAGTGCAAAATCTAATTGTTGAGTTTTCAAAAGCAGTGAGCTGAAGGTGTACTCTATAATTCATGCATGTCTACAAGTGTTTGAATGAACTGTGGTGGAAATATTTGTTGCATTGAGATTGTTTTCTCTCTATAATGGATCTATTTTATCTTCTTTGTAATTTTGTGGCAGTGAGCCCTCCGAGTGGTTAGCCCTTGTTGGATAGTGATTCTTGATTCAGACAATGAGTCTTGTTTTGGCTGTGAGCCTTTGTAATCAATTTTGATATTCTCTATATTGTGAGCTAATCCTCACAAAGATTTTTCCCTTTGTAGACACGTAAAAAGTCTTAATTAACACTATACATCTGATTTTGATTAACTAACATCATTTCTCCTGAAATCACTTTGAATTAACCAATTATTTGAATAATCAATATTATTTAATTAAAATCAACAAATTCAGCTATTAATCAAATAATTAAATTTATTGATTAATTCACCTTTCTTCTAACTAATATTCATTTAATTAAATTCTCCTAAAGTCTTCTTATTTGATTAAAATCAATTAAATCAAATATCACAAATCCCCTAACCTCTTCCAATTAATTAATTCTAAATTAATTAATCCTAAATCACCTTCTAATCATCATTAATTAAATCCTCTAGCGTTAACTCAAGAGTTAAAATCAACCATGGTCAACTAACTAGGTTGCAAATGAAATTAATTTCTTTTATTTATCTAATTATCCTCACAAAGGCATATTCTGAGGAATATTCCTCTCAACCACCTCTCATTCAATTTCCCTCCAAAGGTTTTCAAAAAACTATCACATCCTCTTACAAATGCAATAAATTCTCTTACATCCTCTCAAATCTCAACCAATTTCATTAAATTCCTCTTACACCATTTTCAAATTCTCGATCATCTACATTTACTTCTCTTCCATCCTCCTCCACTCACACATTTCCCAAAATGTGCTCCACCCTCATCCAATAGAATTGTGACACTTGGCACATTCTCATTAGCTCTCAATTTATCTCACACTCATCAAATCCTCTCATTCTTCAACCCTTGAATTCTATAAATAGAAGCATCATTTTCACAATATGGATCCACAATATCATGCATTTTCTCTATAAGCATTTTACTTCATAGTTATCACCATTTCCATCATTTCCAAAGCATAGTTTCATCACTTGGCATCCATTCTACACTTGGATTATCAACAAATCATCAAGCTTATCAAAGGGATTGGAAAAGGTCTTCTTTCCACATCAAAGGAGCACCACTCCCCCTATGCGATGGAGGTTTAGCTAGTTCAATTTAGATTAAATGCTATCTTTTGTCAGTTTCTTGTTATTTTCATGTTTTCTCTTGAATTTGGCTAAAGAATCTCATAGGGAACACTAGATTGATCTTTCTAGCATGTTTAACAATTGTTTGTTAATCTTATGTTAGTTTGTGCAGGTTTGGTGTTCACATTTTGTGCTAGAAGGAGGGCTTGACATCTTAATTTGTGGTTTTTGCTTGATTTTTCCATTTTTTATAGACATAGGAACACGACGTTGCCTTTGTGCATTTGCAAGCCCGCAGAGCATCACTTTTGATATCCAACATCGCCATCACCACATCACATCGCACACGCTCGCCTCTATCACATCGCGTTTGATTCACTGTCATTTTTGAAACCTTCTATCTTCTATCTAAAATTATTCTACCAAAGCATCACTTTTGTTGTAGTGTCGCATTCACACTCTCTTCCTTTTGTAGAGTGTCGCTTTTGCTTTTACCAGAGCGTCGCTTCTACTTTTCAGTGCCGCATTTGACAGTTGTAGAGCATCACATTTGCAGTGTAGTGTCACTTTTGCAGGGAAAGAAGGAAAACCAAGTTGGAGGATTAAAAGAATTTTTTAATGCTCTTTGTAATAGCTTACATCTTCAATTTTTGCATTTTATTTCCTATTCTAGAAACAACTAGATCAATTTGGGCTTAAAATTAATCATCAACTCAAGCTTTGTCAAAGTTGGTTAAAATTGAACCTTATAAGGGGTTCTTCAATAGGATTTTGATCTTCAAGGGAAACTTCAGAATTGGTCAAGTTAGGGAATATATCAACAAAGGGTTGTGGCTCTTCTTCTTCGTCTCTGGGCAAATTTGGAAGCTCTAATAGCTGAAATGGCTCAAGATTATTAGGAAGGAATCTCACATAAGCATCTCTTCTTCTTCTTCTATGCATGCAGTATCAACTCAATATCAGCTAACTCACACAAAGAATGGGTGGGGAAAAATAGTGGATCATAACTTCTATCACTATGAGCAAATTCTAGAAATACTACAACAAAAAAACTATCAATGACTCCAAAGGATTCCCTAGTTTGACACCATCCCCAGCAACGACGCCAAAAATGTCGGCCTCCTACAATGATTTTAATAACTAATCCCTTACAACCATGATTCAGAGATTGGACATCTAGCCTGAATAGCTATCTTAACCACCATGAAGGTACATTTAAATTGTGAACCCAGGGACGTGAACTTGAAATGGGTCAGCACAGTATGTGCACTAGGAATTTCAAAGTAGTCATCTTTGTTGTACAACTAAGAAATACTTAATGCTGAAAGTGAATTGCATGAAAGGGAATAAAGCAAATGTTGAACATCACTCAATCAAATCTAAATTGATTATGCATAATAGGAAGGAAAACTATGCATCAAAAAGGAAACTACTCTGCCCGCTTTTGCTACAGGAACAGTCACAGAATGGAATTCTAGTGGCTGCAAGAACAGTCAATGCCAGAATCTTAACTAAATACTGAACAGAAACTAACACTAATCTAACTAAACTAAAGGAATGGATTATTCACCAAGTGGGCCCCCTTGGATGAGTATCCTCTAAACTAATGCAAACTCAGATACTCAACTCAGAATCTTATTGCATTCATCAGAAAATGCAATTACAAAAGTATGGTTGATTATCAGCTTGGACAAGAACTTGGCGATCAACTCACTAACTTGCTAGCTCGAGGAAGGAGGATTCGATCCTTATTTATCAACTAAACAGGGCCATCAACTCCCACTAATTGAGAGAATTCCATTTAGGGAAAACGAGAAGAAAGTGGAAGGAGTGGTTACGCATGCAAGGGAATCCGTTTGGACATGCATGTCCAAATGTGGACTCAACCACTATAGTAACGCCTATAATTCTCAATGCCATTAAAGATTGGTACAAGGAGGTTACATTCGGCTGACACGAGAATCTTCCGTCATCGTCTTCAGTTGACCTTCACGTGACTCCTCAACCTGACCGGCTGGCGGTTGCATTTCTCAACTTACATTTTAATCATGTTTGTAGAATGATGTCAGTACACATAATAATTGCATAATCATAACCACCTTAAAGAAAATTCATCAATCACATGCAAAATAAATATAGATGGTCCACATAATAGGTAAATATCATTAAAACTAGCATAAATGAAATTAGTCCCAAATTTCTTATGACTAAGAGAAACTAAGTAAAAGTGTCAACATATAATGTCAAATTTTGTGGTAACTTCAACAAATAACAAGAGATTATATCCCCCTAGCTAGGCCAAAATCTAGACTCATAAGTTGGCATGCTCAAAAGTGACGCCAACCGTAACAAATGCAGTGCCCTAGGGGATCGCTTTTGATCGACCTATTTGGACCCTAAAAAATGCATCAAAATCATGTAAAACAAGAAAAGTTTTGAAAGGCGTACTGGGGGTCCTGTGTCTTGAGGTCATTGGAACTCGCGAACCTGATCCATCTGATGTTTGGGGAGCACATGAGCCGCCATTTCATTAGCACCTCAGAGCAAAAGTCAAGGTTTCTAGAAGGTCAAATGCACAAATTATGTTAAAATGACCCCTCTAACCCTATTTATGCAAAAAAATTAGGGTTTTTGGCAAAATTTTTAGGGTTTTTTTGAGCCCTTTAATCTGTGTTAAGCCAATCGAAGCCCGTTTTGACCCATTTTCATCGTTGTGAGCCTGTTTTTGTATCTCGTGGGCTATTTTCTGCATTTGAATCCTTGTTGAACTTTTTTTGTGAGCTCGACCAAATTTTGGTTGATCTCTCGAGGGGGTAGTGTAGCAGCATAATTTCTTCCATTGGGATAGTAGTGGGGCATCCAAAAAATCATAATTTTTTTCAATTTTGATCATGGTAGTATTATTTTTTGAGCCAACGCAACAGGTACATTGCTTCAAAGAGGGGCATTAATTGAAATCACTTTGAATTAACCAATTAATTGAATAATCAACATTATTTAATTAAAATCAGCCAATTCATCTATTAATCAAATAATTAAATTTATTGATTAATTCACCTTTCTTCTAACTAATATTCATTTAATTAAATCAAATCATTTAATTAAATTCCACTAAAGTCTTCTTATTTGATTAAAATCAATTAAATCAAATATCACAAATCCCCTAACCTCTTCCAATTAATTAATCCTAAATCACCTTCTATTCATCGTTAATTAAATCCTCCAGCTTTTGACTCCTCAAGAGTTAAATCAATCATGGTCAACTAACCAGGTTGCACATGAAATTAATTTCTTCTATTTATTTAATTCCTCTAATTATCCTCACAAAGGCATATTCTGAGGAATATTCCTCTCAACCACCTCACATTCAATTTCCCTCCAAAGGTTTTCAAAAACCTATCACATCCTCTTACAAATGCAATAAATTCTCTTACATCCTCTCAAATCTCAACAAATTTCATTCAATTCCTCTTACACCATTTTCAAATTCTCAACCATCTACATTTACTTCTCTTCCATCTTCCTCCACTCACACATTTCCCAAAATGTGCTCCACCCTCATCCAATAGAATTGTGACACTTGGCACATTCTCATTAGCTCTCAATTTATCCCACACTGATCAAATCATCTCATTCTTCAACCCTTGAATTCTATAAATAGAAGCATCCTTTTCACAATATGGATCCACAATCTCATGCATTTGCACTATAGACATTTTACTTCATAATTATCACCATTTCCATCATTTTCAAAGCATAGTTTCATCACTTGGCATCCATTCTACATTTGGATTATCAAAAAATAATCAAGCTTATCAAAGGGGTTGGGAAAGGGCTTCTTTCCACATCAAAGGAGTACCACTCCCCCTATGGGATGGAGGTTTAGCTAGTTAAATTTAGATTACATGCTATCTTTTGTTATTTTCATGTTTTCTCTTGAATTTGGCTAAAGAATATCATAGGGAACACTAGATTTATCTTTCTAACATGTTTAACAATTGTTTATTGATTTATTTTAGTCTATGTTGGTTTGGTGTTCACACCCTTATTGGGTTTTCAATGTAAATTTGGTGTTAGTGTGTGTGTGTGATGCTTTTCAATTTCCACTTTTGCACTTAATGATTAATCATATTATAAGAGTAAAGTATTTGTGATTGATCTAGTTTTCGGTGGGAGTTTCTAAAGGTTAAAGTTTATCACAATTGATTCACCCCCTCTCAGTTGTCTTGTTCAACAAAAAAGTAGTCTACAAAATTATTGTAGTTCCTTCGAAAATCATGCATCCTTATCTTAGTGGTCCAATCATATACTGGATCCATTTTATTTTCCTCAACATTCTTATAGGGTTGAATCTAAAGCTTGTTGGTTTGAAACATTCCACTAAATTTGAATAGAAAACAATAGCACAAGTAGGTTGTGAACCTAAATGTCTTAGTGGACTTTGAGTGTGAACCTCCTTTAATCATTAAAAAATGTTTATGCATGGATTCTACAATGTGCTCAATAAAGTTATATTTGACATGTTGAACAACATAATGGATATTATGTACCACTTCAAGGAGGCTTACACCCACTTCCCAATTGCTATCTAGTATGAGGCAAAATGCTAGCATGGAAATAGTATCCTAAACCCATGATTTAAAAATATCTAAATAATAAGGAGGCTTATGATTACCTTTCAATTTGTTTCTATCATGAACTATTTTATTTAGGAAATTATTTTTTCCCCTTTCATTTGTTGCTTCATAATAACTAGCAAGATTTTCTAGGTCAATGTGGATGTTTCCAAATTCTTTGATTGTAAACCACAACACTTTTCCAAATTCTTATGCATTAATGGATAACAATTCTTCTTTGCTATATTTATTAACAATTACTCTTTTGTTATCATCATAATTTTGGGCACAAACCATGACAAACTCTGGGCAAGGGAAAACCTCATATAACATCATTCACCCTAATCCACTTACCCACGATGCACTAAAACTATTTTTTTGCATTTGGTTTACAACCTTATTCTTAGATGAAAATCTAAGTTCTGAGGTAATCCTACCATAGATTTAAGGATCATAAATATCATGGTATTCATCAATGAAACATGCGGTTTTAAGCAATCCAACATAATGTATTTTTTATTCAATTTTGCTCTAGCTTTCCCACCAACTTTGTTTGGTCTGCTAGTGGTGGTAGACATGCTTGTACAATGTGAAATTGTGAATTCCCTCTTAGTCCTTAATTTTTCTTAAGTCTCTCAACCCTAAACTCAAACTTCAAAGTTTGATAAAATAAGATTTTAAGAAATGATGAAACGTAGCCGTAGGAATTTTTTCTTTCACTTACCCGGATTTTGATTCTTGAAAAGATTAATATTGACAAGCATGGACTAGCTTTAATGTTGGAGCCTGGAATCTCCCTGGTGCACTGTAATGAGCAATTTGAAATCTCCCTATGTGTTGACTCTCTCATTTAAAAATAAAATCACTTAGTAGTAGAAAGTTCACTTATTTTTTTAATATTAAAGTGAATAAAATGTCAACATGTTGCCTCCAAACTACACAATTAGTACATTGCATTCCCATAATGACACTTAGAAATAAATTCTCAAACAAATTATCAACTATTGATCTTTATAAATCTAACGGTTATAGGGTGATCTCGGAGGTTTGAGTTTACAAGCCTAGCGCTCTGTGCATTTCATTCTGGAATACAACTACAACCATCCACCAAATGTTCATTTAATGGTTGAGTAATTTATGATATAAACAATAAACATGTGTTTTAAAGTTGTTTTAAACTTTAGTGATTCTAGGATACACAATCCTAATGGAGTCATTGAGATGATTCCACGTGTCCATTCCACGGTTCCATGAGTCACATATAGTTCTACTTGAAGCATCTTGTCGACTCAAAAAATCCCTTTAAAAGCAAGACATTGATTGACATCAAGGCCAATGGGTTGGTAACTTACATTGCAAAGGACTTGATAAAATGACTAATGATACTAGGAACCAAGGGAGTAGGTCAACAACAAATTATAAATCAATAAAATTTCGGTAAACCCTAGTAAGAGTGACAACTTTTACTATTTTTAGTATTTTTTATCAATTTGATGGCAACTCTCTTTTTTCATTTGTATTGCTTTTTGTTTCAAATCTACATGCAAATATTTCATAAATAGATATACCTAATATCTTAAAGGAAAAACAAATATTTTTTCTAAGTTTATTAATATTTCATTCCATTATTTTATTCCATTTACATTACTTGTATAATTTAAATAGACATTGTAAACACAAAATAATTCTTTACTGTTGGAATCGTTGAAAATGGGGGATAAGTGCTATCATATGGTTTAGCTGAGAAATGGTACCTCAAACATATTGGTGTTCGAGCCTTTGCATTGTCGAATAGACAATTGAATATCGCCAGGACAAAGTTACTAGTCTAATTGAAATCCCATTGGAAGGAAATGGTTTGTTTCTTAAGTCATTGGGTTTCAAGTTTTTATAACTTAAGTCATGGGGTTCTAAAGTTTCTTAACTTCCCGACTTAGCATCTTTGAGGTTCTCTTTGTTGTCAATGAGTCGTGGGTTCTGAAATCTTCGTAACCTCTAACAAGAGGTTCTGAGGTTTTGGTTTTCAGCAACATAGCGACTATGAAGCGAAGGATATCATCTTTTTTATCAACGAGTCGCGAGTTCTAAGAATTTTGTAACCTCCAATAAGAGGTTTGAAGGTTCATGTTTTTAGCGACAGGTCGATAAGCCGATGGATGTGAGGACCACTTGGAGTGGCAAAGTGTATATCGAAGGGACATCCTAATATTGGAGGAAGATGATATACATTCTCCTCGATAGGGCGGTGTATTGATTCTTGCTTGTGGGTGTCTTGGTGGGACCCAATTAGTGTCGAGTTAGAAAGTGGTAATTGGTTGACCATTTACTACAATTTCTCGCTGGAAGTTGAACCGAACCATTTATTGTTGGTTGAGAACGAATATTATAAAACAATGAACTTTCTGCAATGAGGGTAGAAAGAGAGATAGGACATAGAATAAGGTTATATTGTCGGATTCTCTCCAGATGGAACAAGATGTAAATCTCCTGTGAAGGCTTAAAGCTTGAGTTCTATTTGTAACTATACTTTTGTTGTTGAATAATACAATGGTGATCTGAGCTTTTGGAGTGTGTGGATTTTTACCCAAAAGGGTTTTCCCCACGTAAATCTTGTGTGTTCATGTTGTCTGGTTCATCTTTCATGGTATTTGGTTCTATTTGTTGAATCTGTTAATGGTGTTGTTGGAACTGGTTTAATTAGCATTAACTTTTCACTCAGGTTCAATGTGGGAAATGAACTATGTCTGATTCCACTTTGTGGCATAGTAGTATGTGTCCTTGAGGTGATCTAATAAAATAATAGTTATCGAAGGCACTACTGATCTTGGATGTTTCTTTCTGAGATGCCCAAAATTTCCCAATAATTGGTATCAGAGCTTTTTTATGGGATTTGTTTTTTGCTTCCATGTGTAGGTTTGTGAGTTGCATGTACTTGCACGGAATTTCATGTGGATTGCATGTGCTTGCATTTTGATGCATGTAAGAGTTCCTAGTGTTTCTGGTTTTGGGTATTCCTTCTGTGAAGATTTCTTAGTGTGGCAAGCTTGAGGAAATTTGAAGGAATCAATTGATGGATTGATCCTTAGAAATTCTTGCTCTTTTGTTTGAGTTCTGAGAGACAACACGCAGTATGAAGGATGGTGAAGATGGAGAAATTGGAACTAGTCATACTCAAATGTTGTGATCTCAGGTTTCTAATTGGCAGTGGTATAATCCTAATGCATGGGGTTGACTATCTTGCTTTGTGATTGTGTTGTAGAAAAGCTTCCATATTGGGTGTTTGTGTGAGGGGCTCCCTGATGATATGGAGAAGCTTGGGTTTTTTTTCAATCATGGAGAAATGTGCTTATGTTGGGTGTTTTTCTTGGTATTGGAAGGCATAGTTTTTCTATTGTCCCGATTGCATGAAGGCTATGGAGTTGATCATTAGATGATTTGGAAGCTTTTGTAACAGCCTAGTTCTCTTGGATGCATGTGCATTTTGATGGTTTTGGAGTTGGCCTAAAATGGGCTTGGAGTTCCTCAACAATTGTTTCCTTTTAAGGATGTGTTGTACTTGCATCGCTCAAATCCATGTTCTTTGGATTTGAGGGTTTTATAGATTTACATTTAAAGAATCTATGGTTATGAATAATCATAATAATACTTTATTTTGGTTTAACTATTATGGTGTTTATTTTTTAAACTTTTGAGTCGTCCAAATGTGAAGTGGATATGGGTGTGCATGGGTTTTCTCGAACACAATGGTTTTGTAGGTTTTACATGGTCAAGAAAAAACTTGTGGGTATGTGGAGTTGCATTTAAAGCTATTTTCTAGACCTTGGTTTTTGGGGTGGTGCTAGATGAGAGAGTTATAGTTTTGCATGCATGCTTCGTGCATGGTGTGAGAAGGTGTGATTTTGTCTCTGCATGAGAGTTTTGGTAATTTGATTAGTCACTCAACATTATTGTGGTGGTTCTTGGTGGATTCCTTGACTATGGTGCTCATTGTGGATGTGATTGGTGAATCGGATCTGAGCATGATTTGGTGCTAGAGTCATGTTGTCTACATGGTAAATTGGTGCAGGAGCACCTACACCTCAACCTTCATTTTGGATCATTTGATGGTGAATAGCTTAGGAAGAGTATTTTTGAGTCTTTTGAGTGATTTTATCTTCAATAAGGTCTAACAAGACCATTGAGTAAAATCTAGGGTGAATCTTTAAGTTTTGGAGTCAAAATGTAGAAAATTGCAATCTTGCAAAAATGTAGTCATGTAGCCTTGAGAAGGCAAAATCCTAAATTTGTAATTGGATATGCAAGATTGAGGTCTTAAGGATGTAATAAGGATATTTTTAGTCCATTAGAATGGTTTTAGAAGTCACAGGTCTTT
Organism: Sequoiadendron giganteum; assembly: GCA_007115665.2. Lineage (NCBI taxonomy): Eukaryota > Viridiplantae > Streptophyta > Pinopsida > Cupressales > Cupressaceae > Sequoiadendron > Sequoiadendron giganteum. The sequence continues at coordinate 655,693,244 of CM021105.1, read as the reverse complement.
AGGATTAAAAAGTTACTTCAAAATTGCATAATTGCCATAATGTGATTTAATGTAATTTCAACATTAAGGATGTAATCACACTTTCCAACAGTTCCCTCCTTCAAAAATCAGTTGAGGGTCGTTGGTAATGATGTGGAAAAGTTTAAATAGCCTCCTTTTGGTCGAGGCAGGTTGTTGGATGAAGTTTTGAAGCATTAAATATAATAAAAAACTCAGTTTTCCTGTTTTTTCCAGCGTTTTTCACTGTTCCCGTGTTTGGTACGGTCTGGTACAGAATTGTACGGACTCCCAATTGGAATGGTTTGAAAGAGGGCAGAGTCTACTTTATTTTGGTGGTGATTTGGATTGTTTTCATTAAGTATTGAGTAAGTTACATCAATTTTAGTGAAAGTGGGTCTGAAACCTTGCAAAACAAGGGTTTGGTCACCAAAATGGATGTAATTCCCATTTCCACCATGGGAAAAATCTGAAAATTGGTGGAATGATAGATTTAGGGATCATATTCATGTTCCAATTTGTTTTAGAATAAAATATGGAGTTTTGCAAAATTTATGTGATGCCCTAGGTCTGGTTTTTGCTTTATACAGTCCAAAATGTGATCATTTGAATAGAGTATTTGTTGTTTTTTGAGTATTTGAGAAAATATAATGGATGGAAAGCATGGAACAGGTCTTGGGGAACCTTTTGGATTCTTTTAAAGGCATTAGGGGTGTTGGGGTGTGCCTTGACAAGTTGGAAGCTTCCTTGTACAGGCCAAGTTAAGCCTTGTGTATGGCTTGTAAATCAATTTTCTGATACATTTGTTTTGGGTGTTTGATCCTATGCTTTTGGGAACTTGTGGAGGATGGTGTTAGGAGTCTAAAACCATGTTTTATGGTCTGGTTAATGCTTTTAATCAGATTTTATTTTGACTGTCCTAATGGTGAATGTTACAAAGTTGCATGGGCTTGTGTAGGAGCAATGGAAGAATGGATGTTTTTGGGTGCAAGGTCTGTTTGTTTGGTCATGCTGTGCTGTGTGAAGAGTATTTACATCATCCCCAAGTATTTTTGAGATGTCCGGTTGTGTGAGTCAAGTTGAGTGGTCAAGTTGCTTGTTGGAAGGAATAGTGAAGTTCATTTGTGCATTGAGAGAAGTTTTTCAAAAAAAAGGTGTTGCTTCCTCTTCCACTCTGCATCATAGTGGTATCAGAGCATCAGGAAGTAGATCTATTTTCATTTTGCAGATTGAAGAAGAGGCAAGGTTGACAAGATGCCTCCAAAGAAGAATGATATGGCTAAAGAGATGAAGGAGATGAAAGATAGGCATGCAAGAGAACTCAGAGAGTTGGAAGAGAGAGTCATAGCCTTGGAGACAAACAAAAGAAGGGAAGTGGAAGAGACTGAGACTGAAGAAGAGGAAGATGAGGAGTTTGAAGATGTGGAAGAAGAACTTACTCCAGAGGATCAAAGAATTGCAAGGTTGCTGAAAGCAGTGAAGACTGACAAGCCTAAGGTAAAACTTGATGTTCCTAAGTATGGTGGTAGTTTAAATGATGAAGAACTATTGGATTGGATTGCTGCAATTGATAACCATTTTGAATGTGATGAGGTTCCTGAAGAACAAAGGGTCAAGATTGCAAAAACTAAGTTGCAGGGTCATGCTTTGGTATGGTGGGATTACCTTCAATCTGAGAGGAGGAAGCAAGGAAAGTCTAAGATCACATCATGGGATAAGATGATATCAAAGCTTAAAGGTAAATTCTTACCCAAGGATCACCAAGTTCAATTGTTTAAGAGACTACAAAACTTAAGACAAAGGGAAATGGATATTAAGTCTTATACTGAGGAGTTTTATAAATTGAGTTTAAGATCTGGTCATCATGAGAATGAAGATGAAAAGATTGCTAGATATGTTGGTGGTTTAAGGCTTAACATACAAGATGAATTGGTTTTGGCTAACCCTAGGAGTGTAGAGGATTGTTATCAAATGGCTATCAGGGTGGAGGAGAAAATGAAGAGAAGGCAAGACAAAGCAGTTAGAGGAAGAGGTAATGCATCAAGAGGAAGAGGATTCATGTCTAGTTCAAAGCCAACTAATGATAATCAAGAGGATACCATGAAAATTCAAGAGCAATCTGATTCTAGAGGTGGATGGAGAGGCACAAGAGGCAGATTTGGAGGAGGTAGGAATCCTAACAATGCTTTTTCAGGGAGATGCTACACTTGTAACCAGCCTGGACATCCATCCTTCAAGTGTCCTGAAAGGCAAGGCTCAAGCTCTCATGGTGGAGAAAGGAGGAACCAATTAGTGCATGAAGATGAAGAAAGTGTGACCTCACCTGTGGTGAACCTTACATCTGAAGTTGGAGAGAGTTTGATGATCAGGAGAGCATTACTCAAGGTGCCAATCTCTGAAGAATCCCCACAAAGGAAATCACTTTTCAGAATCAATTGCAAGGTACAAGGTAAAGTATGTAGAATGGTAGTGGATTCAGGTTCAACTGAAAACATGGTTTCTTGTGAAATGGTGAATAAACTGAATTTGAAAAGAGTTCCTCATGAATTACCTTATAGAGTATCTTGGTTAAGTAATGGTCAATCTTTGGTAGTAAATGAGCAAGCTATTGTAGATTTCCAGATTGGTGAGTACAGGGATAGTGTTATTTGTGACATTCTCCCAATGGACTGTTGTCACATACTCCTTGGAAGACCATGGCAATATGATAGATGTGCTTTGCATGATGGGAGAGTAAACAAATATTCAATCATGAAAGGTGGTCAAAGGTTTGTTTTAACTCCTTGGGTAGAAGATGAAAAGGGTAAGGCAAAGGTTATTATGTGTGGAAGGAAAGAACCTATTAATGTTGTGAAAGAGATCAAAAATTCTGATATTGTGAATAAGTATAGGTCTGATAATGCAGCAGGTCTAAAGGAAAGTACAGGGGTAAAGTCTGATTTGACAATGAGTTTGCATGATAGTGTGATGGTAGGAAGCATTGAATGCCCTGTAGTTAAGACCAGGTCTGAGAAACAAACAAATTTTGCAGGAAATACAGTACCTAAGTCTGATTTGACAGTGATAGAACAACTTGATGAGGCAGTGAGTGAAAGACAAGAAAAACAGGGCATAAAAGATAGTTGCAAACATGAAGGTGACAAAGGAAAGAAGAAATATCATAGAGTTACTAATCCTTGTTTGTATGCAGGTTCAAAACATAGTAAACAATCCAATCTTGGCCAGGGAAAAGATAAAAGACTGTTTGCAGGTCTGAGAGCAGAGGAGATGAAAAATGCTTATGTGAACACATTCCAAGGTGATAGAAGTGCAGGGCAGATTGCACAACTAGTGTACATGAACCAGTGGAGTGGATTGGTGAACCAATGGAGACTTCATGAAGCTTGGAGACAGTGGATTCAAGGACAACTCATGAGGCATGAGTCTTTTCTAGGGGGGGTGTATGGTGCAGGAGCACCTACACCTCAACCTTCATTTTGGATCATTTGATGGTGAATAGCTTAGGAAGAGTATTTTTGAGTCTTTTGAGTGATTTTATCTTCAATAAGGTCTAACAAGACCATTGAGTAAAATCTAGGGTGAATCTTTAAGTTTTGGAGTCAAAATGTAGAAAATTGCAATCTTGCAAAAATGTAGTCATGTAGCCTTGAGAAGGCAAAATCCTAAATTTGTAATTGGATATGCAAGATTGAGGTCTTAAGGATGTAATAAGGATATTTTTAGTCCATTAGAATGGTTTTAGAAGTCACAGGTCTTTAGGATTAAAAAGTTACTTCAAAATTGCATAATTGCCATAATGTGATTTAATGTAATTTCAACATTAAGGATGTAATCACACTTTCCAACAGTTCCCTCCTTCAAAAATCAGTTGAGGGTCGTTGGTAATGATGTGGAAAAGTTTAAATAGCCTCCTTTTGGTCGAGGCAGGTTGTTGGATGAAGTTTTGAAGCATTAAATATAATAAAAAACTCAGTTTTCCTGTTTTTTCCAGCGTTTTTCACTGTTCCCGTGTTTGGTACGGTCTGGTACAGAATTGTACGGACTCCCAATTGGAATGGTTTGAAAGAGGGCAGAGTCTACTTTATTTTGGTGGTGATTTGGATTGTTTTCATTAAGTATTGAGTAAGTTACATCAATTTTAGTGAAAGTGGGTCTGAAACCTTGCAAAACAAGGGTTTGGTCACCAAAATGGATGTAATTCCCATTTCCACCATGGGAAAAATCTGAAAATTGGTGGAATGATAGATTTAGGGATCATATTCATGTTCCAATTTGTTTTAGAATAAAATATGGAGTTTTGCAAAATTTATGTGATGCCCTAGGTCTGGTTTTTGCTTTATACAGTCCAAAATGTGATCATTTGAATAGAGTATTTGTTGTTTTTTGAGTATTTGAGAAAATATAATGGATGGAAAGCATGGAACAGGTCTTGGGGAACCTTTTGGATTCTTTTAAAGGCATTAGGGGTGTTGGGGTGTGCCTTGACAAGTTGGAAGCTTCCTTGTACAGGCCAAGTTAAGCCTTGTGTATGGCTTGTAAATCAATTTTCTGATACATTTGTTTTGGGTGTTTGATCCTATGCTTTTGGGAACTTGTGGAGGATGGTGTTAGGAGTCTAAAACCATGTTTTATGGTCTGGTTAATGCTTTTAATCAGATTTTATTTTGACTGTCCTAATGGTGAATGTTACAAAGTTGCATGGGCTTGTGTAGGAGCAATGGAAGAATGGATGTTTTTGGGTGCAAGGTCTGTTTGTTTGGTCATGCTGTGCTGTGTGAAGAGTATTTACATCATCCCCAAGTATTTTTGAGATGTCCGGTTGTGTGAGTCAAGTTGAGTGGTCAAGTTGCTTGTTGGAAGGAATAGTGAAGTTCATTTGTGCATTGAGAGAAGTTTTTCAAAAAAAAGGTGTTGCTTCCTCTTCCACTCTGCATCATAAATTCTCTTTGAGATCTCAATTTTGCAGTTTCCAGTGCGATGATGGGTTTGCATGTTTCAGTGTTTGGATCTATGAGTTATGTAGTTGTATGGATTGATCACTCATTCAGTTGTTGTGGGATAACTTGGAAGTGGATTGTCTGTATCCACAAGGTTGTTTCGATGTTGATGCAGACTTGTTAGATGGCATTTTCTATGGTCACTTGTGCATTGGTGTGGTTACTTTGAGATGAGAGGTTAGATAATAAGATAGTACCTAGGTAGTCAGTGTTGGGGACCTATAACATGTGTATCAGGATGTCATGGATAGCTTGGATACTCTGGTTTGTGTAATCTTTTGACAATGATGGTAATTTTCTGCTTGGTTTTGGAGATCTTGGTGCTACTTGGTACTGTTGTCAGATGGACATGTTGATGAGTGGACTTGGAGGATTTTCAGATTAGCAGATGTTTGGTCATGATGCTTATAAAGTTCATTTATCACGATTCAATGGGAGCTTTAGCAATGATTGTGGATTCATCACTTAGTGGTGAATGATCTTCTTTAGTGTTGCAGATGTTACTTGGAGGAGCTCTTAGATCCTGTTGCTGCAAAAGAGATTTCACATTTGCATGGACACTATTTGAAGATGTGTAACATCTTGAAGCCATGGAGGACTCTTGTGAGTCTTTGGTCGAGGTGTTGGTGGTGCTTGATAGGTGATGTGGTTTAGAGTTTGTTTGTTTTATGTCATGGTATACTCTTGATTGTGCATTAGAGTTTTGGCATAGTGTTTTTCTCTTGAGACCATGCTATGTTCACCTGGAGCATGGGATATCCCAAGGGGGATGGTGAGATCATGATGTCATGATAAGTTCTTTGTTCAGATGATTGGAGCTCTGATAGTTGGTTGGTGATTCTTTGTGTATTGGGTGCATAGGTCATATGCTTGAGAACTTCATGATAGTGCAACAATTCATTTGAAGTTTAGCATGAGATGATTGTTTGCAGGTGCTCATGGATACATGGAGAATAAGGTAAGGTTGTAATTCTCTTGAGATGGGAAAAGTTTGTTGTGATGGTTACTCTTGGTGATATTTCAACAGAAAGTATGAGGAGCCTACACCTTGGTTGGACGTGGGTTCAAAAGAGACCAAAGAGGAGATTGTTGTTGGAGAAGTCATGAAGACTCGGTTACCCTAGAGGAGAATTATCATTCCCACTCTTGGTCTGCTTGAAATTTTATCATTTGAAAGGTATTTCCCATTATTTCTTTCAGATGTGTTATATTCGTGCCTTAATTCTCATGGAATGAGTTGATTCATGATGATTGGTTTTGGAGACTCATTTTAGGATTGGTTTAGCATGTGCCTATATGTTGTATCTTTCATAGATATGGATCTTGGGCTCTATAGTTAGTTTTGAAGGATGTTTGGCATGGTCATCTCCTTGTATATTTTTCATGCATTTTTGAAGAACTGTTAGGAGATGGTTTATGGGTTGATTTCTTGAGATGGGAAATGGAAGAGTTTGATCTTCTTGGAGAATATTACATCCATTTAATTACATGTTATATATGTTGTGTTTGATCTTGGAGATTGAATGGTTGGGTGTTGTTATGTTGTTCTCTTTGGGGTGTTGTGAAGGAGATCTCACTCGACACAATTGGCATTTAGAGGTGTAAGTAGAAGGATTTTATATAGGTATATGATGTGTAGATTTTCTCTTTGTGGTCTTGGCTATGGAGACTTGTGGTGAGAGTTATTCTTTGTAGGTCATTGGTTTACAGGTTGTGCATATCATTGTACATATCATTGAGGATGATTCCTTGGTACCGCATGATGTTGTGTACACTTCTATATGATGCTATTGGTAGACTCATTATGCCTTTGATCTTTTAGATTTGGCATTACCCATGTCGTGGGATTTCCTGGATGTGTTTTGTCTTCTTTGACTGGTTGGCACGTGGAGCTTATATTTTTTTTTGATGGGTTGGTTATGGAGTGGCATGAGTTTTCTGATGTTGATACCTTGGAGGTATGTATGATTAGATGGATTAGCACTTGTCGTGGGTGCTATTTTGATTTGTGTGGGTTAATCGACTGGATGGGAGCATTCAGTGTTCTATTTGTTGTTCTAGTTGGTGTTCTATCTTGTTTTTTGGAGGATGGCTTCATAGTTGTGTTCTAGTCTAGAGATTTGAAGTTTTTATTACTTCTATATATCTTGTGAGCATAATGGAGTGGTGGTAGTGTGATTAAGCACTTGTTGTTAGTTAGTTCTAATGCTGGTGTCTCAGATTAGATTGGTGAATTTACACCATGGCTTGTTCCTTTTCTTTGGAGGATGGCTGGAACTATTGCCTGAGATGATGGACATCATAGATGTTGTTGCAGGTGTCCTAAGTGTTATAGACAATTCATGCATTGATTGGTAGGTAGTGCATTCTTCAGCAAGTGGGAGAATGTTGAGAAATGGTGCCTCAAACGTACTAGTGTTCAGACCTCTGCATTATCAAAAAAACAATTGAATATCTCCAGGACAAAGTTACTAGTCTGATCTTAATCTAGTTAGAAGGAAATGGCTTGTTTCTTAAGTTGATGGGTTTCAATTTTTTCTAACTTAAGTCACGGGGTTCTAAAGTTTCTTAACCTCCCAACTTAGCAGCTTTGAGGTTCTCTTTATTTTCGACGAGTCACAGGTTATGAGAACTTCATAACCTCTGACAAGAGGTTCTGAGGTTTGATTTTTCAGTGACATAGTGATTGTGAAGTGAAGGATATCATCTTTGTTGTCGGTGAATCATGGATTCTAAGAACTTTGTAACCTCCGATAAGAGGTTCTGAGGTTCGGGTTTTTAGCAACAGATCGATAAACCAATGGATGTGGGGACCACTTGGAGTGGTAAAGTGAATATCGAAGGGATATCCTAATATCAGAGGGAGACGATATGCAGTCTCCTCGATAGGGTGGTTTATTGATTCTTGCTCGTGGGTGTCTTGGTGGGACCCGATTGGTGTCGAGCTAGAAAGCGATGATTGGTTGACCGTTTATTGTAGTTGCTCATTGGAAGTTGAACCGAACCATTTCTTTTTGGTTGAGAAAGAATGTTATTAAATAATGAACTTTCTAGAATGAGGGTAGAAAGAGAGAGAGGACATAGAATAGGGTTATTCTATTGGATTCTCTCCAAATGGAACAAGATGCAAATCTCCTATGAAGGCTTAAAGCCTGAGTAGTATTGTAACTGTACTTTTGTTGCTTAATAGTACAATGGGAATCTGGGATTTTGGAGTGTGGGGTTTTTTACTTGAAAGGGTTTTCCCCACATAAATCTTGTATGTTCATGTTGTCTAGTTCATCTTTCATGGTAGTTGGTTTTGTTTGTTGAATTTGTTAATGGTGTTGTTGGATCTGGTTTAATTAGCATTAACTTTTCTCTAAGGTTCAATGTGGGAAATGAACTATGCATGATTCTTCTTTGTGGCAGATTAGTATGTGTTCTTGAGGTGATCTAAGAAAATAATAGCTATCGAAGGCATTACTGATCTTGGATGTTTCATTCTGAGATGCCCGAAATTTCCCAACAATTTCAATTATTCCACTCAAGGATAACTCTAGATATCTCAATGCAAAAGAGAAAGAGATCTTGCAATAGGGTTGTCCTAGGGGTTGTTTATAAACTAATGAGGGGTTCACCACCAAGAACTTAGAAAGACAAATGCAATGAAAGATGCAATACTAAACCCTAATTCAATGCAAACTTTAACTAGATGACCTAGAAATGCAAATAAAACATAATAACAAACTGTAAGATGAATTGTGTGCACCTGGGAATCTGAAGTAGACTTCAATGAGCTCAAAATGCTGAAAAATCTAATCTTTTGACCTACTGGGACTCATTCGCCAATCTGGACGAATCAGTCCCAAATCTAGGTTTTTGCACAGGAACATGTTTCAGGAAAAAGGGTATCTGAATATGCAAAAATCCTAAAAAATCACATGTAGTGGGACTCATTCGCCACTTCTGGCGAATTAGTCTCATTCCCCTTTTATGAGTATTCAAACTTCAGATTTGGACTTCAACACCTAGTCTTTTCTCCCAAATTGATTTATGAATCTGAATCTGTGAAAATGCCTACAAAATAAAATATATACTTGATTTGCTTATGGGGGGTTTTCCTCGTTCAAACCCCTAGTTTGGTAATTAAACATTGATGAAAATATTGAAACTTGAATCTAAATGTGAACATAAACCCTAGCCTTAAGTGTGTCTAAGACTAGGAAATCTAAAACATAATGCAACCCTATTCTAATGTGCAAGAATGAGATGCATGAATGAAATATAACAATGAATGACTCACTTTGAGAGATCTCTAATCACCCAAATGAGCCTAAATAATTATTGTACCTTCCTTAGGCTGAATTTAGAGTGATAATGGAGGATGGAATCACTTAGGAAACAAGTCATTAGGCTTGGCTTGATGGCTAGTTGCATCTCCCCAACCTAGAATCCATCATGATTCACCATAGAAAACCATGATCAACCCTTGATTATGCTAGATCTTGAATGAAAGTGAGCTTCAAGAACTGCAAAAACACTTTAATGCTGCTCCAAGACTTCAACTTTACTTGCTTTTGAAACTTGAATAATCTTGTGAAAGAATACTTGAAGATTATTGATACTTGTCTCTTGAAATTTCCCTTGAAAATGCTTGCTTAGATGAAAAAAATTGACTTAGAAGCTTGCTTATATAGGCATTAACACATAATTTCCCATTATTTAGATCTCAAAGGCCGACATCAAGCAAAAATTTGAATTAAAAAGGTGATTTTCTCGCTCAAATTTGAAGAAAGCCCCAAATGGGACTCATTCGCCCAAGGTGGTGGATGGGTCCCACCTAGGGGGACTCATTCACCCAAGGTGGTGAATGGGTCCCACCTAGGGGGACTCTTTTTGATATTTTTGATGTTTTAAATGATTTTGTTAGGTTTTTAGCTGAAATAAGCCTTGAGATCTAAAATAGTGGGTCTTAGGGGCCTATTAATGATGAATTAAAGGGTAATTAATGTAAAGGTACCAAAATAGGTCCAAATTAGGCAAGGAATTGTACTATCTCCAATAAGGGAGTACAATTTTTGTTGCCACAACTATAATTGAATACCAAAGAATAACACAACCATTTATTTTATTGCCACTGAATTACAATGTTACATTATTACATAGCTTTTTAAAGATGAGTAGAGCATGCAAGCTCTTGTTTTGTATAAATGACACATGTTACTTTACATCAAACACAATTGATTACAAACTACTACAGGTGACCTTGGAAGAGCATTTCTTATATCATATTCTCAAACCACGAGGCTTGCCGACCATGGTTTGGATCTTAGGATTTCAAATATGCTTCTACATTTATAATATGCTCAATCTGATGCACCAGAACAACCCAAAATGACACAATTGATTCCAAGCTGGTAGTGGAGGCTATGGGATCCAAACCATATTACCAAACAAATAAATTTGAGAATCCATAGGGCTTGCCTACCATGCTGGGGAAATGGGAGCTAGGAAGATACAAAATTTACCTATCCTATTTAAGAACAAGATCCATGCAGAATATAAGGGGTGGTAAATCTACTACCACCTTTTGTGCGTTGCTTCCATGCATCAATATAGCACTATGAGTCTGAAAGTCAACAGTTCCTCTTTGAGGGCCTCTATCAAAATGGAGTATGAGAAGTCACCGGATTTGAATACAAACAAGATTAAAATACTTATGTGGGCATACTCTCTATGAAATCACTTATCTCCATCAAAGCTCCTCATGCTGGTTCAAAATTTGTCTCAGAAGTTAGGTGAACCATATCAACTTCTTTCCAATTCCACCCATTTTGAACTTGAAGTAAATTGGTCTTTTCCTCTGTAACTACATAACTCAATGCAAGAGAATTTAGAGTATCCCCAATAATACCACATCATCTTCTTCCTTATTAACCTTGCAAAATGAAAACCCTTATGACAATTCAGAACATTGCACTCAATAGTAAAGCCTTTAGCCTTCTACAAATGATTTTAGTTGAGCTCACTATCACTATTTATGGGCTAGTGGCCAACACTACCAACCTGATTACTTGTGAATCATGTGAGGTATAATCGCGCAAACCAAGTAACCAACTTAATCGTGTAACTTAAGTCTTACACTTACAATGTTTATTTTGATTGACGTTTGGATACATGCACATTGTACCTCAAGCTGACAAGCTGTCAAAATTGCCACTCAAAGGATATGAAATCATTATAAATCTTATTTCAATTGATCACTGGATTAATGACATCATCATCTACAGTACGTCGTGTAGTTTTCAATATCAAGCCATCCAATCACTCGCTTCATATGTACATATGGTATTAATCCATGGTACCGCAACCACACTTTCTTCAAAGAAAGATAATCTGGTGGATATGCGAAAATTGATAGAAAGAAAGCACATGCCACGTGTCATACTTTCCACCGTAGTATCAAGTTATCAAATCAAACATTTTGCTCACTTCAGATTAGAAGAGAAACTTAATTTTGAATCTTTTAAAGATTTCCCAGGTACATATGACATTAATTCATAGTACCACAACCACATTTTATTCAAAGAAAGACTATTTGGCAGATATGCGGAAATCGATAAAAAGATTGAGAATTAAATGAAAGGTAGAGTACTTCAAGGCATTGAAAAGAGAGAATTAAATTTCTTGTTGTAGCTTAATCATTATCAATGTCTACTAATAAGTCACATTAAATTTCACTCACTTATGATCAAAACTATATGTTAAACTTGAATCATACAAAAAATGTAAATATCTTTTCAGACTTAAAAGGCACATTTTTATATTGAACAAAGAAAAATAGATTTACGAGAATTGAGCCACAAAATTATTTTAATTTAAGTAGCCATGAAGTACATAGCCAGCCTAGCCAAAAATCCACTAACTGTGACAAAAAAACCAGTCATAAAATACATATTACAAGAGTTGTACAATAAAATATAAACATAATTCATTACTAATTTTTTTTGTAACAATAGTAGAGGCCCTCAACCGGGTGTTTAAGTAGGATGTGAATTGAATTGAACAAAGTAATAACAAAGAAGAAAAGGGAATCACCCAAATCCTTCCTCCAAAACTCCAAACTCTGCAATGATTCATTGGTCGTATCACACACCATATAACACCTCATATTAACCATGGAAAAAGCTTGCATTGTAGAAGCAGCTAGTTCAAGTTTGGGGAAGATTCCACCAATAGGATTTAACCCAATTTCAAAATTGTAAAGCTCAAGTGCCAACTACAACGAAGAAAGAGAGTAAATGAAAGGTTGCAAATAACATATTGGCAGCATCTTCACCAAATCTTTATCTAAAAAAATGTCCATGTAATTGGATAAGAAATAAGAAGCTACCTCAAAAAATAGAGCATGGTGGTTGTTCTGAAGCCATTCCCTACCCACAATTATTCTTATAGCCTCCTCAACCTGCACATAGGGAATAGTAAAAACCATACCCAACTTTCGTCTACCATAGGCATCATTGCTTCTTTTCTCCCAAAAACATTTGGGTAGAATGACGCGCCATGAAGAATCCATAATATCAGAGATAAATTGAGAATAGGGAAGAAAGAAAGCAAAGCCAAATATATTATAAATGATATGAAGAACATCAAGTTGGTGAAGTATATATAGAACAAAGACATCAAATACTCAACACTTGAACATTTAATTCACCACTTGATGTGACAATACTATTTCAAAAAAATTGAGTCATGACTTTAAGTGATTTAATAAATAATAAAATGTCAACCATTGATATTTTAAAATCTAACAGTTCTAGCATTATTTTGGAGGTTTGAATTCACAAGTCTAGTGCTTTAGACATTTTCTTCCGAAATGCAACTACGTTACTACAATTGTCCATCTTGCGATAATTGTTGATCTTTAATTAACTTAGAGTTGACTGTTGATTTCTTTTAGACCATTAACCACAAGCTGAAGCTCGGTCCCACCGAGGACATATGTCACAATCTCGCATTACCGAGGAAAATTGATGACATCACCTTCTCAACAGTGTGGGTGCGCGGGAGCCGCCCAATCGTTAATCGCCAATCACAACCATTGTTTTTTGTGAGCAAATATTTGTCACCTAACTTAGGAGATATTAAAGTCTTTGATACTCCACGGAATCAGTAATCACCTAGGTCGAGGGGCTGGTCACCACAATGACTCCAAAGGGTTAAGTCATAACTTAAGCGACCTTCAATTGTTGATAGCCAGTCAATAATAAAATATTATTTTGGGTGTCATGACTTTAAGTGATTTAGTAAGTAATAAAATGTAAACCATTGATTTTTGGAAATCTAATAGTTCTAGTGTTATTCCAGAGGTTTGAATTCGCAACTCTAGTGCTTCAGACATTTTCTTCCAAAATGCAAGTACAGTCGTCCATCAAAAATTCATCGAACGGTCAGGGTTATATTAATTTGCGTTGACATCTGGCTTCAAACATAATAAATATGTTTACACTTGTCCCCATTCTAGACACTTTATGAAGGAATTTGAATGTGGAAAATTCGTCCCAGAATAGAACAATATGTAGCATTTGATGTTTTCGCCACCCATGCTATGAATTTATATTGGCATACAAGTTTATTTCGCCAATGAACTTTTAATTGGTTTGAGATTATGTTTTATTCACTAATGTCTTTTTTATTCATTTGAAAATAGGTTTAATTCACCAATGAAAATATATTTTTTGGTTTGAAAACTTTTTTTAATCACCAACAAAAATATTTTATTTGTTTGAGTATAGGTTTAATTCACGAATATAAATATTTTGTTGGTTTGAAAACATGTTTAATTTGCCAATGGAAATATTTTATTGGTTTTAGAACAGGTTTTAATCTCCAATGAAAATATTTAATTGGTTTTAAAAAAATTGTAATTCGCTATGATTTTCCATAGACTTCTAGCGATTACAAAAGATTTGCCAATTGAGATTTTTTTCTTGAAAAACGAAAAAAAATTCCAATAAAATTAATATTTTTTTTCAGGAAATATACAAGATTCACCAAGATTTTACACCTTCGCCAAGGGGGGGGTTCTTAAAGTTATCCCTAGTTAGCACTAAGGTTCTTTCAAGAAAGCATGATCAATGCTCTCCTTAGGAATAGTTAGACCTTTAAGGATAGGAATCCATAGACTAATGGTGTAGTGATATGATGTAAATAATTTATAATGAGGTGATATTAAGACTCAAATAATGATCGACAGTGGAGATCAAACCTTGTTTGATCGACAGTGGAGAACGCTTGAAGTCGATCGAAGAGACCCCAGTTATCAGAGGGAGTGACTTTTAAGTCTCTTCGATGTAACAAAAAAATAGAAGGGGTGTGCAATCATCGATGTGGATTTTTGCAACAAGAGGAGTCTTCAAACAGTGGTGAGGTGCGTGTGGAGCCAAGAAGGTGTAGAGCTTGCCAAAGAATGTTAATGGAGTACTATCCTCGGAATTACAGAGCTACCATATCGGTGAACAACTAGGAGCTACCTTTCATGGAGACCCTCGAGGATGTAGAGCTTCATTTAATTTTCAAGGGGTATTGCACTCAATCTACGAAATCCATAAAAAGGGTTATAGGAGTTGAAATCCTCGAGCCAAAGGCAAGGCGTCTATTGTTTCCTTCTTAGCTTTTATCTATATTCATCTCAAATTTTCTTGATTTGCTCCAGTGTTTTCAGTCAGTAGAACACATCACGAATAAAGTTGTCAAGGGTGTATATCTACTAGATGATACTCTATTAAAGGAATGTCAAAATTATGATTTGTGGAAGGGGCAGGGATATGTAGGAGGTTTGTTTCCTCATCATTTTTTGTTACATAGAAATTATTTTTTTACTATCTATCATGCAATTAAGAAGTCCTTGGAGATGCATACTTCAAACCATTTGCAAACAGTGTTAAATAGATATGTAGGGGAGGTTGATTTCAAGTTAGTAGAAAAGATAAGAACCAGGGTAAATGCAATTGTGGTGCTTCTCACACATGACCATAATCTCCCAATGCCACATCAACCAATGGACGTAGATGCAGATAGTGTTTTACCTTGTCATCCTAGTGCTATGGGTTTCAATCTAAATGCTCTGCCACTAGTACAATCTGATGTGGGGAATTTACATGAACATTAGGATGAAAATGATGTTCAAGTAGACCAAATGGACAAATGAAGTTTGCTCCTTCAAAATTTGCATATGGAATTTTACTCATTTATTTCTACTCTAAATTCTTGAATAATGTAATGAAATGATTGAATTGGCCTTGTTTTGTTTTTTGCTTAGCCCAAAATCATATTGTAAACTTTGGGTTTGTGGGTAAAATCTCGACATCCTCATATACTTTGTATTACTGGAGGAATCAGGGGATAAATATGGGCTTCTGAGCCATGAATCTAAAACTCTTATATATCTTTACTATTAATATATAATATATATAGGCCTATGGCCTTTTATAAAAAAAAGGTCTTAAATAATGAGATTCAAAATCATGTGGGGTAGTGACTAGCACTATTTGCAAAGAGGTTGAGTTACCTCACATAAGTGGTTATATTCATCCAAAGAGATTGAGGAATAACTTATTTTATTTAGAAAGGTTGGAAAAAAGTTGTGACTCCTTATAGATTACATTACTCTATGCTTTCTTCTTCTAGGTAGTGGCATCAAGAAACTTGGAGAGCACTTTGATGCTTGGAACATAAATAGATGTGTCTAATGATACGTATAATGAGATCAAGCCTTAACACTTTGATACCAATAATTTGATTTCTATGTAATACTAGAGGACAACCTTGTGTGTATCAACAAGGTTGTGGAATAATCCCAATGGAGATAGGTTTATATCCATTAGGTATTCATTAAGTGTAAGTTTTATAGAAGAAACAAGCCATGTAAATAGTATGAGGAATGTATTGTCTTTCATTCATTGATATTATGTGAATATAAATACTTCCAAAAGCTCTAGAAGGAAAGAATGTTATATTGATCAATAAAAAATAATCCATCCACTTGATTTGCTAGAGCACCCCAGAGTACAACTAGACTAGGTTAAATGATGTGATTGGACTTGCTAGTAGGTAAACTATTTTATTAATTTTAGAAGGAGGTAAGTTTATTCAATATGTTGTTAGCTAATCTTTCCATAATTTGTTGATAAGTTTCACACACATATGGCGTGTTTCCCATCTAGCCAAGGTTGTTCTAGATGTTAGATATGGTGGTAGTTGGTTGACACAATAATATGGACCAGGAATGATGATGTGTTGGATGCATATGGAGCCAAAATAAATGTATTGTTGTAGGTCCATGTGTTGCCAATATGTAGGTCATACAAAATGTAAAATGGATTGTAGGAGCTAGAAATGTTGATGTTGAAGCTTAAGAGTAGACTAACATTTGTTCAATGTGACTGAAGAGTGTGTGCACAGTTGTGTTGTGTTATTTTGTTGAAATCAATACTTGCATAGATGTGTGTGAAGCCATTTGTTAGAGTGTCTCATCCATGCACTGAGCATCTTTGCACAATATTGTGCATGCAAGGAAATATTGCAACAACATGAGACAAGTTGATGTTGAGCCAATGCACAAGAGCATGAGTTGCATGGAATCGTGCATGGATCAAAGAATGCTTGATTTTTCAACACTAACAAAATCTAGTATGAAGAAGTCACAGTATTTGAAGTTAGTGACAAATTTTTGAATTAAAAAGTGTGAAAACATTAGATAAGAATCAAACAAGTACTAAAGAACATAGTGATCTTTTATTTGTGAGATTGCTTATGCATGTATTAAAAAATCATAGGTGATATGGGATTTTAAAGTTTGAAATAACATTGTCTAAGGGAATTTAAACTCTCTAAATTAACAATAGCCCTTGAAGGTGAAATGAATACATTAGCAAGGGCATTGTGTGGCAAGTAGTTCTAAATGAGTCGAAAACTACCTAAATTTCTTAAAAAAGAATTGTGCAAGTTAATAAATATTTTTTCACTATAGCTCAAGAGGTTGGTGTGAAAGATAACATTATATAAGACTTTTAAGCCAACTAGACATAACATTATTGCATAAATAAAATTCAAACGAAAAATTGCTTGTCTAATTGTTCAAATCATTAATCAATGAAGACGAAAACACTTAGAATTTCAGTTAAATTGCAATCTAAGATACTTCCACCATAAGACATAAATGTATCAAATCATTTACATAAGTCAATAATATATCAATAAAATCACAATTATTACAAGTTCTAACAACTAAAATCTTGTCATTAATCTATAAAATCCAGCAATGGCAAGGACTAAAAATATGATTGTCTTTTTGGTGGCGAACATGCCCCATCTCTTCAATTTTGCAGGGATTATCTTAAGATATGGTTCCCTCTAAGGCCCCCAAATCGATCCACTTTGATTTAGTTAGTTATGACATGGCGTACTATCTTTTTGTGGGCATAGAGACAATAATCTTCAAGGGTAAATATAATAAAATTGTGACCAAATATTCGGCTAAAGTACTTTTTTTTGGGATAAGATAAAAAAAAAAATTAGATGGGATGGAGCACGTGCTGAAAAGAATGCAGTGAAATATGATCATTGTTACTCACTCTAGTAAGATAAGAATGACAGAATATATGTTTTGGATTTGTCCTTACGATTTTGTATTTTGTACCAGCTAATAAGAATATTTCGTTTTGTCCTTTAATTTTTGTATCACCATCGAGTCAAATCTCACAAGGTTAGGTATATTGTGAAAGATTTAACCTATCTGAACATGGGATTTGATCTTTTATCTACTATATGGATATTAATGGTTAAATGTGTATATTTTTATGTATTTTTAAATAATTTTTTTACATTATAATAATATATAGATAAATGATATATTTTTATGTTAGTTTTGTTTATATTTTGATTTATGCATTTGTTATTTACATTACATTTTATTTGTATTTATTTCAATATATTTGTGTCTTGTTTTGAGATTATTATTTCTTTGTAGATGTTTATTTATATAACATTCAAATTAATTTTGTAGTTCAAAATTCAAATTTTAAAGCTTTCACTCTTTTTCATTAATTATTGTGAGCTGATCTAACACACATTTGTGTAGCATGTTATGCATTGATATTTAAAGATATTTGAAGTGTCATTAATGTGTAGTTGGATATAAGGTCCAACAAGAAGGAATCATTGCTATACACTTCATTTTCTAAAGGAACAAAAACTCAAAATCTATTTCATTGCATGTAAGTCATTTGCATGCTTATCTATGTTGTCTTTGAATATTCACTTAGAGTTGAAACATCAATTGAACTAGGGATCTAACCTAAGAGGTCTTGACCCCTCCTTTAAGGTGTTTACAAACACTGCAATCCATACTAACACATCAGATATTAAATATCAGAGCAATTAAGTTTTACGAGATTGCATTTTACTAGTTCAGATCTACACTGGTCAAGATTAAACTAACAATACTCAAGATTTACCCTTAAAGTTATCTACACGTGTTCATGATCCAAAATATCCATTAATAAAAAACATAATTTTTAAAATAGTGACGAGTTGATTATGCACATCGACATTATATCCACAATATAAATAAATAAATACCTAATTCCTCTCATCTAATTATCTCATTTGCTAATACTCATTTTATCAACCTAGTTCTCTAAATTTAATCTAATTAATTATATAATCATTGATTGCATCTATTTATTAACCTAGATTAAACTTATTTATAAGCATAGTATAATTTATTTCATTCCATGTTGTTTAAAGAGTTTTATAATTTAGATAACATTTATGATTTATTAAATATTTTTTAATAAGATAAATGCTAAGTTTATATTATTAGGTAAACTTGATTCTCAAATTTTTAAAGGAAGGAAAAGTAAAAAATAAACGGTGCATAACAAAAGTTGTTGGTGTCATGTAATTAAAGTATGTAGTTTCTGGATCCAAAAACTAATACATAGTTGAATCTAGAAACTACATACTTTAATGACATGGACTGTGGAAATCTAATGTCTTTGATGGTCATGTAATTATTTACACATTCATCTAACTCAAAGCCTTTTTGGTTTAATCCAACAACCAAATTCACTATTTAAAGGTCATGTAATTAGTCATTTTAAAATATTCTCTTTCCTTAATCCTTCACTAATCATTTTCATCTTGATGATAAATTGTAGAAAACTGATCCAAAATATTTTACACAATTATTTCTAAAATTATTTTACTATATCTTTTAGCTCAATAATATTAAAAATAATTGACCAAACTAAAGTTTATTTGAATTTTGTTTAACTCATTCATTATTTATAAACTTTGTACACCAAAAATATACACTAAAAGAACCTTATTTAGTTTATTCATCATCTCTTCAATAATGTAATTATGACTCACAAATAAAAATCCAAAAGTGTGTAACTATAGAGTTTTTTCCTTCTCCAAGCTTCTTTAGATATAAGACAAATAATTCTACTAATAGGATGATCATCCAATCAAGGCTTAGTTTGATAGTTGCGTGACCATATTTAATCATGAGATTCTCCTTGTAATAATAATCATGTCGCTTGAAATAGAAGAGATACAACACAATAATATATTGAAAGAGCACTTATAATGGGAATTACTAAAGTGTGTTAAAATATGACATCTTTGGTCAACTATGAATAGTTGAATATGAGGAGCATTTCATGCATGTAAGAAAATAATTGAAACTTAAATGCATGGAGTGGGGTAGATTTGGGTCCATAATATTACAAACTACTTGGCTTCCTTTTCCTTATAAAATAAGCATATGTCATTGTGTTTGGACAAAGTTTTCTTGATGATAGGTACATGCTATCAAAATTGGATCAAGCACAAGATTGAAGATATTGAATCAACACAAGAGAAATATTTTTGTACTATAAACAACCTATTTGTTAATATATTCAATGTACTATATTTTGTCATATTTTCTTCCAAAAGTGTTTCTCAATGTATATCTTGTGTTGCCATTATGAATGCCACTATTTTATTTTATTACATTTTGCATCATGTAATGTATTTAATACAATTTCTCTTGTATTGATTATTAGCATTTCCTTTCAATATTGTATATTTATGTGTATATATGTATGTATATGTGTATATATATGTGTGTGTATATGTGTGTATGTGTATATATATATGTGTGTGTATATATGTATAAACACATATATGTATATATATATATATATGTATATATGTATATATGTATATATGTATATCTATATACATATCTACACACACACACACACACACATATATCCTTGATTGTTTCTTCTTCTAATGTTCTCAATCAAAAGATTACTATTGAAAGTGTTAGGAATGTGAATGATATATGAAATCACATTAAATGACTTTAAAAACCAAGCATAACTACTAATCATGCAAATGTGTATTTAGTCAATTCATGATAACTGGTAAAATAGGCAATAATTGAAAAATATTTGAATTTAAAATTTCAAGGGTTAGATTTAGATATGTGGGACTAATCCCATGTGATTGACTTAGACAAAAAGATGATAATATTGAAATGTGTAATGAGTGAATGAGTGAAAGTACATACATAGGTATATTAAATGATGGGTGTATAAAAATAAGTATAAATAAGATATAATATATAGAAATATATGAGCTTAGAGAAAGATAATAACATACAAAATGGATTCAACTTTACATAAAATTAATCTATTTATCAATTATATTGTATAAATACATTATCTCAAGAGCTAAAATTAAATTGAAATTGACATTAAATTTCATCATAAAATCATGTGCTTACATTTTGAAATAAAAATAAATAAATTTTGGTACCAAATTTAGTAAGATAAACATTTTCACTTCATCTCATGTCATCATGATGACTTTTTCACTCCACCTTTCTATAACCTTCACATATTCCTTACTCCAAAAAGCAAGCAAGTTTTAAGA
Source organism: Sequoiadendron giganteum (assembly GCA_007115665.2). NCBI lineage: Eukaryota > Viridiplantae > Streptophyta > Pinopsida > Cupressales > Cupressaceae > Sequoiadendron > Sequoiadendron giganteum. Next base: position 655,672,275 of record CM021105.1, on the reverse strand, counting down.
GATTGCATTTGAGTAGTTCAGATCTACATTAGTCAAGATTAAACTAGCAATACTCAAATTTTACCCTTAGAGTTATCTATACATGTTCATGATCCAAAACATTCATTAATCAAGAAAACATGATTTTCAAAATAGTGATGAGTTGATTATGCACATCATTGACATTGTATCAACAATATAAATAAATAAATACCTAATTTCTCTCATTTAATTATCTCATTTACTAATACTCATTTTATCAACCTAATTGATTGCACCTATTTATTAACCTAGATTAAACTTATTTATAATCATAGTATAATTTATTTCATTCAAAGTTGTTTAAAGAGTTTTGTAATCTAGAAAGCATTTATGATTTATTAAATATTTTTAATGAGATAAATGCTGAGTTATATTGTTAGATAAACTTGGCTCTCAATTTTTTAAAAGAAGAAAAAACAAAAAATAAATGGTGTTCATAGTAAAAGTTATTGGTGCCATGTAATTATTTACATATTCATCTAATTCAAAGTCTTTTTTGTTTAATCTAACAACTAATTTCACTATAAAGTTCATGCAACTAGTCATTTTAAAGCATTCTCTTTCTTTAATCCTTCACTTATCATTTTCATCTTGATGATAAATTGTAGAAAACTGATCCAAAATATTTTACACAATTATTTCTAAATTTATTTTACTATATTTTTTAGTTCAATAATATTAAAAATAATTGACCAAACTACAATTTATTCAAGTTTTGTTTAATTCGTTCATTTTTTTCAAAACTTTGTACACAATAATACACACTCAGAGAACATTATTTAGTTTATTCATCTTCTCTTTGATAATGTAATTATGAATCACCAAAAAAAATCCAAAAGTGTGTACCCATAGAGTTTTTTCCTTCTCCAAGCTTCTTTAGATATAAGACACAAATAATTCTACTAATAGGATGATCATCCAATCAAGGCTTAATTTGATGGTTGTGTGACCATATTTAATCATGAGATTCTCCTTGTAATAATAATTACGTCACTTGAAATAGAAGAGATATAACACAAGAATATATTGAAAGAGCACTTATAATGGGAATTACTAAAGTGTGTTAAAATATGACATCTTTGGTCAACTATGAATAGTTGAGTGTGAGGAGCATTTCATGCATGTAAGAAAAGAATTGAAACTTAAATGCATGGATTGGGGTAGTTAGATTTGGGTCCATGATATTACAAACCACTTGGCTTCCTTTTGCGTATAAAACAAGCATATGTCATTGTGTTTGGACAAAGTTTTTTGATGATAGGTACATGCTATCAAAATTGGATCAAGCACAAGATTGAAGATATTGAATTGACACAAGATAAATATTTTTTACTATAAACAACCTATTTGTTAATATATTCAATGTATTATATTTTGTTGCATTTTCTTTCAAAAGTGTTTCTCATGTATATCTTGTGTTGATATTATGAATCACTATTTTATTTTATTATATTTTGGATCATATAATGCATTTAACATAACTTCTCTTGTATTGATTATTAATATTTCCTTTCAAAATTGTATATGCATGTATATGTGCATATATATGTATATGTGTGTATATACACACACACACATATCTATATATATATATATATATATATATATATATCCTTGACTATTTCTTTTTCTAATGTTCTCAATCAAAAGGTTACTCTTGGAAGTGTTAGGAATGTGAATGATAAATGAATGCACATTAAATAAATTTAAAAATCAAGCATACAAACTAATCATGCAAATGTGTATTTAGTCAATTCATAATAATTGGTAAAATAGGCAATAATTGAAAAATATTTGAATTTAAAATTTCAAGGGTCGGATATAGAGATGTGGGACCAATCCCATGTGATTGACTTAGACAAAAAGATGCTAATATTGTAATGAGTGAATGAGTGAAAGAGTGAAAGTACATACATAGGCATATTAAATGATATGTGTATAAAAATACGTATAAATAAGATATAATATATAGAAACATATGAACTTAGAGAAAGATAATAACATACAAAATGAATTCAACTTTATGCAAAATTAATCTATTAATCAATTATATTGTATAAATACATTATCTCGAGATTTAAAATTAAATTGAAATTGACATAATTTCATCATAAAATCATATGCTTACATTTCGAAAAAGAAAACAAAAGATACAAAATTTAAATTTCTTTTCAATAAGATTTTCATTTCATCTCATGACGACTTTTTCACTCCACCTTTCCATAGCCTTCACATATTCCTTACTCCTCCAAAAAGCAAAGAAAAGAAAAAGTTAAGCATTTTTGTCCATTACTTCCTATGCAAGAGGAAGGTTGACGATTGATAAATTAAGCTCAAAGATTCTCCATTGATTTTGTGGGAGAAAAAAATCAATAATAATTATATGAATGCCTAATAATCTTTGGACGACATAAGAGTGGTCACATCTTATAACTTAAGTAGATTTAAAAAGTTATTTTCAAAGGATTTTTGTTACCTAACTACACTCTCAAATGACGCTCAATTGCCACCAAATTTGGTGGCATTCACATTCAGTAGTGGTTGGTTATATTGCTGAATTTGCACTAATAAAGAGACATTTTTCTAACACTTAGTCTAATGTTAAGAACTCAGAGCAATGAAATTACTTTCCAAATATGGAAAATAATTTGTCGGGGAATCTTCCTCTTTCAGTCACTTTCATGGCGATGAAGAAAAAGAAAGCCAATCAACCAAAAATGCGCACGTACAAATATCAAATACCCACACGAAAAGAGTGGACGTGACACGGCTCACGTGGCACATGTTGCCTCGGAAAAACAAAAGATAAAGGAAAAAGGACTTAATGGTGGAAATTAAAGGTTTCTGAAATGGACATTACAATTTTAGGTTTTTGTCTTGTTAGTCCTTTTGTGGGAGGGCAATTATTGTAATCAATATAGATAAATTATGTTTCTTGTCAATGAAAAATATCTTGTACGACAAAATAATGTTTATCTTAAATCTAATTGGTTCATAAATTTATAATTTTATTACAATGTTTTTGTTATTTTATTCAAATTTCAATTCTAGTAATAGTCTATGGCTAGTTAACATGATATTGATGGTGGGTGAAATAATTCTATTATAAGGAATATTAAGACTATTTTTAATGGAGTTACATAAGAAAATGGGTGAGTGGAAGCATTAGGGTTTGAAATTGATTGCTTTAGAAAGATGAAGATTGCTTTAGAAAGATGAAGATAGGGGAGATTATGCAGGAGAGTTGTTTAGGGGTACATTTTAAGAATTGGGTCTTATATTTGGAGAATTTAAAATGGTTAATTTGTTTATGGGTCTAATGAGTAGGTGTTTATTATTTTTTCAATAAATTGTAAGTTTTTATTATTGATTATTTATTTACTTTTTGTTTGTTAATAAAGTTTTCAACATGAAAGCAATCATTGGCGTTCCATAATATCTTCAAAATGTAAAAGGTTATTGACATACATCAATGATAGAGTTTTTTATTTGTTTTTTTTTTTCTTGTTTGTTTCAAAAAGAAAGGATGGCTAAATAAAGACAACATGGTTTTTTCAGGCAAAGAGACAAATACAAATAACATGGTGGATTCCAACCATCTCACAACCAAATAGAGAAGTTGGGCAAGATTTTTTTTAAAAATTGGTAGAATGTGGTGCCCCATTATTTTTTATTATTGGCAACAAATTTTGAGCTAGCACCTTGCGTACTTTCACCTATGCCAAGTTTCTACAATGGTGCAATGATACAATTAAATGTTACACTGCAAGTTCCTAGGCACTTATAATAAGATGTATAGAAAAATATATAGGATGGAAAAACATTAAAAAATCAATTAGAAAAAAACAAGGCTCTTCTAGTTTCAACAACTATTAGTAGTTCCTTGCAACAAATGGTTGCTTCTACTAATTTAACATTAAAAAAATAAAAATCAAAGGAGCCCAATTAAGAGTCAAGTTGCATTAGATGAATAGAGGAGATATGGTAACTGAATTCTTCTTCAATTATCTCATGCATAAACATTATCAATATAAAATAATCTCTGTTAATGATCAAGTGAGGAAAACCCATGACAACCTAGATAACATTAAATTAAATTTTTCATTGACTTAGTTAAAGGAGTCCACTTCAAGATATAGTTGTGGACATTATAGGCACTTACATAATCAATAAGATTGATCTCAACCAATAGATATACATAGACTATATGTTCATCCTCAAGGAGTTTGATGCTTCTTTGGAGGATTTGACTAACTCTATAAGTCATAGAGTTATAGATCTCAACCAATAGATATACATATACATATCTATTATCTATTGATCTCAACCAATAGATATACATAGACTATATGTTCATCCTCAAGGAGTTTGATGCTTCTTTGGAGGATTTGACTAACTCTATAAGTCATAGTTTACTTATAGAATTCTGCATATCTATGTGACCATTCATTAAGGAGGATTTTTATGAAGTTAACAAAGAAGATTTAACAAAAGAAACTATTGGTCCTTCCATTAACTAAAAGACGAGAAAGTTATTCTCAAGAAAAGAAAAAAAATCAATATCTTATAGTAAAGATCAATTACTCTTTTTAATACCTAAAAAAAAGAGTGAGAGTTTCTAATAGATTGATTTATAATAAAAAAACTAGATACATTTCATAAAATTATAAGACCTGAAAAAAAAAAGTGAGTTTCTAAAAGATTGATTTATAATAATGAACTTGGTGAGTTTCTCCAGACCACCGTACAATTACAATCACATAAACCCTTGCCTCGTTTATCTCCTGCCCTATGTGGTTCTACTCGAAAAAAACAAAAATGAAAAAAAAAAAAAAACAGAAAAGCGAATGGCAAACAGGATGTATACCTGGTGGACAATGTGGTGGATATACACATGGGGAACATATGCATGCATGATACAAAATGGATACACATTGTGTATATCCCAAGAATATTCCAAGACAAAAACCCAGCAAGTAAATCTGAGAACTAAATGGATTACAATGCGTAATATTTGTTTTGATCCAAGTGGGCCGGTGGTCTCCCTTGTTTTCTTTATCTTATCTTGAAGTTTGAACTTGTCCTTGTCCATGGCTGCTACTTCACCTAACTTTTCCCTTCTTCTTTCCTTTACTCTTCAATCTTTCTCACCCACCTGTATTTCCTTAAATCCCAAATAATAGAAAGAAAATTTGGATCTCATCATGACGGAAAGCTAGGAACCAAACATTGATAGCTAAGGTGGAGTGCATTTAGGGTTTACAATAAACTATGGGAAAATGAGATAGATATTATCATGTGGAAGCCGCCTCCCATCCTAATCCAAATTTCCCCACATTAAACAATTTGAACCCACGTGAATAAATATAATCCTGTCATTTAGTATGCCACTTTTTTATTGGAAAAAAATTCTTATTTAAATGCCACTAGCTAATGTTTTATTTTAATTGCTAAAGACGAAAAAGGACTAGTAAGGAAGTGCCACTTGTTATGATATTCCTCAACGTGGACAAAGACAGAGAGATAAGATTTAGATGCTTTTGTTTTTTAAGGCCCGTTCAATAATGAATGATTTGACAAAGTCATAATTAAAAAATACTTAGGTAGATAGCAAGTCGGAGGAAAAGGACAAAAACACAAGGAAGTCCATAAAAGCTATGTGGACAGGTGGACGGTAGCAGGAGGGTTTTGGAAAAGAGCTTGAGCTTTCAAGTTAGCCAATTTCTATGCCAACTCTCTCACTCACTCTATTTTTTATGGAGAAGATTAGCTCCACGAGTAGTCTTTAAGTTGTGTGGGATTTGAATTGCTTTGATGGAGAAGGTCAAAACAGATGTAAACATAAAAGATTATGGGCAAAAGTTTCTCTTATAATTAATTAATTTGTATATATTTGTATGTTTAGAGTTGTGTTTTTAAAAGTATTGTTTTAATCATCATATATAAATCAAATATCACAAAAGAACATTTAATTTGAATAAGGCAATATATTTGCATGTCTATTATTAATATTTGTAGATATTAAAAGTTAAATTTCACATAGGATAGAATCACGTGTGATTATTTTCATAGTGTCACAAAGTTTCTTGATAGGGGGACGTGTTTCAAGGATGGGGAGACCAAGGGCCTAAGTTTGGGGATGGTGGGGGGACAATGGCGAGGGAGAGGGTGGGCGGTGGTGTAAATACATATAGTACTCGAAAAAATTAGAAAGATGTATAATGAATAATATCAGAATTACAAATGAAACCTTAGCATACTAGTAAATTGCTAAATAGTAAAGTTGTAAACACATGGCAATGATTGCACCAAACATTTGAATTTTGAACTTTAAAGTGAATATTAAGAATGAAAACGTTGAATTCAAAATTTCATAATGATGCTTACAATGACAAATGTTCAAAATGACTAAATGGTTTGAAGTGATGGCTTTAATCATCTCCAAACTCCTCATCATTAGAACTACTAGATTCCACATGTTTCAAAGCTCTTCCAAACCAATACTAACTAACCCTATATGTGTAGCATCATCATCCACCTGTTCTAGCTCCTCCAATTCTACATCCTATTGTGATGTTGGACTCTTTTTGCAAGTGAGTGTGTTGCAACCAATGACACACAAGACACTATGTACAACCATAAGCTTATTCTCCCTCATCGAAGTAAGAATGTTCCGCTTAATAGAGTGGATAAAGCTATAAGTTGACCAGTTCCTCTCAATAGTAGAAGAACTAAAAACTTGGGATAGAAAAAAGTGGCTAGAGAGGTAGTAAATGTGTTAGAACACAATGATCTACTAAGACGGGGGTGAATCAGTAGATAACTTAAAATTTACCCCTTGAGCACTTAATAAATTGATTTCTTTTTAACTCAGTTTTAGTGAATCAACACAAACATGAGCAGAGACACAAGCATACACATAACACAAGATATACGTGGAAAACCCAAGATGGGAAAAACCATAGTGAGAAGTGTTGCTCGGAGGAGCTATTGTCCTAATATAGCCTCACAATTAGAATTCTGGTTACAATGCTTAAGGGCACCAACCCTAAGGAGACAATAATCACCTGTTTTAGGAGCACCTACTCCAAGGAAGCACCCGCTCCCTACTTTGAGCACCTACTTAGATATCTTATGGCACCCACCAATCAAATTTACAACAAGGGTTGTTACAATTTTTTGAATAAAACACAGTTCAATGTTGCAACTCAAATTGTAACTGCTCACACTTGGTTATAGTCTCTGCAACTTCATTCCATGCCATGCACCTCCTCTATTTTGAACTTGAAGATGAACCCTGATTAAGAATCCTAGCCTTTTGTTTGGGTTTCACTCATTCGCACTACTGTTGCACTCTTTCTTTTTCTTTTAGTGCATTCTTTGTTTGTCTCAAAAGACTTTCAGATGAACCATACAACTCTATTTCACCTTTTCTATTAGTGCATTTTTTTTCTGCCTTCATGGATTAAGAAAATCCTTTACTATTCTCCTTGTTACTTTCCTCCAGTGTATTCTCTGTCAGTCTCAAAAGATACTAATTGCTCACACACTTCTCTTCTGTGCAGCCTACTACTTCCCTTCAATTTCTAAATTTTCTTTTTGTGTTCATTACCAACCTTTAACATCTCCCTTGAGATTTTCACATTGTACTGATTCTCTGCTAGAGTTTGATATTTGTCTTCTTTTGCACACCACCAGATCATTAAGCCACACATCCACTTATTAGAATCATAGATTTTTCTATTCTTGGCATGCTAAACATGAACATTTAATTCATATTCTCTTAACGAATCTTGATCTAATTTTATGTCGCTTACATGTTCATGTCAACAATTTGATCATCTAATCATCAATAAAACTGGTAGTTGGAGTAGTTGGGCCAATTGAATTCACTCCCTAGGTTGGTTTACAGTCAAAACCCTAGTTCACACTATTGTAGTCGTTAAGGATTCTCAGTTTAAACCCAAGTCATTAATGTGTTTCTTTTCACACCACAATCCATTGATCTACATTCACCATTCAACCTTTTAAAACATGACTGTCAAATTAATGGCCTACTTTAATGATCGTCATCGATCTTTACCATATGTAGCTTACCAAGAGCGGGTTTTGTAAGACACACATCACATGCCTATAGTTTCATAGAGCTAGACGCGATCCCACCAAATATTCAATAGAATGGAAAATTTGTGCCATCTGTCACCTTGTTCGCACTGTGCAATTCATAATAGAGATGTGAATTTCCATATCAATTAATCACTTGTTGCCACTTGCCTACACGCCACTAGCCATTCTTTTCGCCTATCTCCTTGTTCGGTCCCACCATGTACTCTACAAGCACCGTACGATCTTCTATGTTCAATCTCCATTATTGTTCTCTATTTCGAGGAATATAGACAGACATCCACAATATTCATGGCAGGCTCACGAAAAAGTCGTTAGATCTTCAAGTCTCAACCACCGACATTGATCTTATGAAGCACAAATATTTACCTCATGACTTAGGAAGTATTATGATCATTAAATATTTGTTGAGCTAGTAGACACAAGGAAAGAGGTCCAGTTTCCCCAACAAACTCAATGGCTTAAGTTGACACTTAAGCAACTTGCAACCACTGATAGGTAGTCAACATCAGAATATAAAATCTATTTGATGCCATGAATATACCTATTAAGGTTTATCTCGCCAACCAAACACCACCACTCTCCCAAGCAGGATATCACACAGACATCCCCCTTTTGAAATCAATGACAACAATATTCCAACAATCTCCCCCTTTGTCATTAATGGAAAAACCAAATGCTCTGTACCACTCAAAAACTTAAATTCACTGCTCTGCTACCAAATAATCATGCATTTACCATGAGAGCATTGTATGACAGCTCCCCCTGAGACATATCATTCTAAGAATTTTTTTTTTTCTCCCCCTTTGACATCAATGGAAAATTATTTGTTCTTACCATTCCCTGTGGGGACTCTCCCATTGAATGGATTCTCCCCCTTTTTGAGGAAATTCTTAAATTAACAACCATCAAGTCATTAGAAATTTGTAAAACAAGCATACCTGACTTGATCACTCTCATAAATATTCGAGGATGAAGAAGATATCGTTGAAGCTCCCCTTGAACTCTTTTCCTATCACTAAGGTTTAGTGATATGATGTGGGAGCAATGACTCCCAAATTTTTCCTCAGATATTCAAATTGTTCCTTAGAAAGAGGCTTTGTAAATATGTCAGTCAGTTGTTCTTTAGTAGGAACATACTCCATGATGACCTCTTTGTCTGCAACCTTCTCTCTGATGAAGTGGTACTTAATGGATATATGCTTTGTTCTAGAATACATCATTGGATTCTTTGAGATGTTTATGGTACTTGAATTGTCACAAAGTATAGAGATAGGTTCTTTGTACTCCACCTTGATGTCCTTAAGTGTCTGCTTCATCCATAGGACCTGAGTACAACATGTTGTTGTTGCTACATACTCTGCTTTTTCTATGGACAAAGTGATTGATTCTTGTTTCTTGCTCATCCAAGAAACTAGTCTATTTCCTAAAAAGAACGCTCCACCACTTGTTCTTTCCCTATCATTAGCACATCTGACCCATTCAGGATCTGTATATGCTATCAAGGTGAGATTTTCACTCTTTGGATACCACAACCCATAATCAATAGTCATTTTGATATATCTGAGAATTATTTTCACTACATTAACATGTGACTATTTTGGTGTAGCTTGAAACCTTGCTACCATACATACTACTTGCATTATGTTTGGCATTGATGCAATTAAGTATAGTAAACTTATGATAATTGACCTGTACATTGTCTAATTTGTATCTGGTGATTCATATGATTTACTTAACTTGCATCCAGTTACCATGGGGGTATTGACTGGTCTACTATCTTCCATGTTGAATTTCTTGATTATTTACTTAGCATATTTAGTTTGATATATGAATATACCATCATCAATTTGTGTAATTTGTAAACCAAGGAAAAATGACAATTCTCCCAATATTGACATCTCAAATTTATCTCGCATATGTTTAGAATTTTTTTTACACATTTTATCATTGCTACCATCAAATATAATGTCATCCACATATACAAAAACAATAATCATGTGCTCACCTTCAGATTTGAAGTATAAATTGTTGTCTTCACATCCCTTTTTGAATCCTTGTTGTTGTAGGTACTACTCCAACCTTGAATACCATGCTCTAGGTGCTTGTTTTAGTCCATACAAGGCTTTTCTCAATTTGCAAGCATACTCATCATCTTTTGATAACTAAAATTCTTCTAGTTGTTCTATGTAGACTTCCTCTTCTAGGTTTCCATCCAAAAATGAAACTTTGACATCCATCTGATATACTTTAAATCCTTTATATACTAAAAATGCACGAAACATTCTTATTAATGCTTCTAATCTTGCAACTAGTACAAATATTTCTTCAAAATAAATACCTTCAACTTACGCATACCCCTTACAAACCAATATTTGTTTATTCCTAACAACAACTCCATCTTAAATGAGCTTGTTTCTAAACACCATTTAGTGCCAATTACATTTTTGCTTAAGGGTCTAGGAACCAATTCCCAAGTTTTATTCTTTTCAATATGATTGAGCTCTTCTTTGATGGCCTTTATCCATCTTTCATCTTTAATGGCCTCAACGTAGCTCTTAAGTTCAATTTGTGACAAGAGAGAGAAATTTACTTGTTCCTTGTTCCTTGCAAGCTTTCTCCTTGTTTGAACACCTTCATTTTTATCACCAATAATCTAATCTACAAGGTGATCTTTTTGCACATATTTTGCAGGTGCCTTTCATTCTCCTCTTCTTGTTCCTCTTCTACATTTGTTGCATCTTTCTCAAAATATGATTCTTCTTCAAGGTCATTCTTATTAGATTTGATATGCTTTATACTCTCATCAATCTTAACATTGATGCTCTCAACAATTTTGTTCAGCCTCTTGTTATAGCAGCTATAGGTTTTGCTTTGAGTGGAATATCCTAGAAATATTCCTTCATCACTTCTAGATTCAAATCTTTCCAAATTTTCATCATCTCTCTTGATGTAACATTTACTACCAAATACTTTGAAATACTTAATAGATGCAGGCCTACCATACCATAGCTCATAAGGAGTTCTATTACTATGTGTTCTAATTTAAAATCTGTTCAAAATGTAATTTTTTGTATGAACTACCTCTCTCCAAAACATATCTATAAGCTTGTCCTCATTTAACATGGTTTTGGCCATATCCTTAACCACTTTGTTCTTTCTCTCTACAAATCCATTTTGTTGTGGAGTTCTTGGTGCTGAGTACTGCCTCTTAATTCTATGTGCTTCATAATACTCAACAAATTCACTTGATATGAATTCTCCTCCTCTGTTAGATCTCAAGCATTTAATTCTTCTTCACATCTCCTTCTTGACCATTTTTATGAATATCTTGAATCTTTCAAATGCTTGGTTCTTTTATCCTAGAAAGGTTACCCATGTCATTCTTGTATAGCCATCAATTAACAACATGAAGTATCTTTCACCTTTTAGTCCTCTTGTCCTTGTAGGTCCCCAGAAATTAGTATGGACCAATTGTAAAGGCTTGGAAGTTGAATATTCTTTTGTTGGAAAATTTTCCTTTATCTATTTTCCTTGCTAACATTCTTTGCATATTATGTTTGCATGCTTGGTTATCTTAGGCATGTGTCTTACCAGACCTCTTGAACTTACTTACATTAGATTATCAAAATTTATATGCCCCAATCTTCGATGCCATAACCAACTATCATCTACCTAGCCCATCAAGTAGGTCTAACCTTTAACTTCACAGAGATTGTAAAGATTGGAATCAATTCTCATTCCTTGTGCAATTTTTTTTCCATTATTCTTAATATTACAACCATCTGAGTCAAATGTGACCTTATAACCATTGTCATAAATCTGAATTACACTTAACAGGTTGTGCTTTAGTCCTTTTACATGTACAAGACATCTTTAGTGGGATTTTTACCATCTAAACTCAATATGCCTTTTCCACATATCTTTACTGTTGTGTTATCACCCAAACTCACAGATCCTCCTTTACATTTATTGAGCTTGATGAACTTACTTTTGTCTCCAGTCATATGCTTGGAGCAACTACTGTCTATCACCCATAAAATTCTTTTTGGCATGTAGTGTTATTTGTGCAATCATTGATTGTGTAGAATTATGCTCTTTTTCTTTCCACACCTTTTTAGGTTTCTTTTTTTATTTTTCTTCCTTTTTCTCAAGAGCAGTTGAATCCTTGGTTACTTTAGGTGGTGTGCTTTTCTTTTGATGATTTTGTGCTTTTGGTCTTATGAACTTCATTCTACAATCTTTGGAAATATGACAAAAGTTATTGCAATCGTAACACACAACATTCATATCCACTAAAGGAGCAAATGAATTTCTACTTACAAAACTTTTACTCCTCTTAGGGATGAATCTACATTCTCTAGCCTTATGACCAAATTGATTACAAGTGTAACAATATCCATAAAAGTATGAAGAATACCTGGTCATAGTGTATCCTTGTGCAGGATAGGATTCTCTTCTTTGCATCGACTTTATTGTATTTCTTACCCTTGTAAATCCATTAGCATCAATTCTCCTTATGTTTTGTATCTCCTTTTGGTTATTAGGAACTGATCGATTGTCCTTCTTGTCTGTAGTAGGCTTCTTTCTTCAGTGGTTTCCTTTACCTTAGCAGATTTCTTCTTAGCTTTAGATTTGTTTTTGTTGCTGACTTCTTTTCCATTAGACCCAAAACTTTTGCCTTCCCTAAATTTTTCATACAATTTTGCAGAAGTTCCTATAAAGGTACTTTTACCCCTTTCTAGCCCTAGTCCAAATTTCTCTTGTTTAAAGGGCTTTTGAGTGCTCAAAAGTTCCTCAAGGATTGCTAATCCTCCTTTCAATTTTAGCCTTTCTCTACTTGCTCCCTAGCCTTCTCAAGATATTTTCTTAGAGAAACAATCTCTTCCTCAAGCTTCATGCACCTGTCAACCTCAGATTGAAGCTTGGACTTGATCACATCCTCCATTCTTTTAGTTTCTTCTACCCGTAGCTTCAAGCTTACCACATTCTGGTTAGATTCTTCAAGGTTCTTGGTTAGCTTGTTTGACTTCTTTTGATGCTTATTTACCTTCTTCAACTTCTTAGTCTCATCTTTGAGATCATCTATTTCATTTAGAGCATAAATGAGCTCTCCTTCTAGATCAACTTCTCCTTCCTCTCTAAGGTCTTCTACCTTGCCAGCCTTTTGTTCTTCAAATTATTTTTCCATGAAAAGATATTAATTTTTTCTCATCATGAAGGAACAATCTTGTTCATCATTTGAATCACTGAAGTCATCTGAAACATCACTATCTTCTTGGATGTATAAACACTTCTTATTTTTTTGAAAATTTCTTCTCTTAGGGATGCAAGGTTTCTTCATTTTACCATATACTTATTTTTTAGAGTTATCCTTCTTATTATATGGGCATTTTGCAGAAAAGTGGCCTACTTTACCATAATCAAAGCATTTAAAGGGAAACTTACCTCTATATTTTATGAATCCTCTCCTTAGCCTTCTGATGAAGTTTGCCTCTTCCCCATCAGTCTCTTCATTCCCAGATGAAGTTGCTTTTTCCTTTCCTTTCTTAGGTGCTTCATCCTTCACCTTGTCCACAACTTTAAATGCAGATTCTCTTTTGGATGGCTCTACGTCTCCCATTATTATTTCATATGCAGTAAATATGTGATGCAACTCATCAAGAGTGATTTTATCTACTTCTCTTCCTTCTTCTATTGCAAAAGTCTTGGGGTCATACTTGTTTGTCATTGACCTTATAACTTTTTGCACACTGATCATTTATTTTACTTCTTCAAATCCTCTAATATAGTTTACAACCTCTTCAAATTTTAAAAGATAATCTGCAACCTTTTCTTCCTCACTCATCTTCAGACCTTCAAACTTGGCTCTGAGAATTTGTAGCTTTTCTAGCTTTACCTTGTCATCCTCTTCATAGATTTTTTTCAACTTATCCTAGACATCGTGTGCATTTTGATAGTGCATCACCTTGATAAACACTGAACTTGACAAAATACAGAGAATAGTGTGCTTGGCTTTAGCATTGTTCTCATACTCCTTACTAGCAACATTAGTGGGAGGAGTAGCAAGAGGAAATTATTAACAGACGTCCAAACATCAAATATTAAGGATCCCAAATATGTCTCCATCAAAACACTCCAGAAGATATAATCTAGACCATCAAATCGAGGTACCTTATTTGTAGAGGAGCCTTCTTGACTATCCATTGTGTTCACTTGTCCAAGACCTACCCAAGATGATTAATCTTCTCCTAGGGAACCTAGGCTTTGATACCAATTGTTAGAGCATAATGATCTACTAAGAGAGGGGTGAATCAGTAGATAACTTAAAATTTACTCGTTGAGCACTTAATAATATTATTTATTTTTAACTCAGTTTTAGTGAATCAACATAATCATAAGCAAAGATAAAAACATACACATAACACAAGATATACATGGAAAACCCAAGATGGGAAAAACTATGGTGAGAAGTGTTGCTAGGAGCTAGTGTCCTAATCCAACCTCACAATCAAAATTCTAGTTATAATGTTTAAGGGCACCAAACCTAAGGAGACAACAATCCCCTATTCAGGAGCACCTAATCCAAGGAAGCACCCACTCCCTACTCTAAGCACCTACCCAAATATCTGATGGTACCCACCAATCAGATTTACAACAAGGGTTGTTACAATTTGTTCAATAGAACATAGTTCAATGTTGCAACTCAACTTGCAACTGCTCACACTTGGTTACAGTCTCTACAACTTCATTCAATGCCCTACACCTCCTCTATTTGGAACTTGAAGATGAAACCTGATTAAGACTCCTAGCCTTTTGTTTGGGTTCCACTCATACACACTACTATTGCACTCTTTCTTTTTCTTTTAGTGCATTCTATGTCCATCTCAAAATACTTGAAGATGCACCATAGAAATCCGTTGCACCTTTTCTATTAGTGCATTCTCTGTCTGCCATCTAGGGATTAATAAAATCCTTTACTATTCTCCTTGCTCATTTTCTTCAGCATATTCTCTATCAGTCTCAAAAGACACTAATTTCTCATAAGAAGCATACACACACTTCTCTTCAATTTCTGATTTTTCTTTTTTGTGTCCATTATTGAAATTCAACATCTCCCTTGAGATTTGCACACTCGATATTTGCACACTGTATTATTCTTGGCATGTTGAACAACTATGATTTTAATTTCATTTAATTCATATTATCTATAATGAATCTTGATCTGATTTTCCATTGCCTACATGTTTGTGTCAACAATGTGATCATCTAATCATCAATAAAATTGATAGCTGGAGCAGTTGGGCCAATTGAATTTGCTCCTGGAGTTAGTTTGTAGTTGAAACCCTAGTTCACACTATTGTAGTCATTAAGGATTCGCAGTTTAAACCTAAGTCTTTGATCTATTGATTTTTGTGCTATGATCCGTTTATCTACATTCACCATT
Source organism: Sequoiadendron giganteum (assembly GCA_007115665.2). NCBI lineage: Eukaryota > Viridiplantae > Streptophyta > Pinopsida > Cupressales > Cupressaceae > Sequoiadendron > Sequoiadendron giganteum. The sequence goes on along the minus strand of CM021105.1, from coordinate 655,656,683 downwards.
CAACCTTTTAAAACATGATCGTCGATTTAATGGTCTTCTTTAATGATTATCATCGGTCTTTACCATATGCAGCTTATCGAGAGCATGTTCTTTAAGACACACATCACACATTCATAGTTCCACGAATCTAGACACGGTCCCACCAAATATTCAGTGAACTAGTGGATTTGTGCCATTTGTCACCTTGTTAGCACCGTGCAATTCATAATAGAGATGTGAATTTCCATATCGATTAATCACTTGCTGCCACTTGCCTATATGTCACCAGTCATTTTGATTGTGTATCTCCTAGTTCAATCCCACCATGTACTCTACAAGCATTGCCTGATCTCCTATGTTCAATCTTCACTGTTATCCACTATTCTAGGGAACATAGACGAGAATCCACAATATTCATGACGGGCTCATAGAAAATTCATTAGATCTTCAAGCCTCAACCACCACCATCGATCTTATGAAGCACAAATATTTACCTCATGACTTAGGAATTATTATGATTGTCAAATATTTTCCAAGCCGGTAGACACAAGGAAAGAGGGCCAATTTTCCCAATGAACTCAATGGCTTAAGTTGACACTTAAGCAATTTGCAACTATCGACAGGTAGTCAACATCAAAATATAAAGTCTTCTTGATGCCATGATTGTACCTATTAGGGTTTATCTCACCAACCAAACACCACCACTCTCCCAAGCGAGATATCAAGTAGACATCCCATTTTGACATTAATGACAACAATATGCCAATAGCTATTCCATTTTACTACAAAGTTCTATTAGCAAAAAAATGTCTCTAGATCCCATGCAACTCATAAAATTCATCATACCTGTCAAAAGTGAACTCTCCACCTCTGTCTAATCTTAGGCACTTGATTTTTCTTCTGTTTTCATTCCCAATCATATCCTTAAATGCTTTAAACTTATCAAAAGATTCTAATTTTTGTTTTCATAAAAGTAATCCAAGTCATTCTATAATAATCGTCAATAAGCATCATAAAATACCTGTCACCTTGAATGCTCTTTATTCTTATTGGTCCACATAGATCCATATGAATCAAGTCCAACGAGTTTTAGAATATTCCTTAGTAGGAAATATGGTCCTTTTTTTCTTTCTCTCATGACATGATTTGCAACTAGTAGATGGAGGCTTCTTGATCTTTGGCATGTATCTTACAATTCATTTTAAACTAATCCTCACAAGATAATAAAAATTGATGTGTCCCAATATTTTATCCTAGAGCCAACTCTCTTCTCTTTGTATGGAAAAGCCTTTTTTCTTCTATCATTTTTTCTTCTCCCACTTGAATATTTAGGTCAAAGACCATCTTCTCCACCTTCTCAAGATTTTGAGATAATTTTTCTTTATCTTTCACTTCTTCTGTAATTCTTTTCCTTGACCTCTTAATTTCCTCACCAGTACAAAGTAACTCTTCTATAAGACCTACTTCAACATCATCATCATTTATGAACTTCATTTTTGCATCACCTTCAAAAGTTTCCATAGCCATGAAAATATAATTTTCCCCATTCCTCGAAGTGGCTTGGTCATCATCATTAGATGAGTATCCTTCCTCATTGATAAAGAAACTCTTTTGATTTTTTTGAAACTTTTTCCCTTTTGAAAATGACTTCTTCTCATTATTGCTAAAATATTTGTATGGTCACTTAGCCATGAAATTTCCTACTTCACCATAATTAAATAATTTGAAAGGAAACTTACCATTATACTTTCTAGAACTCCTCTGCAACTTTTTGACAAAGTTTTCTTCCTCTAGATCTTATCCATCATCCGAATCTGGATCACCTTGCTCCTTAGACACTTTGAATGTTGCCTCTTTCCTTATAATTTTTTCACTCAATTCTCATTTCATAGGTGGTCAGAATTCCATGTAACTCAGCCATAGTTATAGTATTCAAATCTTTAGCTTCTTCAACAACAAAAATTTTTACACCAAACTTTTTGGAATGGATCCGAGTACCTTTTTCACAATCAAACCTTTGATAAAGTTGACAACCTCATCAACCTAGAGCAAAAATGAAATATTTTTCCTCTTCCTTCATATTCATAGTTTCAAATTGACCTCAATGAGTTTGAAGCTTTTCTTTTTTGACCTTGTCATCAAATTCATAGTTGTTATGTAACTTAACCCATACTTCCTTCACCATCCTACAATGCATGATCATCACAAACTTGGAGTTAGATAAACCACATAAAATAACATTTCTTACTTTGGCATTATTCTCACAAGCCTTCTTTCTAGCCTAATATATTGGAGTAATTTTAGGGATCTCATATCCATCCACAATTGATTGCCAAACCTCAAATCCTAGGGGCATCAAATATGCTTCCATCCTTGCTTTCCAAAAGGCATAATTGGTTTCAAAAAGTGGTGCCTTATTTACAAATAATCCTTCTTGAACCACTAAGTGTGTCATCTTGAATCTATCTTAAGCTATTAAGCTTTAAATAACAAAGGAACACTGCTATGATACCAATTGAAGGGCACACGATATACTAAGAGGGGGGTGAATTAGTATATGTAAAAAATCTTTAACTCAACATTAATTACCATTAATAAATTATCCAAGCATAAACCTTAAACATTAAGAAAAAAGTATTAATTGATTCAATCATCAAGAAATAGAGATATCGAACACTTAGAATATGAAGAGGGCGGAATCAATAATCTATTAAACCATTCAAATATTAACCATCCAATTTCTAAAGCATACTTGACAATTATAAGGAATGAAAGCATGAACAACCCATAATACACACAACACATGAACACCAAGATTTTTACGTGGAAAACCCAAAATGGGAAAAACCACGGTGAGTATTAACTCACAATATATTATAATTGGTTATAATATGTTACAAAAAGGATCACTACTAGGTGGACTCACTATCCAAGTGAACTCACTGTTCATAGAAAAATAAAGATACAAAGAGGTGGCCTCACAACCAAAATTTGAACGGAGAGAAATGAATCTAACATATGTTGGCTTCAATTCCTTTGAAGCTCATTACACACTCTAATCAAACTCACATTACAAATCTCTACCCTATTTTTTATTCACACACCTTTTCTCAAAATTCACAACTTATTCACACAATTCTGCTAAACTTCGCATCACTACTTGCATTCATATCATGTATATATAAAATTATTCTCTTCATCAACTCAAATCAACCTTGCATATGTACTAAAATCCATTGCAAACATCAATTAGGTTCGCATAATTAGATGTAGCCTCAATATATATAGAACATGCCTTGTTGGTACTCGATTCAAACCAAAACTTCCTTCACACCCAAAACATGAAAAATATATGTCAACAATCGACATGGACCTATAACAACTCCCTTTTCCATTTGCAGCTATATAGGAGTGAATTTGCACCCCCCTTGCAAATTTCCCTTTTACACCCTCCACCTTAGGAGAATTGAATCCAACCAAGTAATTCCACATCCTCATTCTGAACTCCATCCACTTGGTGCTTGTTTTTAGTTTCGGTGGGGGAATTTTTGTTAGGGATGCGCGCACGACGCACATACGTCTACGATTTTCACTATCGTCCTAAAAAGATTCATGCCTCTGTAATCTGTAGAGGCTTTACATTCTCCATTTGCGACAAAACATAACACCCCTACAACTTCCTACCAACCTTGGAATGGCTCTTTCTCTCCCATTTCATCTTCAAATGGCTAGGATTCACTTTCAATCCATCTTCTTAACAATTCTTGATCTTCTACACATGATTTTTACTTACTCCACATTCTTGCAACTTCAAGCTACTTGTTGCACTATTGGCTTCGCGATTCCAACAATTACAACATTCTTCACATCTACCATAGAAGCTACAACTTAGTGTCTTGCAAGACTGCTTTTGGCATTGCTGCAATCACATCGACATTTCCATAGTTGTAGACTTGCATTCCTCTCTCATTTTCCTTGAGTGCCTTTGGTCGAGGGTGATATTTCTTCCTTAATCTTACTTTGTTGTTAGATTTGATTAGTATAGTGCCTCTCATAGTGTTTGGTTTCATTTCCATTCTAGCATTTTTTTATTTATCATATTTCTACATATCTATCTATTTGGTTGTCTGTGGAGGTGGAAACACCAAAATGAGGGTGTGATTCCCTAAAATAACCCCAACATTTTTCCCCTCTTGGCTATGTGTAGGTAAACATTCATATGGAGCTTGCTAGAAAACTAGACCCCTCATGAGTTAAATCTTCACCACCTTTATTATTATCATCTTTCACATTATTTCATCATTTATCATTCTAGTTATCATCTTTAAATCTCAACCGCTAAGCTGTCAGTAGGTCCCTCATAATTTTCACTGTCTTTTTGCACTTTCTATCCATAAAGGTGCCAGTGCACCTGTGAGATGCCAATGTGTCATGTTGTCATCCCCGCTCTATGTTGTTGTCCTCTGACAAAGAGTTGTTTGAGGTATAGTTTGGGTTCCAAGAATTTGCTTGTTTAGCCCTATTAAAACTCTTGGGTTAGTAGAGTGATAGAAGCACTAAGAGTGCTCTTCACTCTCTATCCTTGACATCCAAAACTTGTTCAACTTGAGGTAGATTAGGGAAAACTTCTAATCTCATCTCTCCATGACCTGGAGCCTTGGTGTGGTCGGTCCCCCTCTTGTACATTTTGGTGAACCTGATGTGAAACAACATCTATCCATTTCTTTGTGTTTGAAATTTTTTCCCATGCACTTGGTGACTATTATAGACTCAAGTGTTGTGAGGTTTTATGAGCACCGCAACCCAATCTACGACCTCTGGGTACGTGGTTAGAAGAAGTGTGTGACACTTACAAATGGAAAAGATGAAGGTCACTTTCAGTTTTACTACTGGTTTTACCACAGGCTTTACATAGGAGATGGGTTTTGTTGACGAGACCACTCATGCACCCACTCCTCCAACATCCCTTACAACTTCGTCTGCAGATGAGGATGATGTTGTACACATTTCTACAAAAAAACTTTTGGTATTAGACAGGAGGCTATTAGACCTCGTGAAGCATTTTGAAAAAGCACCAACTATGGCAAGGGTCGCTAGGCTTGTTAATAAGGTGAGATACATGTTAGGAAAGGATCAGATCGACGTAGAGTTCCTACACAACCTCACCAATCTAACTGAAGCATACATCCCTTCGTATAATACTAAATTGAGTACTACATGGGGAATGGTGCTTGATGCCCATGAGAGATAGATAGGTGTCTTGATTCCTACCATGTTCGTATGCATGGACGAAATAGGCCCTTCGATCAATATTTCCTCTACTCCTTAGACATCCCACAAAATCAAGGTGAGTAGAATACCCCTTGGTTTTAGCTTCACCCCTCCTACTACCCCTAGTGGTAGGGGCTTTGGTGGAATGAGTGGTGGTGCCTTTGATAGCGATGGTGGTGCTAGTAGTGGTGACTCTAGTGGAGGCTATGGTGGTGGCTTTGACAGGGGCCACACTGGTGGTCTTGGTGGTGGCTTCAAAGGAGGTTTTGGGGGAGGTTTCGCTGGGCATTTGCCATCTTCAGACCTTATTTTGAATGCTCTCCTACATAATATGGGTCAAATGCAAAACCAATTGGTGAACCTATCTCAAGCCTCCTCCCAGCCTATATTTCACCCTTTTCTTGACATAGCCTGTTGTCAGTGACAATTTTGAGCACTCCCTTCCCTTAGGGAGTGGAAATTCTCATTTGAAAAGTATGGTGGTAAAGGGGATCTGTAGACACACGTATTCACTTTCAATGCGATGTGTACGGATTTTTTCACCATGATGCTCTAATGGAAAATATTTTCCTTCAATCTCTCAAGGATACAAGACTTGAGTGGTACTATTCCTTTCCTGACAATTCTATATTCTAATTTGACCAATTCTTCAATCAGTTTCTTCATCAATTCTAGGCTAACATTGGTCCAAAGATGACCTTCTCAGATCTCATCCAATATAAGAAGGGAGAACACAAGAAAATAATAGATTTCATTGTGCAATACCAGGTGCTCTTTTCACAAATCTCATACCTGTTGCTCGACTTGGATGTGCATAAGGTATTCATAGGAAACCTATAGCAAGCATGGTAGGAGAGATTTTCCTTAATGAAATACCCTTCTTTTTCACATCTGTGTTTTGCATTGCGGGAGTACCAACAAACAATGGTTCAACTTTGGGGATCCTCCTTGTGCTCTCGTTTCGAAGGAAAATATATAGTATCCATTTCAAGAAAAGGAAAGTTTGTTGCGAATGTAGTTGCCGCGACTAATGATCAAGGCCTCAAGCGCAAAAAATGTTTTATGAAATTATCTGAATTTTATTCTTCTATTCTGCAAAATTTATTGAATTCATAGATAATACTATAACAGTAGAAAATACTCGACCTTTGAAGGAGCCTTATCTTGATTGGTATGATGGAAATTATTTTTTCCAGTACCATCATGTTCACGAGCATGATACTAAATGTCGTATGTGCTTGCATCATGAGATACAAGACCACAACTATAGTGGTACCATCCATCTTGATGGAAAGAAAAAAAACACAAATAAGTTAGTGGCAAAGGTAAATAGCGAGTTGCAAATTTATACAGACCCATTTTCATCTCTTTGTGAACTTGATTAGTGATCCTTCTAATGATTCTCCTAAATCCTTGACATACACAAATTTTTGGTTTTGTTTACTCCTACTCCTCCCCCATAGCTTGCGACTGGCTCACCAAATGTGATTTTCACCCCACAAGACTTGCCTTTGAATAATAAGCCCTCTCCCCTATACATTCCTACTCGCGTAAATGGAAACATCATAATAGGAGTCCTTGTGGACCTCGCAAGTCAAGTGAATATTATTATGGAGGTGACCTTGTGGCTAAATTCATTACAGAGGGAGAAATGCGAGAAGAAAAAATATACCATACGTACACATGATGATCTCTCTCTTGCTCCATATGGTTTTATAACTCTTTCCACTCTAGTAAGACCTAGGGCCATGGATACTACTTTTGATGTCATTCCAAATCCAATTTGTTCAAGGTGAAGTTGGGAATCCCTTCGCTAGCTTCCATGAACAAAATCACCTTCGTTATTCACAAATGTTTGAAGTTCTCTCATGAAGGTGTCATGCATGTTGTGCATGACATTGGGTACCAACCATTGGTATGCCATGGGGGTTACTCCTTGAATAATTTTTGGCCTGCTCTAGTTGGTCTGTTCCCTTCTAGAACAAACCTAATTAATTAGAATTACATAAAGTACAAAATCGGGGGCAAGGAGCAAATGAAAGGGACTCACCCTATAGTGCAACAACAAGCTACCTATTCCTCTCAAAATGGGAAGGGGAATCCTACCTATGGTTAGGGCCCTATCTCTTCCTCCCTCCATACAGAGTAACTTTTGGTTACTACTCTTGGATTTTGTATAAGGATTCTGATGGTGCCCGCTTGGTGAAAGGCCAAGTGTAAAGTATCTTACCTTCCTATCTTACCCACAGGACCTTGACCTATTGTGTATAATAATGGGAAAGGTCCCCAGAGCATCCTCTATGTCTTAGCCTTCACAACCTCCTACTTCTCTTGCCTCCAAGGCAATGAATGGGAAGAGGCCTACCACTAAGGCATTAAAGTCGACTTGCACCATTGTTGTTCAATCATCCTCTCAAACTCTCCCTCCTGTTCCTGTCCAGGAGTCCCTCCCTCCATCAAAAATGGTTGTGATGGATACTCTGATGGTTGAGCAGTAGTCTTTCATCTCATCTCAGGCTATAGCCTCCAACTCTCGGAGTTGTAGAAACCACCCTACATGCTAGCACAAGCGTCGACAGAAGGCTTTGGCCATTGAGTAGGCTACCTTGCAAAAGAAGGAAGATGAGTGAGTAGCTCCTGCTTTGGCATCTTTTTCTATATCCTCCCCTTCCATCCTCTTTGCTTCAGTTCCTTTAGATTTGATCTTGCTTCTATCTCCCCTTGCGAGTATGAACAATCCTCACCCAAAGAGGGTGTAGGTGTTTATTGCTCCTTTAGTTGAGCTGCCTCTTTTGATGTCCCTTTCAAAATCCCACCATTTTTAAAACTTGTGGACATTCTGAATACCTCGGTAGTGTTCGTTGTGGTTTTCTCCTCTTCCTCCACACCCTCTACTTCATCTGTGGGGATCTCGAATCCCCTGATGAAGTGAAAGATGGAGGATGACCTTGCTAGCAATGGGGGTTAGAAGAAGTGTTCACCTTCTTCAGAGGGTGGTTCTGCATTGGCTTATGGCATCCTAGTGATGGAGGAAGCCTCGACTTCCCTAAATTTTTTCATTGCTACCGAGTCTTTAAATGATCCTAGCAGTGGATCTTAGATTCCGCCTCCCTCGCCCATTGAGTTGAATCATGACACCCCTATAAAGCGCATGTTCAACTCTATAGATGAGGTCCCAACCCTATTGGAAATTTTTGTGAGATCACTGACGTTCACCCCACAAGAACTGAGTGGAGAAGACCTCAAGGGGCCTTCTTCTTTGGATCTTATTGTGAGAGGGTCAGAGGGTTCCCCCCTTGATATTTCGCCCTTGCAGGCTCATCCACCCTATTTTTATAGTGATCTATAGTGGGAGAACATCGACCTCTTGGTTTATGATGACTAGGGGGTGCCTCTTATTTATTTGCAGATTAGGTTGTGTGTGTGTAATATGTCTCCTCATGCTTGTGTTATGTTCTTGGATGGCCGTTGTCACCCTTGTAGGTGCTTGGATACAAGAGTGTTTGTGTTTGAAAAATTATTCTCTTTGTCACATCATTATTCCTCTATTATGTATTGAATTTTGACAATTGGGGACGATACAAAGCATTGGGGGCATTTAGGCCTCCCTTCCATGTTGATCCAATTTTTTATTCTTATTTTATTTTCATGTGCCTTCTTCATATAGTCTGATATAGTAGGGGGTTGATGACAGTTCATTTATATACTATTATATGTTTATCTATATTTATGAGTAGCTCTAACCCCGAAATATCAGATCACCCATGTCCCTTATTTGTGATGTTATTGTATCTTCTTTATTTGCACTTATCTTTCTTGCTTGTTTCATGATGTTGTGGTGCTCATGTGTTGTCCCTCACATGTGAGAAAACATTACCATGGTTACATCTCATTATGTTCCATGGGCCACAACATCACTTTTCCCTTTTCATCTTTATTTTCTCTCCTTAGGATGTCACATGCCTTTGTGTTCGACACACACCATCCTAAGGGGGGGCTATCATATCACTTCAATTTTTAGAAAATGCATTCGGTAGCCAACAAATCTTTTCTTGAAAAGATTTTTAGAATATTTTTTGAAAAGTTGCATTCCTCGACAAGGACCCCTAATAGAATATTTATCATGGGTTTGTAAAGAAAGAATATAAAAAAAATTCCTCTGAGGAGGGAGCACCTTCTGCTACGGGTGAAGTTCTGACCTTCCCCTTGTGAGGGGGCCTTCTTCTTTTCAAATTCCTTGATGAAGTGAAATTTTTTCAAAAGGATTCCTTGATGATGAATTGATTTGCTAAAAATACTCTTGCACTTTCAAACCGAACATCCCTTGAGTAGACCCTTTTTCTTTTTAATGGTTTTCGAGGGACCCCTTTGAAAGCTCTTCCTTCAATTTTGGCTATCCACTTGACTGTTTGTTTGCTTGTCTTCGTGGATTTTTGTTTTCTAACATTTTTTGTCTATAGACTAACATGTTGCTTTGCAGGTGCACTTGTGAATTTTCTTTCCAGTTCGACTCTGCGGAGTCCCTCACATCGAGCTTCCTTCAGGAGAGAGTACTTGAGGGCACCTTCTATGCAAGTCTAAGGACTTGTGAAGTTCTTACATCCTATGGGATTTTTCCATCGTTGGTCTGTGGGCTTTCAGTGCACTTTCTTCAATCCTCCTCAAGAGAGAGTACCTACGAAGCCATTTTTCTAGCTTGCGCTTTCGAGTATGCTAGATTGTGGTCTGCTTCCTCGATGGTTCAGGTATATTTTCTTGGAAAAGTTTCAACCTACTTTATCGAAAAATCATTGAAACTCGTGTTTGCTAAAGTGGGGGAAAAATGTATAGGAGTGAATTTGCAACCCCCTTGTAAATCCCCCTTTTACACCCTCCACCTTAGGAGAATCATATTCGACTAAGTAATTTAACATCCTCATTCTAAACTCCATCCACTTGGCACTTGTTTTTAGTGTTGATGGGGGGATTTCTATCAAGGGATGCACATGTGGTGCATAGACATTTTTGTGGCACATTGTCATCCTGAAAAGATTCCTGCCTTTGTAATTTGTAGAGTCATTACATTCTCCATTGGTGATGAAATGTAACACCCCTGCTCCTTCCTACCAACATTTGAATGGCTCTTTCCTTCCCATTTCATCTTCAAATGGCTAGGCTTTACTTTCAATCTATCTTCTTGGAAATTCTTGATCTTCTACATATGATTTTCATTCTCACTCCACATTCTTGCAACTTCAAGCTACTTGTTACACTATTGGCTTCATGATTCTAATAATCACAATATTCTTCAAATCTACCACAAAAGCTGCAACTTGGTGTCTTGTGAGATTGCTTTCGGCATTGTTGCAGCCATGTCGAATTTGCCACAATTGTATACTTACATTCCTTTCTCATTGGCCTTAAGTGCCTTTGGTTGAAGGTGGTATTGCTTCCTTAATCTTACTATTTGGCTTTGAGTAGCATAGTGTCCCTCATAGTGTTTGGTTTTATTTTTGTTCCAACATTATTTTCTTTATCATATTTCTACATATCTATCTATCTAGCTATCTGTGGATATTAAATATATCCCAAGCTCCCTTCAGGTTGCTTTGTTATTTTGATTCGCTTTTGACCGTGCCTAATGTTTTTGAAGTCCTCTGGCCATATTTTTAATGCACTTAGCCTGATGCTTCCACATGTCATCCAATCTCTCATTAAAGGGGAGCTTCCCTTCCCTTTTCCTCTGAGCCCCATTTTGCCCCCATGTGTCGATAGATCGAGCTTTTTGTGCCTATTTTCCTGCAGCTCTCTTTTGGGCCCTGACCACATGCCACATCGCCTCCTCCCATGTAAAATTTTTATGCGGGCCCCATAGTGGTGCCGATATGTTGAAGGCTCCCCCACGTGTCCTCAAAATGGGCATTTCATTCACGGGAAAGATGGAACAAAGTTTGAGCCCTGATATCTTGCCACACGTCCTAACTAACTCTATGGGATTGTGACACGTGCTTGCTCTAGCTTTAGCTATTTTCAAATGTTGGGACCACCACCATCATTCATAGGGGATGCATCTGGATCATGAGTGAATGTGTTCATGCTTCAAAATATTTTATGCTGCAATGGTCGTGATGAGTCATTGCTGCAGAAATCATTGCTCATGATCGAGAATCTTTTCTGTTATGAGCCTTCAAGTAGTGGAAGCCTTTGGCTATATATACTGCTTCTTTTAACAAAAATGAAGTTCAAAATACTTGTAGAAGAATTAGGAATACACAAGGCCTCTTTTTTTGTTAGATGATTGTAAAGACTCACATACTATGCCCTTATAATTTGGCCTCTTTGTTTCTTAACTATTTGAAACATTATACTGTGCTATTACTGAATAGCTTGTTTACAACTTCAATGATTTGAATAGAATGTTGATTTAAGAGCATGTCTCTGACTCTTTCTTTTCAGTAAATCTCTATGCAAATTATTTTATGTTATGAAATGAATTATTCAAGTCTTTCTCTTTGATGATTGTTATTTTGAGACATAGCATATTGCTAAACATGCCTTAAATTGAATCCACAAGATAGATTTATCATGCCTTACATCTAAATCTTGACACATCTCCCTAGTTAGATCTTTTATTTTTATATCTTCTTCCTTTTCCCATTCAAAACCTCAGTTATAGAACAAGTTGACTTCTTTAAACATTTGTTGGTCACTCAGTTTCGCGCAAATGGTCCTCCATAAACTGAGCTTCCCATAAGGTTGTTACCTCATCAATTTTTGGCATCAACAATTTCTTTTTCTAGCACGCCTGGTGGGACTTGCTTAAATGAATCTTAATTCAAAGAGGGTGTATGAAAAATCGGCCTATTACTAGGTCCCAAACAACGAATAACCCTGGTTTGCTAGTACTGCCATTAGGAATAGTATAGGCCTCAACCCAATTAGTGAACGTTCTACTTCCTTTGCCCCTATGGCTAGCCATGTTTCCCGCTGCTAATAAAAATTATGTTGCGTGGGATGCTGGAATTCCTCTTAGAGCACTAGTAGTGCTTATTGTTTGGGCCCCTATTCCAGTCTTTGCTCTAAAAGCTATACCCAAGTTTACCGAAGATGGAACTAGAACGCCATCTGAGCATTTGCAAGATGTTGTGGATATATGTTTGGTGCATGGGGTAATAGACCAGAACATAGTGCTAAGGTTGATCGCGACCTCTTTCAGAGGTAAAGTGTTGGACTGGTACTGCACACTACAAGATAATACCATCGCCACTTGGGATGACCTTGGGGATCCATTTTATGAAACATTCTCAAATGACGGAGATAGGTCTTCCTAGTATCCCCAGCTAAAGATCATCAAGCAGGCTCCATATGAAACCATGATCGACTTCAATGCCCAATTCCACATAACTTGTCAAAGAATTTAGGCTGCAATCCACCCACTGCCCGACTTGGCATTCATGTTCTACCTAAAGTCCATCAACGTTGACATCTCAATGATGATCCAGTCACTTGGTGGAACTACTTTACCAAATGTATATAGCATCGTAATTAAAGCGGAGAACAATCTAATTGACACCGTAAATTTTCCACCTCGGCCCACCATGCCTATATTCCCCAAGGTATCAGTTCCTGCCCAGGTGACACCATCTACCACTGCAACCACTCCTCTTCAATCCATGTATACATATGTGAGTGCACTACAGAGCATTGCTTCCACATCCAGTTCATCAAAGGATGATATAAGCGACCTCTAGGAGATGTTGCGAGTTATGGCCAATGAGATAATTGTTATCAAGCATAACCAAGCCACTCCTCCGAAGCTGGCCTATTAGAATTATCAGGGTGGAAGGTCCTCTTACCAATAGAACCAGCTCCAAGGAGGCACTCACAACAATCCGTAGGTGCAAACAACAAATCAAATAGTGTTGGTACTCACTTTGTTGTAGAGTGCCAACCTAAGCTCGAGTAGAGAGCTAACCGTAGGGAAAAATAATTTAGTCAATGATGCCAACTCCTGGTGTTTTTGTTGCGGTGATTCACATATGCCCTGAAACTTCCCATATGATAATCTACAACAGAAGGTGGCACAACAATGCAACCAAGGTGCAATGTCGGACCATGGGGGCTATTTATATGCCTCTCCACAAATGGAAAACATAGTACTCACCATTCAAATGCAAGGGGTGTCTCTGGAACAAGAAAATGACATAGCTCTTGACCATGCCCTTTTCTCATGGATGGAAGGAGAAGAAGTGGTGTTCACATTCGAGGAATCCACTTCGAAAACCCCACAAGTGCAGTTTGATTACAACACTCGCTCGAAGAGGAGATTCACTAGCGAATCAGTCATCCCGTAATTACTTAGTTTGTAGCCTAAAAAAGATTCTGACCAGACCCACAGTACCTCCACAGTGGTGCCACAATGTTCATTATGAAGGGAAATTTTTATAGCAAGAGCTAAGGAGCAAAAGCCTCCAAATCCACCACCATTCAATGTGGTGGAACAATTGAAAAAATCATCCACTAATGTGTCCCTATGGGATATCTTAGCTATTCTAAAGATGAAGAAATTGCTATAGAGGGCTCTCAGGGAGGATCTAATAATTGAACCAAAGGAGCAATCGCTCAAAGAAAAATCCATCGAATCATCACCACCGACTAAAATTATCGCAAATACTATGGAAGATACCTCTATTGACATCAAAGAAGAGAATTTAAAACCCAAGCCCTTCTTCTTAACTCTCATTATAGGGGATAAATTACTACACAATTCTATGATCGACTCTGGTTCAAGCACCATAGTCATGCCAAAGCAGATAGCTGACGCCTTAGGGCTTATCTATGAACCCTTAAAGAGGGGGGTTATGCAGTAGATGGGAAAAAATTTGAGACTGTAGGCCTCATCAAGAACCTCCCATTGACTTTGTTTGCTTTCCCTAGTATCACAGTTCCACAAGACACCATGATTATAGATGTTCCCCCTATGTTTGGTCTATGCCTATCCTGGGAGTTTACTTCAAAAATAGGTGGATATTTGTTTCTAGACTGGTCGCATTTGATCCTAAGAACCAAGCACAGAGCCAAAATGAAGATAAATTCTGAATCTCTACATTCAAAATATATGGCTGACGAAGCCATGATGAATTTCAAAGCCACCCATACTTCCTTCACTTAGGAAGAAACGTATTGCATTGAGCTACTCGAAGATGAAAAGGTGATTGGAGATCAAATCGATCAAGAAGAGGTCCTCTTGAGCGAGTACATAGACATTGATCCTTCCAACAACTATCATGCTATAGGGCTAGAGACTTATGTCATTTATGACAAAGACCAAGCCATCCCGAAGGTGACGAAAGATCCTAAAGGCATTTCAGTCGCATAGCTATGGACACTGCACTTTGATCGTGCTAGATGAAAGGTCGACATAGGAGTTGGGATATGCCTGATATCTCTAAGCAGAGAAAAGAAACTAAGGTCTTTCTGATTCCAGTTTTCCTATTCCAACAATGAAGTTGAATATGAAGGCCTAGTGCAAGGTTTGAGCCTTAGAGTGTGGATGGGCATCAAGCAATTAATGGTGTTTAGATATTCCAAACTAATTTTCGATCAAGTTCGGGGTATCAATGCAACAAATAATGTCCATATGAGATCCTATAGAAACAAAGTCTGGGACCTAATTGAAAGCTTTGAAGATTTCAATATCCAAATTGTTCCCCAAGAACAAAATGCGTCTGTTGATTGCATGGCTACAATTGGAGCTCAGTTTTGCCATGTTTCTGATCTAGTGGATAATGTGCATTTTGTATGGGTGATTTTCTAACCGAAAATCCTAGATAATGAAGAAAGATGGCAAGTATTTGAAAGCAATGAACACATTTCCTTGTTCATACAACACTCTAAGGAGTTTGTCGATCAACTACAACCAAAGATTGTGGAAGCCTATGAGGGGAAAACAATTCAACTAAGGTTCAACAAGCTTCTGAAGAGTTTGGTCACTCTTGAAAACCTTTTTGATTGTGATGATGGAATAAATGATATGAGGAATTTTGTAGCAGACAAAGGCAATTATGCAAACCTTTAGGCCAGAGGTGGAAGAAAGCTCAAAGTCAGGAAGAAGTGGTGGCCTGGTCATATGATGACCTCAGGGGATATGACTCTGACATCATCCAGGATACAATAGAGTTGACAGAAGGGGCCAAACCATTTTTCCAAAAAAAAAGGCAAGTGAATACCAAGATTAAAGCACTAATGGTGCAAGAGTTAACAAAGCTAATCCAGTCACGAATTGTCTTCTCAATAAAGCATAGCACATGGGTATCCAACCTAGTCTTGATCCGAAAGAAGAATGGAGATATCCACCTATGTGTCAACTTTTGGGACCTAAACAAAGCATCCCTAAAGGATCACTACCCACTACCTTCGATGGAGTTGATCCTATAGGCAGTGGTAGGGTCAAAGATGTTTTCTCTGCTTGATGGCTTCTCCAATTATAATTAGATCTGGGTGAAAGAGGAGGAACAATATAGAACGGCATTCACTACCAAGTCGGGAACGTTTGCATACACTAAGATGCCTTTCGACCTCTCGAATATAGGATCCACCTTCCAATGGGCCATGGACATCACTTTTAGTGAATTTATCAATAAGATTATCTTGATCTATTGGGATGATCTTACTGTTTTCTCCAAACATAAGGACAATCATTTCGATCACCTAGAGTTGTTATTCCAAAAATTCTAGGAGTTCGAGATATCCCTGAACCCAAAAAAATGTGTTTTCAGAGTGCCACAAGGAAAATTATTGGGACACGTGGTGTCCAAGGATGGAATCACAATTGATCGAGAACAGGTTAAGGCAATCATAGAAATTCCCCTTCCAGTCAACAAGAAGGGAGTTCAGTCCTTTTTGGGAAAGGTAAACTTTGTGAGCAAATTCATTTATGATTTTGCAGGGATAATTCGACCCATCACCCTAATGTTGAAAAAGGATCGATTTTTCAAATGAACAAAAAGTGCAAGAATACTTTAAGAAAGTTAAGGGCGCTATTTCCTCAACTCCTATACTGGTTAATCTAGACTTATCAAAGGACTTCATAATATAAGTCAAGCATTGCTACTGTCTTAACTCAGAAAGATGATGAAGGAAAGGGAGAACATTTGATAAAATTTCATTCCCGGACCTTGAAGGAATATGAGATGAACTAAAACTTCATTGAGAGGCAAGCTTTCACAATAGTTAAGGGACTCAAGAAGTTCTGACACCTAATCTCTTGCAACAAGGTGGTTGTTTATGTTGTCCATTCCAGTGTACATGACTACATCATGGAAGGAGAAATCACCAAAAAAAGGGCTAATTGGATCACCAAGATCCTTGAATATGACATTGAGGTCAAGCCTACAAAGATCATCCAAGGAAGAGGATTGTGCGAATATCTGGCACACGATGAAAAGATCACAGCCGAAGAACAACAACCAAATTTGGTTCTAATGAACGAGTCAGAGTCTGGGGGCTATTGGTTGGCGGATAGAGTAAGATTCATGCAGATTTAAAAGTACTCATCGAGCCTTAATTCTTAGAAGAAAAGATTCTACAGGCTGCAGAATAGCAGTTTCACACTCATAGAGGGAGTCCTCTTTAAGAGAAACTTCAACGGTGTTTTGCTACGATGTGTTACAATGAAGAAAGTGAGAGATTCTCAACACCTTCCACAATAGTCCCACAGGTGGACATTATTTTGTAAACACTACCACTATCAAAATAATGTGCATAGGCTATTTCTGGCCTATGTTATTCAATGACTCACATTCCATGGTCAAATCTTGTAAGGAATGTCAATTCTTCGCACTTCAAAGGAAAAATTCCACGATGTTGCTCAACCTGATAGTGTTTGATGAGCCATTTGTGCAATGGGGCCTTGAGTTCATTGGAATGATCAATCCTACCTCCAGCGCTGAACATAAGTGGATTCTAATGTCCACCAACTACTTCACAAGGTGGACTGAAGCCATGCCCCTGAAGAATGCAATAGAGGTGAAGATAGTAAACTTTCTCAAAGAGATCGTGGTGAGATTCGACCCTCCTAAAATCATTATCTTTGATATTTCCAAAGCTTTGCTAGGCTCTAAGGTATGTCAATTCACACTCATGCATGGCATTTTCCTAAAAACATCATCAAACTACTACCCAAAGGGTAATGGCCTGGCAGAGTCAACTAACAAAAACTTAGTTCAACTTATCAAAAGAATCGAGTTGTAGCGTCAAAAGGAGTGTCATAAAAGTCTTTGGGCAGTACTTTGGGTGGATTGTATAACTCTGAAACATGTTTTGAAGACCTTGCCATATGCATTGGTGTACGGTAAAGAAGCATTGTTTCCTATCTCCATAGAGATCTCGACATTGTAATTACTTAAAACTTTGGGGATTGAGAAAAATGGAGCTATGGAGGTCTGGTTGGCCAAATTAATAGAAGTGCAAGAGAAAAGAGAAGAGTCACTATCATTCATGAACAACTTACAAACCGTGCTAAAAAGGTGTTTTGACAAGAAAGCTTCGGACCAAGGTTTGAAATGTGGGGACTTAGTGTTAAAATTTAATGAGTGGGCTGCAAAACCCAACAAACACAGGAAATTTGACAGCCTATGTGAGGGTCTATTTAGGATAATTCACTGTAAGAAAAATAATGCATTTGAATTGGAAAACATGGAAAGAGAAGCGCTAAGGATTCCTGTTAACGAAATCCACCTTAAATTGTTCTATCGAGCTTAATTAAACATTTCTACTATGTAAATATGTAATTATTGTAGTTATTTTCCTTTGTGTTCTCTTTTGTTCGGCCAATATTTTTAATCCATGATGCAACATAAATTAACATTATGATGCAGTGATAACCCATATGCCAGAAAGGATAGGAAATATTCAACGAAGTAGAAAATAAGCCATAACAGATGATAGCAGAAAAGAAAAGACATGAAATAATATAAAAGGTTGTATTCATTTCAAAAGTATGATATGCTTCAATTTTACAAAGTTCAAAATGGCTCTAAGGTACTATTTTAAAGTATATCTATATATATGTAGCTATATACAGAGGAAGCCTTTTTCCAGGCTTATATAAAAAAAAGCAAAAAGGAATGAGGTGTTATTTCAGTTGGAGGTGGTAGTAGGAACATCTTCATCCACAGGTGCAGGAGTAGGAACAACAACATATTCGTTCATAGGAGTTGGGTTGGTAGAAATAACCACTAAAGGTGGTTGAATACCAGATTCCTGAAATCAGTGTACCATTCTACATCGTAGAATAGTACCACATTATAAACACGCAACAGGAAATGACATGCGCGGGTAACCTTCTAATGGTGCTTAGCCTGCGTCTGGAGGAAAAGAGCACTGAGAAATGACACCCATGGCACCACCACATCTTCCTCGATATGCTTCCAGAGGTCACTTGTAGTGGGTAAGACCAAGCTGTAGACCACGTTCGCCATAATTTCTCCAAGACCCACGAGGTATCGCTTCGAGAAAATCTCTAGTGTCATGCGGAGAATTATCAGCTTTGGAACCTAGATATCAAGCAAAGAGGCCACAAAATGTGAGCATATTTTAGTGTTCACTCTATATTTATCCTTGTATTCCATGCAATCCTGACCCAAGACCCATTTTATCGCTATAATTGCCAAAGAATGCTTGTTCTTCATCATTCTCTTTAGTCTCCTATTTGATACTTCACCCAGGAAGAAAGTATGTGATTTAGTGCTGGTAAAGACTAAGAGGAGTATTCATGTTTTCTAATGATGCTTTGCTACGCTACTGCTAATGCTACTCAAATTCTACTGCTAATACTACCCAAACACTAATGCTAGTGCTACCAATTGTTAAGTGTGATTCTATGGTTTCCTAGGCACCTATTTATAGAAATGGAAAGGATAAGCGTGGTAATTTTCATACCATATGCATGAGTTTAATCAAGTACCACCACAAAAATTGCACCAAGGCTCGCTTGAGACTCTCACTGAGTTGCATTTGTAGGTACGAGGAGTTGTGTGCAAAATTAAGGAGAGCTAATTAATTAGCATAAGCTGGTGGCAGTCTCCAGTGGTAGTCCATATGGCTGAATGTCGAGGTGTCATTCTACAGGCGTTTCTCAAACTCCAAAAAGGAATGCAAATATTTTTGGCACCCAGTGCATAATTTAGCATAATTATTCCATTTGAGATATTAATTACCGCAACATACGACGCCTAAACTACCTTCAAATTGTCGACACAAGTTCCAAAAAAATTAAGAAAAATCATGTCGGAGTACATCATTGCAAAGGGTCATTAGGAATTCTTGTCACTTCAAAATTGCAAGTAATTAGCTTCACATGAGAAAATAGCTGGCGGTACATGTCAAATTTAATGCAAGAAAAGAAATCGTCATCTACCACTCAAAAGAAGAAAAATCTAAGTATTGCATGCGGTTGTTAAAACAAAGAAGAAATCTCTTGAATACACAGTCAAAGAAGAGAAGTCTTGAAGTACATAATAATTAAGGAGCACGTAAGAAATTGTAGGAATTTAAATACAAATAGAATTCGCTACCCCTAAAGTAGCTCAAAACCCGTAGATGGATAAACCGAGCGAGACATCTCGAAGCTTGGCTAATGCAATGCTCACAACGCCCATGGTTAATATTTTCTAGGATGAGTCTTATGTTACACCTAGAATTCTAGAAAAGCCAACTTGGAATTGCACACGGCTAGCTCAGAAGAGGATTCACAGAGATGCAAGTCAGATAAAGGAAGAGTGATATAATATTTATGACCCCGCCCTCAGAACCAAACCTAAGAGCTTAAGAGAAGCAGCTTGCACTAGAATGAGGAATTCCTTCGAACATCAACTACCGTTCAAGCAATGGCTCTGTGGACTTCCATAACATATGGTCCCTTATGTGCATCAGTGTCTAGATATAGTTTGCGAGAGCATTTAACGCTTCAATTCGGCAACTGGCACCATTGAGGGAAGAAATTTGAGAGTTGTAATATCCATGAATGCTCTTAGAGACATGCTATGCATTCCAAGGAATAACACTAAGACATTGCCAATGGAGCCATTCAACTAGAAGATGGGCTCAGGGTTCTAGAAAGGGAGAAGGAACACACTTGAATTTTATAATACGAAGGCTGGAAGACCCCAAGATTGATAGTAGCCAATAAGGGATCCAACTCATCGCGTTGACTTCAAATAAGCAGACCTGCATAACACCTTCCCCATGATGGATTTTGTGTTCGGCTTGGACGATGACATGATCATGCAAAAATCTCAGTTGGGTCTGGGTTTTCAACTAAGGAAACAATGTGACCCTTTCTTGTATGATTTCATGGACATGATTGTTTAGGATATGTTGAGACAAATTGTAGAGTTTGAGACTGTCGGTAAGTTCAAATATCCTTCTCTCCTTGCCCATATGTTTCTATAGCAGAACCCTAATTTCTTCAAGGAGAAAACAAAATTATCAATTTTTGATGAGAAGAATCATTGGAAGCCAATTTCAGTGTGGAATCACATCCTCTCTTCCACCTATGACTATTATACATTTTCGAAGAATTTCTTGATTTTGATTTTGTGTGACTTGAGGGTGGATGGTGACCACTATCACCTTTCAATTGATCAAATTTGCTAGATGCAAGCCCTGTTCCCTAGGTGTGACTGGTTACTCAGGGAGGTTTTCGCATGCGTCCAAGTACGTGGCTTTTCAGAAGAGCCAATCTGACTCCCAACATGCATCACCGATCGGGTATTGGATCTTGAAGTGTTCTGACAAATGGCTAGTATTGACTGGACTTTTTGCTTTGATCCAAAAAAGAAAAAGAGAGGATTTTTTGAATGCCCGCTAAGCTATGAAATAGTGGTCATGGTAAAGAAGAAATTGGATGAGTTACTAGAGGAAAAGCCGGCTCACCTCGGGTTGGTGTTCGTTTGTGGTAAGTGGGACTACAACCCCAAGGATGATTTGGGTGACATGTTTATTAAGGTAAAACACAACCCTCAACCTTATTGGGTAGTGCGGCGGAACCCTCTGGAGGATTCAAGCAGACTATTGTTAGACTTGGCTAGCATGACGATAGATAATCGGCGGCTGTCCTGGCTTGGTTTCTATCATCTTAGGGGGAAGGTTGATGAAAATTTCCACATGAGTGCTACCCTCTGCAATAGTTTGATAAGGGAATATTGCTATAAAATGGAAAAATATTAATACTTTCTATATTTATCGCCAAGAGATCAGGTGCCTCATCACCCCATTCCAAGACCCATCAGTCTTCGACACCGATGATTGGTTTGATAGTCTCTTGAATGAGGAGCATGTTGATTCCAATGTGAGTGATGTAGAAGAGGTCAAACCTAAGGAGGCCGCACAATGTTTTGATAAGGGGAAGAAAAAGGAACCAAAAGAGAACCCAATGAAAAAAGTTAAGAAAATGGGAAAGTAGCCTGGCAAAACTATTGCAAAGCTGCGAATAAATATTTCACAATTAGGGTCTTCGCAGTCCTGAACCTCAGTCGTAAGAAATCCTAGAGGAAAACAACAATCGATGGAAGTAGTAGATGCAGAGAAATCTCCACCAAGCAAAGACAACGCACTGACGTAGCTTTCGAAGAAGGTTTGTAGGAGGCTGTGGTGAGCCAGGGATCGAAGACGGAATCCACCACTCAGGTATCTTTCTCTCCCCCTCTTCTCAGCTCCTAGTATCTTGTTTATTCCTTTGTCTCTTTGACGTCCATTGCTCCAAGTGTTAGCCTTTCTTTCTCTGTCCCTGCTATAATGGCTACGAGAGGTTTCTCCCAATTTTCTCATATCAGATAGATGGATTTCACTCCCCCAAGAGTTACTTCATCTTTCGTCATTACCCTGTCAACATCCACATTTACTACCCTATCCGCATCTATGGCTACCGTCCCCTTGGCATCTGAAACTGCTACCCATTTTTTCTCCGTTGAGTCAACTCTGACCCAACCTTTTCAACAGATGGAACCCGTTGCATCTCCATTTGCACCACCATTTCCCATGAGTCCTCCAACACCTTCATCACTTAGAGTTTGGAATATTACTCCCTTCTCTCCACTCACGATTTCCCTTCCAAATAGGAAAAAATCTGAGGTCACCCGCCTTTCATTCCCTTTTGTTGTCCCTTCCGACACACCAAACTTTGTAGGTGAACACATTAGATCTTTAGCTCAATTTTTATCGCAAGGCGATATAACAAAGCAAGCTCGAGTTCTCTGACTCTAGAAGAAAAGGGAAAAGGATACTAAGAAGCTAGCAGAGCCTAGGGTCTAGAAAATTTATAATGAGGCTCAACAATTATTGCATTTCGCAACCATGCATCCCAACATCACCAAACTACAGGGGGAAATGCAGCCTGATGACTATGACATCTACGTCACCAAACTTGACTTGATAATTTCCCGATCGCAAGATAAAGTTGAGCTCATGCAAGAAACATGACGAGTAGTGACCACTAAATTTATCAAGTCTAGTCACAAGCTGAAGAAGGTGAAGGATGAGCACAAGGCCGTTAGAGAAATAATTTAAGTCCTATTGACAAAGGACAAGGTGCAAGAGGTGGACTTTGCGCGCTTTGCACAAAACGCATAAGCAGAATAGGCTAGCCTGCAATAGGAGCTTGATAGGTCCCAATCCCAAGAATCCAACCAAGTGGCTGAGCTACAACGAAGGAATCAAGAGTTACAAGATTGGTTGGCCCAGGTAGAGAAGGAAGTTCATCAAAAGGATGAATAATTGTAGTGACCACGTGCTTAGTTGGAGAAAGCAGTGCAATTGAAGGAAACAAACCTAGCTAGCCAACATGATCAGTTTGAAAAGGACATCTAGGAGATCAAGATTTCCCTAGAAAAAGAGTCTACAACTCGAAGCCAGGCTGAGGAAAGGTGGCTTTCTGCACAAAGGGCCTTACAAGAGCAACTCTCCACTTTCATAGAAACAATTATAGGGCTGATGCAAGAGATTGGGATGAAGGATGCAAAGATTAATCTCTTGAAGAAAATTTATCAAACTCTTGCTCTAGAGTATGACCTCCGCTTAGTGGCTCAACAACTATATGCTTCCTACTGGGAAAGGGTCAAGGCTTTATGTTTGAATCTTCAACCCACATTTCAGTTTATGGTAGAGGCGACAAATTTAAGGAGATAAGTTCATGGTGCAATGGGAAAATTCCTACAAGTCATAAGGGAAAAGGTTCTTGAAGTGGAGAAGCTGCTAGACAGGCTATACATAGTGCCAAATGAAGATCTAGTGCGCGCAGATATTGAAAATCGGAGGTCAACCGCTAAGATTGCAAGGGACTTTATCTGGTGCCATGAAACCACCCTCTATGATCAATGCTGCTTAGTCACATTAGGCCGAAATATGGATAGCATGCAGGAAAATCTTTCCCTACTGACCCAGATGGGCTTGCCGTCTTCATTTCTTTCTAATGACTCGGTGGCCACCGCGAAGCAAATTGCAGCCAAAATTGAGGAGAAGAAGCAAGATTTATCTAATTTCTAGAGTTTCAGCCAACCTCCTACTGCCGAGGATATTGAAGGTGTCACTCATCAGATCACGCGACTATTATTTTAGCTTGAGTCTAAGTCTGGGATATCTACAATGCTACCCTTTAAGGAGGTAATCGATCTGCATGAAGAGCATGAGAATTTTCATTCCATATCAATGCCTTCTGAGGCTGACTGGTTGCCCCTATAGATTTCTCTTTCTAAGCTTTGACTCTAGTGCTCAATGAATAAGGCTCTAGTCATGAAACCAATTTTTTTTGGGTTCATCATTTTGTAGGCAAAACACCCTTGATAGTCGCCAAAAGCTGTGGATATTAAATATATCCCATTCTCCCTTCGGGTTTCTTTTCTTTTTTGCTTCACTTCCAACCGCGCTCAATGTATTTGAAGTCCTCCGACCATGTTTTCAATGCACTCAGCCCATTGCTTCCACGTATCATGCAATTACTCATTCAAGGGGAGCTTCCCTTCCATTTTCCTCTGAGCCCCGTTCTGCCCCCACGTGTCGATAGATCAGGATTTTTGTACATGCTTTCCTGTGGCTCTCTTTCAGGCTTTGACTGCATGCCACATCACCTCCTCGTATGTACACTTTTTATGTGGGCCCCACAGTGGTGCTGATATGCTGAAGGCTCCTCCACATGTCCTCAAAATGGGCATTTCATTCACGGGATAGATGGAACGAAGTTCGAGCCCCGCTATCTTGCCACACATCCTAACTAACTTATGGGACTACGACACGTGCTTGCTTGGGCTTTAGCTACTTTCAAATGATGGGACCACCACCATTATTCACAGGGGACGCATCTGGCTTGTGGGTGACTGTGTTCATGCTTCAGAATATTTTATGTTGCAATAGTCATGATGAGTCATTACTATAGACATCATTACTCATGATCGGGAATCTTTTTTGTTATGGGCCTTCAAGCAATGGAAGCCTTTGGCTATATATATTTCTTCTTTCAACAAGAATGAAGTTTAAAATACTTATAGAAAAATTAGGAAGACACCAGGCCTCTTGTTTTGTTAGATGATTGTAATGACTCATAGACTGTGCCCTTGTAATTTGGCCTCTCTATTTCTTAACTATTTGAAAACATTATACTATGATGTTACTGAACAACTTGTTTTCAAATTCAATGATTTGAATAGAATGCTGATTTAAGACCATGTCTCTGACTCTTTCTTTTCAGTAAATCTCTAAGCAAATTATTTGATGTTATGAAATAAATTATTCATGTTTTTCTCTTTGATGATTGTTATTTCAAGACATAGAAGATTGTTGAACAGGCCCTTAAATCGCATCCACAAGATAAATTTATTGTGCCTTACATCTAAATATTGGTGCATCGCCCTTGTTAGATATTTTATTTTATATCGGCTTCCTTTTCCCATTCAAACCCCAGTTATAGAAGAAGCCGCCTTCTTTAAAAATCTAGAGGTCACTCAGTTTAGCACAAATGGTCCCCCATAAACTGAGTTTCCCATAAGGCTGTTACCTTGTCAATTTTTGGCATAAACACTATCCATGGAGGTGGGAACACCAAAATGAGGGTTTGAATACGACAAACCCCAAAATAGCCCCAATATTTTCCCCCTCTTGGCTGTGTGTATGTAAACGTTCGTGTGGAGCTTGTTGGAAAACTAGACCCTTTGTGAGTTAAATCTTCACCAACTTTATTCTTATCATCTTTCACGTTATTATAGTGATTTCATTATTTATCATTCTAGTTGTCATCTTTAAATCTCAACTACTAAGTTTCCAGTAGGTCCCTCATACTTTTCAATTTCCTTCTACACTTTCGGTTTGTATGGATGCCAATGCACCTATGAGATGCCAATGCATCGTGCTGTCATCCCTGCTCTATGATACTAGCCTTTGGCAGAGAGTTTTTTGAGGTAGAGTCTAGGTTCCAAGAATCTACTCGTTTAGCCCCATTAAAATTCTCAAGTCATTAGAGTGACAGAAGCACTGAGAGTTCTCTTTATTCTCTATCCTTGAAATCCAACGCTTCTTCAACTTGAGGTAGCCTAGGGCAGCCTTTTTCTCAATGCTCCATGAATTGGATCCTTGGTTGGTCCCTCTCCTCTACAACATCATATATTTAATCTTCTCAACACTTTTCATACATCAAGTCGACCAGGCATAGAACCCAAAAGAAAACATACTCCAACTGATCATCACAATGGAATACGTGGATCACAAAATGTCATGCCAATTGGAAAACACAATGTACTAACACCTATCATTATTCTCCTAAAACCATAATTTCTAACTCATGGAGGAATGCAGACTAGTTAGGTAATAGCTAGTACACAAAAAATAGTGTAATCCATATCTTTCGAACTTCTATTACTTGCAACTTTTGAACCACTTATCCAAAACAACTAAAATTTTGAAATAAGATGCCAACAATATCCATGAACAACATACTAGAACTAAATGAGTAGATTTGAAAGGGAGAACAAATGCAAATCAAATTACCAGAGGGCAGTGTGTGCTAAAGCTACCAGTGTAAACACTTAGCAAAAACCCTTTTACAAAATAACTTTTATGTAAACATCCATCATATAGTATGTTAGAACCAAAATTTTCCTTTAAAAACCTAAATGATTTTTCCATTTTGAACCTAATATTTCACTATCTTTCTTATAAAATATCATTCACCACCCTCTATAATGCTAAAATGGCTTTTACCCTTGTACCATTACCTTATTTTTGGCCTTTATAGCCTTCACATTTTACCCCCCCATTTAATTCCATAATATTTCCTATCTTTTCATCCGCTCTTATTATTCATGTCATACCACTTTACCACGGCCTCCCACAATGGGCTCATGATATGGCGATGGCAGTTAGCGGGCAAGTATAAAGTGCTTACCACACATGGTCTAAATATAGACTGTGGTAGCGCGGTGGGCAGTAAGTTACCGGCCAAGTAGCGGTTAAGAGACCCCACCGCGGTACCCCCAGGGGTCATCTCACAGACCGTGGTGACTGTGGTGGAAAAAGGTAGCAATGGAGGAAGCGACAAAGATGGATACCGTGGGTGGTAAAAGGGGAGCCGATAGTTGAGCGGTGAACGACAATGAACAATTAACGGCATGCAAGGTGGCTATCGCTATATCACGGGTAGCCAAAAGTGAGCCCGTGGTTGGGTGGTGAGGAAGTGGTTGTTAGAAACAAAAATTTCATTTAAAAACCTAAATGTTTTTTCCATTTTGAACCTAATATTTTCACTAGATTTCTTATAAAAAATCATTCACCGCCCTCTATAATGCTAAAATGGATTTTACCCTTATACCATTACCTTATTTTTGACCTTTATAGCCTTCACATTTTACCCCCACATTTAATTCCATAATATTTCCTATCTTCTCATCCGCTCTTATTATTCATGTCATGCCGCTTTATTGCGGCCTCCCACAATGGGCTTGCAGTATGGCGGTGGTAGTTAGCGGGCAAGTATAAAGTGCTTACGGTGCGCAGTGGGTGGTAAGTTACTGGCCAGGTAGCGGTTAAGAGACCCCACCACGGTACCGTAGGGGGTCATCTCATAGACCACGGTGACTGCAGTGGATGAAGGCAATGATGGAGGAAGTGACAAAGATGGATACTGTAGCTGGTAAAAGGGGAGTCGACGGTTGAGCGGTGAACGGTGGTGAATAGTTAGCAGCATGCAAGGTGGCTACCGCTATACCGCGGGTAGCCAAAAGTGAGCCTACGGTTGGACGGTGAGGAAGTGGTGAAGACAAAGATAACAATAAATGCTAGTCATCGCTATACTGCAGGTGAAGAGAACGAAGGGTGCGATAGAGCGGTGAGAGGAGGATTGATTGTGGCAAGTAAATCGTGATACCGCTAGTGGTTAAAATGAAGTCCACAGTAAAGTGGTGGAGCTATGAAATGTTGACTAAAATCAAGCACCGCGGTATCATGGAGAAATGAAATGTTGAGCGTGGTGAAGTAGTAAGAAAAAAAAAGACTTCACAACAAGTAAAGTCATAAAATAAAAGGCACGGTAAGGTATAAGATGATAAAATAAAGGTAGGAAATGTATAAAGGAAAAATAAAAGAAAGATTATAGTCTAAAATATTTAATTTTCTGAAAGGCAACTCAATTAAATATTTTAAGTTTCTGTCAGAGAATTCAAATGGTTTTACCAAAAAGTGAATTGTTGCAACACTTGGTATGTATTATATAATTAATTTGAAAAAATCAGTTGCAAGAGGGTTAGAGTAAGAGATAGATTTTTTTGACTAGGAATGTAAAAATGTACAGATCTTTCTTGAAACAGAGCAATGGGGATTAATATTTTTAACTGGTGAAAACCTTCCCGTTTTAGTTGTTGTGTTGCAATAATTTACATTCTTTTATCTGGTTCTCTCCAACTTGAGATCCTTTAATTATTTAAATCAACATATCAAGTATAATCTTTGATTTATTAGAATTTATTCCCATTTTGTGTGATTTTTTATTTGTTTGTGTCTATAAGTCAAAATTAAATCCCTTCAAGTAAGTCACTGGAATTTTAGGATTTCTTTTGGGTAGTTAAAGAAGAACTAGATTAAGAAACTTTGCAGCACTATTTATGTAAGATATAAATAAATGAAGTTGAATGCCAATAATTGGAATTTTATTTTCAGAGTGCCTAACAACTAGAATTAAACCAGAGAACGAAAACACATATCATTTTCTATTTTTTGACTCCATTGCCCATGTGGATAGAAGGCATTGATCTGCCACAACCTAGAGATCTAATTTCATATCAAACAACTTATTCAAAACCTTTCATTTATGCAGTAGGAGTAGGATTAGTTTTAGTGATTTTATCTGTCCACTTCCCTTTGCCATTGTGGGTAGATTGTTTCAAAGGAAATACATTTCAATTTGCATCATTCACATAGGTTCACCTGCCTTGGTCTAGCAGAACCTAAAGAGAAGAAGGTTCAATTGCATCAATTGGCCTTATATGTTGGCCAAAAGCATTGTGAGAGCTTGGCAACCTCTTGTGGTTCAAGCCTACATTTTTGAGACCAACATAGTGTTGACATCAATGACAACTCATTAGTGACAACCTTCTTCATTCTTTCAACAATCTCCCCCCTTTTTATTGATAGAAACATGTGCCAAAGAAAACAATTTCTCCACAAATATCTCTCCCCAAATATCTTTCCCCCTTTGACATCAAGGGCAAAGGGTGCTCCCCTCAAGAAATATGTACAAAATGAACTAGCTCCCCCTTAGGAAGCTAACCAAAAACTCCTAATACATCTGCATATGGAATTTGAAAGCATGAAAAACTAAAAGATATATAGAAATAGAAATGGTCAACTTGAATATTGTGACCCCTAAAGCTTTTGAAGAATAGTTCGCCAAGCAAATTTTTCTTTTTCCTAGCTCTTTTTCATTGCTACAAGCACTTTGTGTAGAGACTCAAGGTCTATCAATGTTTCCTCTCCTTCTACAGTACCAAGGGTAAGATTTATCTTTGAGATTTTTTCAGTACTGGCAAGGGCACTTGAGATTGGTATGTTCTTTGTTTTACTAAGTCCCTTAGCTTCGCAAGCTACTTGATAATCTCTTCCTTTTGGTTATACAAAGTAAATAATTTGTCATGCAAGTCCACTATAGCAGTCCAGGTCTTATCATCTATGTCTAGTGTTGGATCATAGGCTTTTGATGCATTAGCAATTTGGGACTCAATCAAGTCCATTTCATCTTTTATCCCTTGTGTGGCATCCAACGACTTCATGCAATACATAAATAATGTTTTTGCACCTTACTCATAGGCTAGAACTTCCTTCAAGCATTCTTCAACTTTTGTATGTGAAGATGCACATTTTTTTGTGATATCCATTAGCTTCTTCTCTGTAATCCTTGTCTCAACCTTTGTTTCAACTTGTGTTTTCAATCCAGAGGTATATTCCTTAAAGGAATCAAACAAAAATTTGAGATTTTCCACCACAGGTAAAGATGTATCAACATTATTTCTTGGAATGATCTCCTATAATGCCTTTATAGCCTCATCTATTAATTAGCTTCTCTTTTGATATGTTTGAATGATTTTTTTTTTCTTATGCATTAAACACATCACTTAGTTTCAATTTACATATGAGAAATTTTTTCTAAATCAACATTGCCTTACTGCATGGGAAACTGCAACAATTGAGAAGAAACAAATGGTTGAAACTTTAACTGTTTAGACAACAAACCCTCTAAAGTTTTATCGTAGGAGAATTCACCAAAGGGATTAAGTAAATCCTCAAACTTCTCTACTTCTTCATTCTTTCTGGTATCAAACTTTTCTTCTTCTTCTACGTATTCTTCTTCTTCTACCTATTCTTCTTCTTCACCAGAGATCTTATCTTTATCTTTATCTTATCTCCTTCATCCTTTTCCTTCTTTCATTGCTCATTATATTCATTTTTATCTTCTTCTTCTTCCTTCTCACCATCATTCTCTCCTTCCTGATTCTCTTCATCTTCATGACTTTTCTCATTTATTATATCATGCTTCTCACCTTCTCTCGTGTTCTTTTTTGTATCTACTGGAGGAATATATATCTCTGAGTGGCCTTGATTTGCAATCTCTTGAGTTACTAGAGGAATAGAAATTTCAACCTTTATAACTTCTTCTCCAATATTTTCAAAATTCTCATCTTCAACATTTTCTTGTATTGGGAGGAATATTATCAAGAATTTCTTCTATGTCAGTAGCTCTTGTGTTTTCAATTTTTAAATCTTGTCCCTTGCTGGTAGAGGCACTAGAAATCATGCCATACTTTTGTGCAATAACAATAACCTTTTATTTTGCATTCTATCAAGTTGATCCTAATATCTTCCCATTAGGAGTGTGACACTTCATTTTGTTTTGAATTCTTTGCTAAGTATTTGGGACAGTGTGGCCTTGTCAAAATCAAATAAGGGTAATCCAATTTTCTCCATAGCATTTGATCTTAGCTTCCCTTCCCTTCCATTGAATTATTTTATTCTCTGCAATAGGAGTTTCCACACAACATCAAGAACTTTCATCCTAATGTTCTTCATATCCACCTCAATTATGATAATGAATTTGATGATTTCTTCTATTATTGTGGCTCATTCTCCTCATTTTATTTTTTGTATAATGTTGTCGTTTCTTCCAACATCTCATGATGCAACATAAATTTGAATAATGATTTCAACTTCATTGGAATGAGAGGTCTTTCCAGAGATGTCTTATTTTTCTTCTCTGGTTCTATTGTGTTTGATTTATTTTTCTTCCTTTCCTTCAATGACTTATGCATGTGTATCTGAAAGGATTCCTTTTCCTTCTCAATTTCTTCATCATCTAAAGTATCAAAAAGATCTATTCTTTAATTCTTTGAAACAATGCAACTTCTTTTGATAATCAATGAAGAATCTTCATCCTCTTTTTCTTCCTCTTTAGATTGTACACTTAAGTCCTTTTCTCTCCTAGATTTTTCTTTTATTCTTTTTGATGTAGTAGTAGTAGAGGTTGCCGAAGTAGTCTTTTTTCTCTTTCCAGGCCTTGTGGCCTCTTCCACCTTAGGTTCTTCTATTATTGGAGCATTGGTCTCCATTCTCTTTGATCTGTTGGCGGTAGAAACAAATCCAAAGGGTTGTTGAGTACCAGGGGGAATAGTGGAAGTAGTTCTTCTAGATCATCTAGGTTCATTGGTCCCACTTGTTGTGCTTGTTTCTCCTTCTACTTTTTCTTTTAACCTTTTTATTTGTTCATTTGTGAATCCTTGTCCTTGAAATAATCATGTACCATTTTTGTTGCCTTCCTCTTTATTTCAGTCTTTTTCAATTCCATGTGCACTTTCAAGGATTTATCCTCATATGTTCCATGTATTTCTTCTGTAGGGTCCTTAGGACTGATTAATAATATACCAACATAACCATTTGCTTCATTTTGATTGATCTCATATCCAAGTAGTTGAATCTAGACAATTCTAGGTTCCACAGCTTCAATGATGCATTCATTATTTTTGACCAAAAAAGTGATATCATCTCAATATTTTTAACTATAGACTTAGGGATCCTCTCCCATTCATGCATTCTTTTCTAAAATAATACAAATAAAGCAGTAAGTGCCTCATCTTGAGCTGTTGTGTCACCAATTTTGTGTAGATGTTCAAATATTCAATGGGATACATGCTTTTTTCTATTGCATATAATATTGCTTCTTCTTGGAAGCTCCCTCAGAAAATAGAACCTCAAGAAAACTACCAAGGAACCAAATTTGAAGGGGTATTTCTTATCCTTAGTTTTCTTTGGACTGTCAAAAAGTTGTTTCCGAAGCAACTCACAAAAATCATAGTCTTTTAATTTTTCCACCATTTCATGGGCTACATGAATTGTTGTGGTAGACACATAATTCTCTTTGTTTGTGTAGTATGTTTTATATCTATAGACCATAGTTTCATACCTTACCGTAATATTTTGTATAGTGTTTACTATGAGAGCCCTTTGGTCAAATGTGGATCCTATAAGTTCCATTACATCTATATTATTTACAAATTTTAGTATAGGTATAGGTCCAATGTCACAAAGTCTATTAATCTCCCTTTTGACTTCCTTAGTTACCAAATCAAGCATGTCAGTCCATAAGAATTTATCATGCACTCTGCTTAATGCTATTCTCACATACTTAATTTCATTGTCATAGGTGAAGCATGTAAACAACTGCTAGCCATCCAGTTTCTTCTTCACTAGGTTTTCATACTTAGGTTTGTTGTTGAAATCTTCTCCAATTAATTGGCCTGTCGACAGGTCTATGAGTTTTGTATGGTTTTATTCTTACATCTTCCCATGGATGTATTCCCTAATGTCCTCAGTTTTAAAAACCCTATATGGAATACTCAAAAATTCCCTGAGTAGGTTGTTCTCAAACACTTTCATGGGATATTTCTTGAATTTAGATAGGGGTTTCTCACTCACAATTACCATTGTAGGTGTTTCCATCTCTACTTAATTAAAATTATTTGAATAAAAAAATCTATTTTAGATTTGGATAATGGTAAATACCTTTTCCTTGCTCAACTAGAATTACAATTAGGACGCTCTGCTTCACAAATCATCTTCAAACTCTTGAATTTTCTTCAACTCGCACTAATATCTCCAAATGCATAAAGTGAATGAAAATAACAAGGGGTATAAATCCTTCAATTCTACCCTATTTCACATTTAATACACCAATCAGTAAAGCTGGTAAAACCTTCTCTAAACAAAAATAAACCTTAAATCACTCCGCAAATCTCCACAACTAAATAATTTCTTTCAAATTTTTTTCCAAAAGCTCCATATTATTCATCTCCATCTCATATCTCCGTGCCAAGCCCTTCCACACCATATTGGTAGGGGATTATGTGATTTTATGCTATTTCTCCTCCTAAACCAATACCTAGGTTCATTTATCGAAAGAATTATCTGTACCAAAGGGTGGTACAAATTAATTTGTGGTCTTTGATTCTTCCTTGTTCTTAGGTTCTTCTTTCTTTTTCCAAATATTTTCAATTTCCTTCTTTACTTTAGTTGGATCAATCTTTTTAATTGGTTCATTACTCTTTATTAGATTATCCTTTCTTGAATTTTTTCTTCTACAAAATCTAACAATATGTCCAGGTCTATTGCAATTATTGCACATGCCATTTCTTTGAGAATTATTCCTTTCATTCATTCTAGATTTGTATTTATTAGCCTTATGTCCAAATCCATAGCATGTATAGCAGTAACCATTAAAACATTGAATCATTATACCATTGTTATAGACATTCATTATTTGACTTTTGCATTGATTTTCTCTATGCCCAAATCTCTTGCATGTAAAGCATTGAGCAACAAAGGATGGAACATTTGAATTAATTTTGCTTCTATATTCTATTTCTCTATGTCTAAATTTATTGCAGAAATAATAAATACCATTAAAGATGGGTACCTTTGAGCATTTGGTTGTCTGATGGGGGGTCTTCTAGCATTGTTTTTGATTCTAAAACTTCCCATTGTTCTTATTGTCTTCAATTTTCTCTGGTTCACTAATATTCTTTGCATTCTAATTTATATTTGATCTTTCTCCTTTTTCAAGTCCCAAGCCACCTTTATCTTTGGATGCTTCATGTCTTGCAATTAACTCATCAAGCATTGTAGAGCTTGTTTTGAATTTGTCCTCATGGATTCTTGCTTCTTTAGATCTGATATCATCTTTACCATTTCTTGTTTAATATTTGTACATTCATCAGTCTTTCTTTTTACCATTGCATTCAAAAATTCCTAAATTATTTTCTTTTCTTCCACTTGCACTTTTAGTCCAGTGATGTTCTCATTTTCTTGTTTCAATTGCTCATTGAAATCCTTATATCTCTCTAAATTTTTTTATTTTCTCTCTCAATTTTTTGTTGCAGTCATTTGCTTCTTTAATATTTTCCTTCATATCTCTATTTTCAACTTCAATTTTTTCTAGTTCTTCAAGAGAAACTTTGAGTTCTCCATCTTTGTCAAACATGCAATATTCTTTTGTGTATCTAATAGAAGGAATCGCTTATGGAGCCTTGTGTTTAAGTTCCAAGATCTTCCCAAAGCGGCCAAGCTTCTTCTAAGGAACCAAGATTTGATACCAATTGTTAAACACTCAAAATAACGAGAGGGGGGGTGAATCAATATTCTATTAAACCATCCAATTCCCAAAGCATACTTGACAATTATAAGGAATGAAAGCATGGGCAACCCATAGCACATACAATACATGAACACCAAGATTTTTACATGGAAAACCCAAAATCAGAAAAACCATGGTGAGGATTAACTCACAATATATTATAACCAGTTATAATATATTATAGAAAGGCTCGCTGCCAAGTGGACTCACTATCCAAGTGAACTCACTATTCATAGAAAAAGAAAGATACAAAGAGGTGGCCTCACAACCAGAATTTGAACTAAGAGAAATTCATCTAACATATGTTGGATTCAATTCATTTGAATCTCATTACATAGTCTAATAAAACTTAGATTACAAATCTCTACTATGTTTTGTATTTGCACACCTTTTCTCATCATTCACAACTTATTCCCACAATTCTATAAAACTTTACATCACTCCTTGTATTTGGATCATTTATATATCAAATAATTCTCTTCATCAACTCAAATAACCTTGTATATGTACTAAAATCCATCGCAAACATCAAATAGGTTGGCCTAATTATATGTAGCTTCAATTTATACAAAATGTGCCTTGTTGGCACCCAATTCAAACGACAATTGTATTCATGCCCAAAACACAAATAGTATAGGTCAACATGGACCTATAACAACTCGATTTTCCATTCACATCATATGTTTAATCTTCACAGTACTTTGCGTACATCAATTCAACCAGGCATAGAGCCCAAAAGAAAAAATACTCCAACTTATCATCACAATGGAATACATGGATCAAAAAATATCACACCAACTAGAAAAAACAATGTACTAAAACTTGTTATTATTCTCCTAAAACTAAAATATCTAACTCAAATCCATGGAGGAATGCATACCAGTTAGGTAATAGCTAGTACATAGAAAACTATGTAAACCATATATGTTGAAATTTTGTTACTTGTGACTTTTGAACCACTTATCCAAAACAACTAAATTTTTGAAATAAGATGCTTGCGATATCCATGAAAAAAATACTAGAACCACAGGAGTAGATCTGAAAGGGAAAACAAATGCAAACCAAATTACAAGAGGGAATTGCATGCTGAAATTGTTGGTGTAAACACTTAGCAAAAACCCTTTTGCAAAATAATTTTTTAGTAAACATCCATCATACGGATTGACATCCATAATGTAGTTTTAACATTAATGAAAACTCATTAATGAAAAAATTATTCATTCTTTCAACAAGAGATAGATTCACACTTCCACAAAAAGAACACTAGATCTATGTGAAAACCTAGAATGGGAAAAACCATGGTGAGAAGAGCTGCTTGGAGCTACTATCCAAGTCGAACATCAAAAAAATAATGAATCTCTTACAATCATGAATTAGGAACCAACCTACCAAAGACACCAGTTCCCGATTGTGTTTGTAGGAACCAACCTATTGGATACACCAATCCCCAACATACAAATATGAGCACAAACTCAATAAGCAAGACACCAATCCTACCAAATTACATAGATATAATTTATGGATCTTCAAGACTGATTACATATATTGCACTTGATCTGGTCTACCTTTAGAAACTCTCCTACACAACATATGATCTTTTGATAATAGCACAAAATGATTGGGATACAACTCCCATTACATCAATCAAATTTATCATTCACACACACACACACACTTCCTCATATATCTTCATTGAATGAATCCTATTCATGAATATACATTCCAATACTTAAAAAATATCTCATATCAGCCAAGAATCTCTTAAAACCATCCATAATTAGCCAGGTTGGCTAAGGATAGACCAAAATTCAATTTAACATGAAACGTGTAGCAAGTCGGTCCTAAATTAATCTTATTTCTGCCAATAATAGATGATATTATGTAATTCCTTTAGAAATCGTAAACTGGACCTATTTAATCTTTACACACTTCCTCCAACTAGCACACACTTCCCTTCTTTGGTGAAAACACTCAGACATTATTCATAGTTAGCCAATCATTACAAAAATTACTCTGTTACATCAGTTCCAAACCACAATCCATATGATTCAACTATAGTAGAATGCAGAGAAAAAAACTATTACAATGTAATACAGTGCATGAGTAGCAATACATATAATACTTTCACAAACACTTCCAAACTACTTTATGTAGTATTCTTGATTGTATATATCACATTAGCATGTTATTCTCAAATGATCTAGCATGATATGATAGTAATACTTCTTGACTTCAAAAGCTCGAACATGACAAAAGTAATTAGATTTAATTCTAATCAATTTTTCGGTATCACTCCTTTGACATCAATGACAACTTATGTTCAACAACTTCTTTATTTAATGTTTCTTTGTATACATTCCTGTAAAGCTCCAAAAACTCACATACTAAGAATAGTATCCCGTAAAGTAATGCATAATCCAAATATAGAAAGTGAAATATATATATTTAAATTAAATGTCAATAAATTCTCTAAGGAAAGTTACAATAATGAAATACAATCTCATACACCAATAGGGTGTTACATTACATTTGTTTCAACATTACAAGTATAAGTTTTACATCAATACATCAAATACATTTGTGAAGACAAGTTTACATTTACATATTAGCTATACAAGCCATGCAAGTGTAATACAAAGAAATATATCCATATAATATAATAATCTCTATCCTCAACTACCATGAATCTAAAGGTCTCCCGCAAGTTGAGGCCAAGAGTGAGGTTAAGGCACCTTTTCCACCCAACCATGAAGTACAAAACTTTCTCGAGTTTCTTCCTAACATGAAGAAAGCACTGACCCTGCACGAGGAGCCAACAACCTGGAAAGATATAAGAAGGAGGGAATATTTCGATGCGTGCCTAATGCCTATATGCAATTCCTAAACTATAATAACATAATACTCGCATACAGGATGTGATAGAGATATATATAATATAAAATCTAGGCTTTTAAAACCATCTATTTCACTAGTACAGTAGCTTGGCCAAGCAATAATAATAAAATGGTAATTTAGGAAAGGTAAATTAATGTCTCTAGGAGCCTACATTCAACATCTTGTCTCAGAAGTAATCTCATAGAAAGAATAAATAATGCATGGCATCTCACAAGTATGTTTAAGTTTCAACTATTCCCTAACATTGAGTTCTTTCGAAAAACACATTTAATTTCCAAGTTTTCTATTTGGTTTGCATAAGATAATAATCCACAATTGAATTAATCCATAAGAAGACAAGATGTTCATAATTAATTCTACAACTCAATCCAATCAATTTACTTATATTCCATGTTTAAATAGAAATTATATGTACTTATACATCTTTCATTTGCATAGTAGATTCAAATAAAAATAAAAAATTATAATTTTACATTTGAATTAAATAATTTCTAAATCATATTTAAATAAATATTAATTTCAGTAATTAAGCCTTGCTCGTACACATATGTATATACATACTCAAAAAATTATGTTTACAACAAAAGTGTACTCACTATCCATGCTAGAGAGCATCTACAACCATATATACTGTTGAATTTTTGGTATTATATATATAAATACACACACACACACACACACACACACACACACACATATATATATGTATATATATGTGTATGTATATATATATATATATATGTATATATATTCAAATACATGCAGATTTAACTTCATAGAAAAACATCGTCATATATTATTTTCCAGCGGTTGTAAAGAAAACAAGTGTAAAGTTTACTAAGTATCGAATTTTACACATATGAGGTTGAGTTTAGAGGGTGACAACCTCCCATGGGAGGCGCTTCCTGTGGAAGGCAACACCCATACCACAAGTTGTGGCTTGTGGTATGCGTCATTTTTCTCCACGGTGCCCTTCCCATGGGTGCCAAGGCATTCATAACTATGCTTCAAATAAATTTCCAACGGATAAACAAAATCAAAACAATGATTCTCCATTCAAATAATTTTGATTCAAAATATGATAACATTTATCCATTCAAAAATATATACTAAATGCTTCAGTATAATATATATATAAGAATAATATTTGCAATACAGGTAAAATAGTAACTCATTAGTTCATTAACATTTAGTATAATATATATATAAGAATAATATTTGTAATACAGGTAAAATAAAAATTCATTACTTCATTTTTAATGAAGTAATGAATTACTGTTTTACTCGTATTGCAAATATTATTCTTATATATATATATTATACTGAAGCATTTAGTATATATCTATATATATATATATTTCTGAATGGATAAATGTTATCATATTTTGAATCAAAATTACTTGAATGGAGAATCGTTGTTTTGATTTTGTTTATCCATTGGAAATTTATTTGAAGCATAGTTACGAATGCCTTGGCACCCATGGGAAGGGTATTGTGGAGGACAATGACCCATCCCATAGGCCTCTCCTTGTGGGATGGGCATTCCTTCCACAAGCAACACCTCCCATGGGAGGTCATCACCCTCTAAACTCAACCTCATATGTGTAAAATTCGATACTTAGTAAACTTTAGACTTTTTTTCTTTACAGCTGTTGGAAAATAATATATGACGACATTTTTCTATGAAGTTAAATTTGCATGTATTTGAATATATATATACATACATACATACATATATATGTGTGTATTTATGTATATATGATACCAAAAATTCAATAGTATATATGGCTATAGATGCTCTCTAGCATGGACAATGAATACACTTTTGTTGTAAAAGTAATTTTACAAGTATGTATATATATATACATATGTATATACACATATATGTGTATGAGCAAGGCTTAATTACTGAAAATTATATTTATTTAAATATGATTTAGAAAGTATTTAATTCGAAACTATGCAAATGAAAAGATATATAAGTACAGATAATTGCTTTTTTCACATGGAATATAAGTAAATTGATTAGATTGAGTTATAGAATTAATTATGAACATCTTGTATTCTTATGGATTAATTCAATTGTGGATTATTATCTTATGGAAACCAAATAGAAAATGTGGAAATTAAACGTGTTTTCCGAAAGAACTCAATGTTAGAGAATGGTTGAAACTTAAACATACTTGTGAGATGCTATGTATCATTTATTATTTCTATGAGATTACTTCCGGGACAAGATGCCAAATGTGGGCTCCCAGAGATGGTAATTTACCTTTTCTAAATTACCATTTTTATTATTATTGCTTGGCCAAGCTACTGTACCAGTGAAATATATGGTTTTAAAAGCCTAGATTTTATATTATATATGTCTCTGTCACATCCTGTATGTGAGTATTAGGGTGATCCCACAAAGTTGGTTTACAATTTCTGAGAGGAACTAATTTTTTCTGAAATCACATATTTTTAGAAAATATAATGATTTAAGCTTTAAAAAGCTCCATTTTAAGGATTCCAATTGAAGAGGGTTTGATCAAACCACCTTAGATCAAACCCCCTTGTATAGAACCTCGCTAGTTTTAAACCATACCTATAAATGAGTCTCCTTTACACCTATCAAAATGTTGATAAAAAATCACTTTTGATTTACCTTTTGGGGGATCAAATGAATTCATTTAAAATTTATTTCAAATGATTATGGTAGTCCTCAGAATGAGCTATCCAACGAATATAATTTTAATATGTTTTGGTTTTATTATGTATTTTTTTTAGTTTTATTAAACACAGGTTTTTCATTGAAAATGAAGGTCTTTGTTCTGCACATGTGGAAAAATAGAAGATTATAAAAAAAAGAAAAAGAAAATAATGAGTGCATGAGATATTGAAGTCCTTGATCCAACAAAAAAATAAAAATTGAATTTCGATACATACAAAAAAAGTTACGCGTTATACGATTGCGCTATGCCTGAATTATAATTGGTTTGACTTTGAAACTTGATTAAAGAAAAAAAAATCAATAAAAAACTATCTAACCAAGTGGAAGCACTAGATATCAGAGTTAAAAATCTAAATTTTAAATAATTATAATTTTATCCTTCATGGAAAAAAATTATGTGTTATACGGTGTGCGTCACTTTTTTTAAATGTTAGTTTCTAGAAAAAACCAGTTTTCCTAGGAGATGGAAAAAGAAGTGCAATCTGATTCCAAAAATTTTGAAAAAATATTTTTAGAATCTATAGATAAAATGTGACGAGACTTTAGTTTGCATCATCTTCAAACTCCTCACAGTTTAGCCACTATAGGTGACTCAATGTGAAAATTTAGTTAAAAATAATAATTATAGTGTCTAGTTTGGCCAAAAATTGTAAACCACTATTGTGGGATCACCCATTATGTTATTCTAGTTTAAGAATGCATATAGGCATTAGGCACACATCAAGATATTCCCTCCTTATACTTTTCCAAGTTTCTAGGCTTCTCGTGTATGGTCAATGATTTCTTTGTGTTAGTAAGAAACCCAGGGAAAGTATATATACTTCATGGTTGGATGGAAAAGGTGCCTTAACCTCACTCTTGGTCTCAGCTTGTGGAAGACCTTTAGATTCATGGCGGTTGAGGACAAATATTATTATATTATATGGATATATTTCTTTGTATTATACTTGCATGGATTGCATAGCCAATCTATAAATATAAACTTATCTTCACAAATATATTTGATGTATTGATGTAAAACTTATACTTGTAATGTTGAAACAAATGTAATGTAACACCCTATTGGTGTATGAGATTGTATTTCATTATTGTAACTTTCCTTAGATCATTTATTGGCATTTAATTTGAATATATATATTTCACTTTCTATATTTGGATTATGCATTGCTTTATGGGATACTATTCTTAGTATGTGAGTTTTTTGAGCTGTACAATTCCTCATTTCATAAGTAGTGAGAGATCCAAATAGTTCATCCATTGTAGATTTATCCAAATCTCTAACTTTTTCAATAGCAGAAATTTTAGCATCATACCTTTGGGAGAGGGATCTGAGTACCTTCTTTATAATTACTGGTTCATTCAATTCTTCACCAAGCCCTCAAATAGCACTGACAATGTCATCCACCCTGATCAAATAGTCAACAATATTTTCTTCTTCTTTTTCTTCAAGATCTCAAACTTTCTTTTGGGAGTTTTCAGTTTGGCTTGCTTGACCTTATCATCACCTTCATAGATGCTATGAGTTTTTTCTAAGTTTCCTTAGCAAACCTGCAACTAATTACTTTGAAAAATTCAAAATTTGTTAGCCAACTCAAAATAAAATTGTTATCTGTAACATTATACTCGTATGCTTTCTTGTTATCTTGATGTTTTAGAGGAGTTTTAGGAGTAGTATAACCATCCACAAAATATTTCCAAACATCAACATCTAATGATGTTAAGTATGCTTCCATTCTTATACTCTAGAAAGCATAATTTTTCCCATTAAAGTTTGTTTCCCTATGTGTCTAAGATCCATCTTGACCTATCATGTGCTCATATCCAATATCTACCTCTAATTGTTAACCTATAACAACATAGCTCTAATACCAATTTTTGAACACACAAATATACTAAGAGGGAGGTGAATCTGTATATAATTAAATTTTGACTTTATTCAATGAACATTAAAACATCATTGCACATTAAAAGAAACAATGAAATAAATGGATACAAGATAACACCAAATTTATGTGGAAAACCAAAAGGGAAAAACCATGATGATAAAAGCTACTTGGATCTACTGCCCAAATCTAGCCTCACAAATAATATGAATTCTTTACAATGCTTTTGTGGACACCAACCCACTGGAGACACCAATCCTAAAAATAATTTTATAGGAACCAACATAATGGAGACACCTATCTGTCAATTTGAGAACCAACCTAGATGACAAGAGGTACCAAAATCAATTGAAACAAGAGGCACCAACCTTAGAATACACTAAAATGAATCCAATAAAACTTACATACAAATCTCTGCCAAAATGAATTTGCACATTTCTGTTCTATCTTCTAGAATACTATGAATACACACTTTGCTCTCCTTTACTCACACGGACTTTGTTATGAAAGATGAGACACAAAAATATTAGATAGGTCACACACTCATGTACAGTTTGTTGAACACACTAGAATATTGGGAGGGGGGTGAATTAATATACTTCAATTTAAATTTCAATCCTTAACTATTGGAGCTAAGTTATATCATTAAAGAATTCATCAACTTAATCAAAACAAGAAAGAAGATAAGCATCTACACATGAACACAATTGACACCAGATATATGTGGAAAACCCCACAGGAGAAAAAGCCATGATGAAAAAAGCTACTTGGATGTACAGTCCAAATCCATCCTCACAAGTAGAAAAAAGTTATAGCTTTGATTTAGGGATACAACCCAAGGAAGCTACAACTCCTTGATTATAGTTATAGGTTGACACCCAAGGAACGTACAATTTCTTGATTAAAATAACTGGAATATGACTGAATCTATGGATTCAACCCACTAATAGTCATCACTTTTTCAC
This sequence comes from Sequoiadendron giganteum, assembly GCA_007115665.2. Taxonomy (NCBI): domain Eukaryota; kingdom Viridiplantae; phylum Streptophyta; class Pinopsida; order Cupressales; family Cupressaceae; genus Sequoiadendron; species Sequoiadendron giganteum. The sequence continues at coordinate 655,613,786 of CM021105.1, read as the reverse complement.
ATTAGAAATGTGGCAGACCTTACCACAAGCTTCCTATATGCTTACATATCCTCACACACACTTATACACCTCTTCTAATATTTTATCTTCTATATATCATCTTCACACTTTACAAATACAAATTAAGTCGACCATAAATAAGAAAATATGTAACTTGTAACATGTCGGCCTTCACATCCATTGGTGGTACCAAGAGTGATAAAACATTATCTGCATTTATTCCAAATGAGTCGGCATGACTCATACAAAATATTCAATCACTCCTTAAAGTTTTCTTAAACTTGAATTTGTGGTGCACACCATCAACATACCTTAATCGGCCCTAGCAAAAACCACAACTTCACAAAATGGCTTGAAACTCTTGTGTGGTACTAGAAACAAGAAAGATCTCCATGCACTTCATAACTTAGACACTATGAGACATGTGGAATGTCCACAAAAACTCATACTACTAAAATTCACAACCTTCTACTAGCACAAGTATTTAAACACTTATTATGATGAAGATTAAGCATTTGGAACCAACTGTATAACTCTAACACTTCAAAAACTAACTTGTGGAGCACTAGATCACTTGAAACTTCAGTATAACATACTTTAGACGTCACTGAGTATGTTCTCAAAACTACTTGAATAGAATTTCACGTGCAATGGACTGTGGTGCATTCCAACAAGTCTTTTAAACCACTTTGCACTACCCTAACATAGTCCAATATTTTGTCACTTCTAACTTTCTATGTGGAAGGCTTATCAACATGAAACTCTGGATATAACACCTTCACATCTCAATGAACTTAACTTTTGAACTCCAAGACTAGATCTTTCTTTGAAAAATGATGCAAAACTAAATTACTATTTCTTTGCCTTAGGGTATATACTATGAAAGCCTTAGACTAAAATTTTGCAACTTGTCACTAAGTGTGGTACACCAAACTGAAAAATATCATTGTAAGCATATTGAAAACACATCAAGACATGTGTACCCACATTCACACCAAACATAGATATCAAATTGACTCTTAGTCTTCCAAATCACTTCAATGCTGACATGCACCATTAGATATCTCTACACACTAACAATATCCAAAGCATATACAACCTTAAGAATACTTTTGAAATCAATGAAAATCAAGCTTATGAAGCTACAAAAATCTTCCCCTTTGTCATTGATGGAAAAACAAACTGATGTGGATAAACTCCCCCACTTTGAAATCAAGGGAAAAGGGTAACTAATATATCTATATAAATACAAAAATTATAGGCTCCTCCTTCTTATATACAATTTTACTCCCTCTAGGATGTCAACTGATTACTTCACCAAAAATATCCTTACATCTACAGATTGTTCTACTTTGCATATATACACAAAATCAAAAAGAAAAGTTAGCTTACATAAAAAACCAAACTCAACTCAATTGAATGGAAGAATGTTCTTGTAAATGGTTTTGAGTTGGCTCAAGCTACTGTACCATTGTTTCTTTGTTGTGGTTAGGGTTTGGAATTGTGATTCAAAAGCATGCATGGAAATTGGAAATCCTGTGTCAATAGAAAAAAGAGGTCGATTTTGTTGAGTATTTTTTTGGATTTTGGAGTGAATTAATTTTGGTTTGAATTTAAAGTAGAAGGGTGGAAAATAATTTATATTTGAATAATTAAATTTTTCAAATAAATTCCCTTGGAAATTGACAAGTTGACTAGTGGGTGGAAAAGCAAGAAAAAGAAGTTTAAATATTTAATTGTAAAATATTCGAAGAGCAATATGAGGTGTTGGGATTTGAAATATGGAGCTTTAAAACACTTAATCACGATCCCTAAAAAGTAGGGACTAGATAAGTGGGTGCCAAAGCTTTCCTTGATTTTTTTTCTTTTTTGGGGAGTCAAATGGAGAAGGAAAAAACTGAAATTGCTTTTTGTGGGGTTGCTGGAAATGGGTTTTAAATGATTTATAATTAATTTTTGAAGAATTTAATGTGCATATTTAGGAAGTGGCATCTCATATTGGAGAAGGCTAAATAATGTTCATGAAATTAATTTCTGGACAAGAGGAGTTAAGAATTAGAAAACCACTTTTCATTGCAAGGGGTTTTGAAGAGGAATTTTGAGGGGGGGAAGAAGGAAGGTGTGGTATTCTCAGGAGGAGATTCTTGGATGTTTTGTTGTAGGTTTGGAATAATTTACAATGGTTCATGAAGGTTACAGAACAATAATATTAAAGCCATTGAATTTGTAGGTGAAATTGAGGAGTTGGGAAATGAAATAGTTTGCAAGAACACACATAGTTGAGGATAGCTGGTGTTTGAATGTTTTTATTTGCATATCAGAAGTTTGTGAGGATTTTATTTTTTCTTTATCAGTCTATTGGGATTGAAAAAATTTGTAATTAAATTCCCTTAATAGAGAAATTGAATGATTTCATGTGCATATAATTCATAGTGTTTAATTTTGCAATTTCCTTATTCTATTTGTGTTATTGTTGTGTGAATTTTAGAGAGGTATTTGAGAGCATGAAATCCTCTCTACATTAGTGGTATTAGAGCAACAAGACCCTATGTTTGTGTAAACAAACCATCAAAGAGACGTAGTTTACACTAGGGCTTGTGTGTTGTTGATGTAGAGCAGGGGTGGACAACTCCAAACCAATCTTGAAACCCTAAAATATCACTTGGTGGGTTTTTCCTCACAAGCCTTCAATCCTTAAAGCCTAAAATATGGGGGCAAAAATTTGAGTTTTTTAGGCATAAATTATGGAGAAGACCTTGAAATAAAATCTTGAAGGCATATTTGAGTACCATTTGGATTTTATACAACATATAAAAAATTGGGTTATGGTTGTTTTGGAACATAAGGCCCTAATTTTGACTGTCCCACTTTGGAATAGGCCTAAAACATGAAAATATCAGACCTAGGGCATCACCAAAACACATGCCAACCAAAACCGTGGAACTTAAAATTTTGAGGAATTAAAATATATAAAATGATAAGTTATTCCACCAATTTTTAGGAATTTCTACCATGGGAATGACAAGAAATGTATTTTATAAGTCCACTAGGAACCCTTCCTAGGATTTTGGACTCTTTTTAGAACAAACGATTGTAACTTCTACAAAACTTAATGAAAATCGATGAAACAAAAACCAACATTTAGAGGATTCACATGCCAAAACTATCCAATGGGTTTTAGAGTCATTACTTGTCCGTATAGACCATACTATTCACTAGATGAGGAAAGAACATGTTTAAATTTTTAGAAAAATAGTGTTCCTTTATTGCTTTCTTTTCAAAAATTCAACAACTAAATCCTCTTCGACCATACAATAAATTTTAAACCTTTTCAAATAGAATACCAATGGTTCCTAACAATATTTCAACTTCCAGCTGTTCAACTTCCCATTTGACAACAAAATGCAAAGTTGCGTTGACAACATTTGTGCAACTTGACAATATTTTGCAACTAGACTCTAATTCACCCTTAAGCACTCAAAATAGACCTAAATAAACATAAAATGGTCTTCTTATATATTATTACATGAAATCATCATAAGAAAAACAAAATGCTGAATTTTTCCTCTTGGAGGCATGAAGACCTAGGGTACCCCTGTACCAGTTGTGGGTGTTAGAGAAAATTAATGGGAGAGGATCCCATCATGGTAGAGGTAGAGGAAGATAAAGAATGGAAAAATTTGTCCATGATGATGATTTTAGAGCCTTGAGAAGATAAGTGGAAAAACTTCAAGAATAAATAAGAAGAGGGTTTGCACAGAGAAGGGAACCAAAGAGTGATGAGGAAGAAGTTGAAGCTCCAAAGAATGCCAGCCAAACAATTGAACAAAGAGAGGAAGTTGCAACAATTGCAAGATATCCATTGTTTAGAGTTTTATCAAAACTAGGGAAAATAAATAATATTGATGTTCCTACCTTTAATAGAAATTTGAATCCAGAAGAACAAATAGACTAGATAAATGATATGGAGTACTTTGAATTTGAAAAAGTTGAAGACACATATAGAGTAATATTTTCCAAGACAAGATTGAAAGGACATGCTTCAATATGGTGGAGAGAAATTCAGTTAGAAAGAGGTAGAAAATGGAAGGATAAAATCACAAGGTGGGACAAAATGGTAGATAAAATGAAAAGGAAATTTATGCTAGTGGATTATGAACTAGATTTCCTCAAGAAAATGCAAGGGTTGAAGCAAGGAAGAAAAATGGTGAAAGAATACACATATGAGTTTCATAGGATCTTGATTAGAATGGGACATTTTGAAGCAAATAAGGAGAAGGTTGAAAGATAACTTAATGGTTTAAGGTTAACCATATAAGAGGAGATGACTTTGGTGAGAGTTTACACAATGGAAGATGCATATCAAATTTCCTTAAAAATTGAGGAAAGAATGAATAAAAGGTATGAAAGTAAGCAAATAGTAAGAGGCCATGAAAAATAGGTTGAAGAAAGAACATATGGAGCAAAAAATAATCAGAAAAATAAAAAAAATGAAGACCAAGGGAATAACAAATAACATAGGAATGAAGATTATTATGGGGCAACAAATCAAAATCAAAGAGGTAGAGGAAGATCGGGTAAAGGTTTTGGAAGATAAAAATTTTGAGGAACTTGTTTTAAGTGCAGATAAGGTCATAGGGCATATGATTTTCCTCATGAAGAGGAAAGAAAAAGAAGAAGAGCTGAAAATAAGAATAGAGTAGCGAATGTAAATGTAGAAGATGCACACTTAGGACATTTAGAAGAAGTGAAAGATGGTGAAACTTTAAGGGCAAGGAGAACTCTCTTGAATGAAGATGATAAATCAATACAGAGAAATTTTTTTTTTAGAACAATATGTAAGTGCAAGAACAAGGTATGTAATGTCATCATAGATGGAGGTAGTACAAACAATCTCATTTTTGAAGAGTTGGTGAGAAAATTTCAGCTAGAGAGAAGAAGGCATCCACATATGTATAGGATAGCATGGCTACAAGATGATAGGAAAGTTTTGATCGGTGAGTTTTTTTTGGTAAATATTAATATAGGAGGCTATAGAGAAGAAATTTTATGTGAGATTATTCCTATGAATGCATGTCATATTTTATTAGGAAGGCCTTGGCAATTTGACAAGAAGACAATGCACGATGGTTATGCCAACACATACACATTGATGAAGGATGGAGTGAAACAAAAATTGAAGCCATTGAAAGAAGAAATGGTTAAGGTTTTCAGCAATGCAAGGTCTTGTTTGGTTGATGAAATCAGAATTTTAGATGGTATAAAGCAAGAATATGTTTTCTTTGTTAATACTAACCATGATGAAGATGAGAAAGGTGATTTTTTGACTTAGATTGAAGCAAAGATCTCAAGTGGAATGGAGGTATTAGTAGAGGGTAAGGTAAAATATGATTTTATATTTCCTTTGATGAGAAAGAGAGTAAAGGAATAGATAAGTTTTTTGCAGAAAAATTTAGTTCTAATAAAGTTGAATTGGAAGAGTGGAGTGTGAAGGTTAATGAAGAGTTTTCTAAAGAATATTTTCTTGAGAACAATGGAGGTGAAAATTATTTGATTAGTGATCATGATTATTTGTCAATTAATGTAGAAATTGATTCTTTTTTATGGCAGTACTAATATTGTTTTGAGTGAAGGAAAATAGGTTTCTGCAGTTCATGTCTTTCAAAAGGAATTGAAATAGTGGAATTTCATGAAGGGGACATAGTGGAAAGAGATGGAAAAGGTAGAACAAAAAATGAGAATATTAAATAAATTTTTTATGATGAAGGAGGAGGTATAAGTTTATTTTTTTGTTCTGATTTTGATGAAGTATATTGGTTGGAAAACAAATTTGATGCTTTGAATTACATGATGGGTAGTAGAAGAAGGAAATACATGGAGTACTTAGTAAAATGGATCGGGAGGCCTATTGAAGATGCATATTGGTTTTTTGAAGCTGAGGTTATTCATCTTGGATATCCTCTTGAAAATTGATAAGATCACTTTCTTTCTATTGTGGGTGTTTGATGCAAGAGCATCCATGACAATTGGCAATCTCGTGTCAATAAAAAAGAGAGGTTAATTTTGTTGAGTATTTTTCTAGATTTTGGAGTGAATTAATTTTGATTTGAATTTAAAGTTGAAGGGTGGAAAATAATTTATCTTTGAATAATTACGTTTTTCAAATAAATTCCCTTGCAAATTGGCAAGTTGACTAGTGGGTGGAAAAGCAAGAAAAACAATAAATATTTAATTGTAAAATATTTGAAGAGAAATATGAGGTGTTGGGATTTAAAATATGGATCTTTAAAAAAAACCAATCATGATCCCTAAAAATTAGGGATTGGATAAGTGGGCACCCAAGCTTGCCTTGATTTTTTTGCTTTTTTGGGGAGCCAAAAGGAGAGGGAAAAAAATGAAATTGCTATATTTTGTGGGGCTATTGGAAATGGGTTTTAAATGATTTTTAATTAAATTTTGAAGAATTTAATGTTCCAATATAGGAAGTGGCGTCCTATATTGGATAAGGCCAAATAAATTTCATGAAATGAATTTCTATACAAAAGAAGTTAAGAATTAGAAAACCACTTTTCATTGCAAGGGATTTTGAAGAGGAATTTTGAAGAGAGAAAGAAGGAAGGAATGGTAGTCTCAAGAGGAGGTTATTGGATGTTTTGTTGCAGGTTTGGACTGATTTAAAATAGTCCATGAAGGTGCCAGAACAATAATATTGAAGCCACCAAAGTTGCAAGCGAAGTTGAGGAGATGGGAAGTGAAACAGTTTGCAAGAACACACAGTTGAGGATTACTGGTGTTTGAATGTTTTTATTTGCATATCAAAATTTTGTGAGGATTTTATTTTCTATTGATCAATCTATTGAGAGTGAAAATAAATTTTAGTTAGCTTCCCTTAACAGAGAAATTAAATGATTTCATGTGCAAACAATTCATAGTGTTTAATTTTGTAATTTACTTATTTTATTTGAATTATTGTTGTGTGAATATTAGAGAGGATTTGAGAGAATGAGACCCTCTTCACATTAAATTGACATATCAACTACACATTGTGTCATTTTCTTTCTCCAATGACGATGGTGCATGGTACATCTGAGTTACATCATTTTCTTTTTCTAGAAGTCTAATAAGTGAGGCCAATCTTGGGCTCACTACCTCTCTTAACTACTTTACCTGACCCTTAAACTGCTCCCTTTTATCTTGCCATTGTTTCACCTAGGAGTAAAAATTCTCCACTTGTGCCCTTATGGTACCATCATTATCTTGCATAGGATCATAAGTTGTATCCACATTTGTGATTTTCACTTCAATAGCACTGATATGATCCTTTATGTTCTTTGTGGTAGCAGGCCACTTTAGAAAAAAAACATATAATATTTTTACTTCCTCCATGCTCTTTTGGATGTCATTGATACATGATTAAACCTTGGCCAATGTACTAACACCCTTTCTAGAGGAATATTTCAATCTCTTTTTATTAATCTTTTGTTTTGCCCGCTTCTCCAAATGGGATGAATAAGTCTCAAATTACTTTATTAGCTGCTTCATCTGTTGTGTCGGGGGCAGTGATGTATCCCTTTTTTCTTCAAGAAAATTCTCCTCCAATACCTTTATTGCCTCTTTCAATTCCTCTATACTCTACACCTATTATTGCAACAACTCTTGTATTTTTGTGGAGTGTTGTACATATCCAAGCTTCACCTTATGTAGGGGAGACATACTAGACAAATTGAATTTCCCATCAAATGTAGGAACTTGTAGCAACTACGGAGACACTACTGGTTGAATCTGTATCTCTTATGGAAAATATTCCTTGATTGAGTCAGCTAGAGAGGAATATTTTTTCTCTAATATTTCTTCTTTATCACCCTTCTTCTTCTTCTCATTTTCCTTCTCCTTTTCTTGACCAGAGATATCATGCTCCTTTGTACACTCTGAAGGGGTCATATTAACAATATCTTGTTCTTCCAAAGGCTCCTACGAATCCATTCCAACATTAATTTGCACCTCTTCAAGGATTTTATTTGTGAATTTTTCTACGTCCTTTTGAATCTTATCTCTATCATCACCATCCATGCCCATGAGAATGCCTACTTTATGCTTTGTGTAGAGATCTTGAGCTTTCTTTCAAGCTATCTTATCCTTTTTTTCTTAGGAGATAGAGGACCTATCCTTGTTGATAGCCTATTATTTCAACTCTTCATCTTCTTTGATTACATACTCTCTTCTTTTTCTCAAAGCATGTGCTAGGATTTTTGGAGCCTTTTCAATAATTTCACTTAAAAGGAATGCTATACTTGAGAATATGCATAATAATGGCCTTTTCTATGGTCTTTTGATCTTTTTAAGGGATCTATGGGTGAATCTCTATCATTTTATTGAATAGGCCATGTTGAAAAATTCCTTTTAAGATGGCTTCAAGCTTGAGGGGCTCATGTGAAACTATTACCAAAGGATGTTTCTCTATTTCCTTCTTCTCTACCTTCTTCGCTTTCCTTTTTTGTTTGGAGGTACCTTCATCTCCAACTTCTTTATTTCTTCAAATTCCTCCACATCTATTTTCATCCTCTTTACCTTTAACTTAGGCCTAGTGGCCTTCTTCTGTGGTGGAGTCTCTAATACAACTCTTCTCTTTGTACCAATTATCTGTATAGATCTAGAGGGTTGCAGAGTAGATGCATTAACAAAAGTGGATCTATCAGACCTTCTTGGCCCTCTTTTGGATTTCAAAGGAATAGATTTAGCCGTAGAATCCTTCATAGGGGCATTAGATGTAGACTTTGGATGAATACCCCATTTCTTGTGAATATCTTCTCTATGTTTTGACACATGCTCCTCTACATTCTTCTTATGCATCTCATCCATTTTCTCTCTATATGTGCCAAATAACTCAATAGATGTATATTTTGACTTTTTCAATGGGATATCCACATATGACTTGAATTATTTAGATGCAACTTCATAAGGCAACTTAGGAATCCACTGCTTTAATATAAAAATGATCCTTATCCACCAAAGACATTATCTCATCCTTATATCTCTAGACCAAATAAAATGGAATTTTCTCTCTATCTTGCATCTTTGTTTGCAAATTTTTAAAGAAGCCCCAACACATAGTATTGTATGCTTGCTTATCCTGAAAACCCCTTATGTGATTTCTGATTTTAGTAGCTACTGGAAAGAACTTATCCCATAATTTTCCTTTAAATCTAGGTAATTCATTCAAGAAAAAAGAATGTGAGACTAATTAATGAACCAAACTTGAAATTATATCTACTTTCTTTTGTTCTCTTCAAAATTTCTATCAACTACTCCCTCAATAGTTCACAAAGATCAAATTTGGATCCTTCCTTCACCATATGATATGTAGTGTGAATTATGGTGGCAGTGACAGATCCTTCTCTATTTATGTGGTAGATTTTGTAGGAAATCCGCATTATGACATAGCAAATTCCAAGATCAGTGATATCTTTCATTGTTAGGTTTCTTTTGAAGTATTTAGCTTTGCTAAGCTCAATATGTTAAACACACTAGAATACTGAGAGGGGGCTGAATTAGTATTCTAGTAAATTTCAAACCCTCTGGATCAAACCAATACTTCAAACACTACCACATAAACATGAACATGAAATATGAACATAATGCACAACATAAAACAACACCATATGTACATGGAAAACCCCACAGAGAAAAAACCTTTGTGGGAAAAGCTACAAGGAGCTATTTTCCTAATCTAGTCTCACAATATGAGGAGTAGTTACAACTTTATATTAGGGATACAACCCAAGGAACCTACTACTCCTAGATAACAGTTTTAGGGTCACTTCCAAGGAAGCTACAACTCCCTGATTATAATTTTTTTTAGACCTAAAACCCAAGGAAGCTACTATTCCTTGATCTGAGAAAGAACTCAAGAATGATTATAAAATGACAGTCCTTCCACTATCTAAAATAGACAATTAATCTCAATCCTTTTGATTATTGCAATTATTCTTCGTCACTTCTCTTTTGATGATTGTAATTTTACTTTGTCTCTTCTTCAAATGTATTATTTGTAGCTTACTAGCTCACTACTTTCAACATTCAATAAGTTCTATCTTTGGCTCACTATGTCTAGCAAATAATTAAGCTCACTTCTTCATTTCCCTTCTATCACAGAGATATGATAAAATCACTTTTTCTCTTTTTGTTTCATTCGCTTACCCAATTATCATAATGCATCACTCTCATCATTACAACCCATGAACTAGATCAAATAGGTTTACAATTTATACATGATATTCCATTTATTACATTGCATGTCTGCCTAAAATAGAAAATATATTACATCTCCAAGTTAGCCAAGGATAAAACAATCAACATGAAATGTGTAGAGAGGACAGCCCAAAAAAACACATGCAACACGAGGAAGAGGAACATACCTTGTAAATTATAACACATTCTTAACTTGGTCCTAAACAATATTCAAACCTTTAATCTTTAATAGAAAAAATCTACACACTTCAAAATTCAAATTAGGTTGATCATAAGCTAGAACACATGAAACTTGAGCATGTCAGCCTTCACAACATTGATGATACATATGAATGATAAAAAATTATTTGTACTTATTCCAGATGAGTCATAATGACCCATACAACACCTTTAAACACTTCATAGACTGATCCAGGTGGATCTTCAGGACCTGAAATTGAAGTGTTCCAGTTTCTCTCAGAAGTAGTGCCATCGCGTAGAGCACAGAATTCTGAATCCAGCGCAACTTGAACGGGCGAAAAAGGAGTCCGTTTGCTCAAGTTACGCGCAGTCAAAGTTCGGTCAAAGGTTGGTCAACTCAGCTATCAGGGATGAGGAAAAAAGGTGGAAAATTCATCATCACCAAATTGGTCGAAGTTGACGTCATCGCGAAGGTCTCATCGTCATGATTCCAACGGCGTTCGTTTCATCGAAAACGGAGCATGTACGTGGGAGTTAGAGCCAGTCAAAGTTTTCGGTTGACTGACGTACAAGTGGTATGGTTGCTGACGTCAGCATGACGTCATCCTGCTGACTTGGCAAACAGGTCATCGTACGGATGATGACGTGGACCAATGGGGTCTTGACACGTGGCAGTGACGTCGGCGTTAGTTGTGAACAAAAATGTGTTGTAGCCCGCTTGGGGTTCGACCCCATGACCTCCCCGGAAATAGCGGACGGTTAAACCGTTGCACCGTCGGCCGATGCCTTTACCAAATATAGGCGGCGGTTTGTTTTGTCATTAATTTTGTTTCAAAACGGTTTAAAAAACAGAACCGACGGTCGGGAGTTGAACCTGGAACCGCCGGGCTCCCAAAAGGTTATATTACCGTTGAGCCGCGAAACTCTTCAACTATATGACGGGCTCAGTTTTGTTTTGTTAGCTTTTAGGCCAGAATGCCTAAAGCAAAGTAACCAACTAATGGTTATTTGTTTTAAATCAAAACAAAACCCTCAACTAAAAGCCCAAAAATAAATTGAACGAAGGGCTCCAAACTAATTTGAAAGATTAAGGGGTTGTTTATTTGATTTATATGTAAATATGGAGGATTTTATAACTTTGTGGTTATTCCCCATAACGGGTAAACTTCAAGTATAAAAGGGAGGAGTCTTGGAGTGTTTTTCATCATCCATTAGTTGATCATCACTTCCTAAGTTGATCCATTAGTTGATCATTCTCCGTTGTATCCCTTTCTCTTGGTCTTTGAGAGACTTTTGTGAGAGAGTTTTTTTAGAGGGAATTAGGAGAATATTTGAGTTGTGATGTATTATTGATGTTTTGAGTCTTGTAGTAGATCCTATTAGGCAAAGTCAGTTTTCTTCCTCTTTGTTAGTCATCCCTAGCCTTGAGAGCTTTTGAGAGGGGTGTGAGTGAGAGACTTTTTATATGACTTTGTGGAAAGGCTACAAGATATTGTAAAGCAGTGTTACAAGAGGCTCGTGGAGATTGTACTGCGTTTCAGAACATTTCAATACATTGGTCACTCGATTGAGCTCGACCCGGAGACGTAGTCACGTTGTGGCGAACTCCGTAATCAAATTGGTGTCTTCTTGTCTCTCTCTTGATTCTATGTTTTGAATTCCTTCTGATTAATGTTCCTGCTACTTCATTGTTGATGTCTTTATTCCTTTGTTCATAATCACTTAAGCAACATTTGTCATAGATCCCTTCCGCTATACGGATCATAGACTCCATGAAATCTTGAGCTTGTGGTTTACACCCTCAACATACCTTTTTTAGCTAGAAAAAAGCATAACCTAGTAGAACATTAATTTTGAACCACAACCATTTTCAAAGAAGCCAAAAAAAACCTTCTAAAGAAACAAAAAACATCACATGATACTCAAGAACACTCTCATTCATTCCTTTCACAACTTCATGTAGTAGAAAGTTGGTGCAAGATAATAGACAATGAAACTAATCATCAGACAACACAGTCGTATACTCTATCAACTTCAACTTTCTTTGTGGAAGGGTTAATGACATGAAACTTTGGATATACCATATTTGTAACACAATAAACTTAAATTTTGAACCACACAACCAAGACTACAAATGTGGAGGAATGTAGACCTAACCCTTACACCACTGAGAATAACAATGCAAAAACAACACACTCCTCAAACTATCATTTTAAAAAACACCTTTTTGGTAACCCAAAATACTTAAAAATTGGATTACACATGCCCTAACAAAACATGAAGCTATCTTCCAAACTGCAGGAGAAAGACACCATCAACAGATAAATACTAATGATTTCTTAGAGAATTTGGCAACCAAACAACCAAATTACAACATACTCCAAGAACTTTTGACAGTGATGACAACCAATCTACAATAATCTCCCCCTTTGGAATTGATGGAAAAACCAATCTGATGTGCTCATTCTCTCCCCCTTTTATATCAAGGAAAAAGGGTAAACATTCTCTCCCTCCTTAGTGCATAATATCTCCCCCTTTGAAAAAATTTATAGGCTCACCTTGTCAGAAACAACCACTACCTGATCCCCCTAAAAGGTAGCTCCCATCAGTCAAGGTATAAAGATATGACTTGAACTACTCCCCCTAGATAGATGTACCGACTATGCATCTATCAAGAAGGAGGGGTAATTACCCCTAACTTCTACCTCAGATATTCAAATGTATCATTTGCAAGTGCCTTTGTTAAAATGTCTCCAACCCGATCCTTTGTAGACACATAATCTAGCTTTACTTCTTTGTCTGCAACCTTCTCTCTCAACAAGTGATATTGGATTGATATGTGTGTGGTTCTAGAATTCATCGCTAGATTCTTTTGAATATTGATAACACTTGTATTATCACATAGAACAGGAATGGGCTCATCATGTAATTTATCTTGATATCTTTCAATGTTTTCTTCATCCACAAAACTTGATTACAACAAGATGTTATAACAATATAATCTACTTCTTCTATTGACAAAGATATTGAATCTGGCTTTCTACTATGCCATGAAACCAACAAAAAGAAAGCACCACCACTGGTACTTATTCTATCATTAACACAACCAGCCCAATCAGCATCAATATATGCACTCATATCAAATTAATTACCTTTTAGATATGATAATCCATAATCTAGAGTTCTCTTCAAATATCTAAAGATTCTCTTGACTACCTTCACATGAGTTTCTTTAGAATTAGCTTGAAATATTACAGTGAAGCATACCACATGCATAATATTAGGTCTTGAAGTATTTAAGTATAACAAACTTCTAATCATAGATTTATATATATTCTAATCAACTAGGAGAGACTCTTCATCTTTGCTCAAATGACAACTAGTTACTATAGGAGTACTCACTGGTTTGCAATCTTCCATGCCAAACTTCTTCAATTTCTCCTTAACATAATTTTCTTGGGAAATAAAGATACCATCATCTAGCTAAGTGATTTGAAGACCAAGAAAGAAGGAAAACTCACCTATCATAGATATTTCAAATTAATTCTAAATTTCTTTAGCAAACTTCTTGCACATCTCTCATTTCCACCAAAGATTATATCATCAACATATACAACTATCAAAATTATTTCATCCTCAATCTTCAAGTAAAGATTAATATTTGTGGTACCTTCATTAAAACCTTGCTAAAGCAAGTACTTGTCCAACCTTGCATACCAAGCCCTAAGATCTTGTTTGAGACCATATAGTACCTTTTTGAGTCTGCACACCATATTTGGTTCTTTTGATAATTGGAATACATCAGGCTACTCTATATAGACTTCTTCCAAATCTCCATTCAAAAAGATTGAATTGACATCCATCTAAAATACCTTGAAGTCCTTATGAGTTGAAAAGGCAAGAAATTTTTTGATTTCTTCCATTCTTGCTATCGGAGCAAAAGTCTCCTCAAAATAAATCCCTTCTACTTGTGAATAGCCTTTACATACTAGTCTTGATTTTTCTACAACTTCTCCATCTTCATTCAACTTATTCTTGAAAACCCACTTTGATCCTATTGTATTTTTATCTGTAGACTATGGAACCAATTCCCAACTCCGATTCTTCGTAATCTAATTAAAATTATTCTTCCATTTTTTTTATCCATCCTTCATCCTAGCTAGCATCAACAATTTTTTTTGGTTATATCTTTGATAAGAAAGAAAAGTCTACTTTTTCATTTATCTTTCCAAACCTTCTCCTGGTCAACACTCCATTCTTGTCTCCAATAATATGATCCTATGAATGATTCCTTTGAACATAATTCACAGGGTTCTTACTTTTATTTTCTACTATTTCTTCTTTGTCTTCAAATTCTTCTTATTCTTCTTCTTCTTCTAAGTAGGGAGGTGAATAATATCAATAGTCATCAATTTCATTCATATTCAGATGTAGATCTTCATCAACTTTAACATTTTTACTCTCAGCAATTCTTCCTAATATTTTGTTGTAGCACCTATATACTTTACTTTGAGATGAATGTCCCCAAAAAATACCTTCATCAACTCTTGAATAAAACTTCCCCAAAGCATCTTCATCTCTTCTGATGTAACATTTTATTCCAACGACTAAAATACTTGAAAATTGTTGGTCTTCTATACCACAACTCATTTGGGGTCTTAGTGTTGTTCAACCTTAACAATCCTCTATTCAGAATATAGACTATAGTATGAACTAAATTTCTCCAATAAACATTAGAAATATTTTCTTCCAACAACACAGTCCTTTCCATCTCTTGAACAATCCTATTATTTATTTCTACTACCTCATTTTGTTGAGGAGTTCTTGCAATAAATAGATTCCTCTTTATTCCACGTTTTTCACAAAAATCATTAAACTGATTTGATGTGAACTCACCTCCTTTGTCATACCTTAAGCACTTGATTTTAGCATTCATTTAATTCTCAAACATTGATTTGAAAACCTTGAATATAGTAAAAGAATCAAATTTATCTTTCAATAAAGTAACCCATTCCATCTTAGATAAATCATCAATAAAAACATGAAATACCTTTCTCCTTTCATACTTTCTATTGTGGTAGGTCTGTACAAATTAGTATGAATCAAATCCAATGATCTAGAGGGATAATTTTCCTTAGACTCGAAACTTTCATTTGTTTTCTTTCCAAACTGACATTCCTTGCACACATTACTTATAGGATTGATTATCTTAGGTATATCTCTTACCACATGTAATGAGATGATCTTCACAAGACTGTCAAAATTGATGTGTTCCATTCTCCTAAGCCAAATAATACATTCACTTGTTTGTCGCAAAATACAAATTATCCCTTTGACATCCCTTAGAATATATATGTTACCATTAGTCCTAGATCTATCTACAACCAATTTTCTAGACTTTCCTTTTTTTATTTCACATCCTCTTTCATTGAATATGAGATTGTATCCATTTTTGCACATCTGACTCACAATAAGAAGATTGTGCCTAAGACCCTTAACATAAAAAAAAATTTTTTTCCTATGCTTTCCATCAATACTTATTGTACCATTTTCATAGATTTGTACTGAAGTATCATCTCCAAGCTTAACTATGCCTCCATTCCACTTCACAAGCTTGATAAACTTGCTCCTATCCCCTATCATGTGTGTAAGGAAGCTAAGGTAGCATAAAAACTTCCTACACTAATCTTGAGAGGAGAAGAATGCAAAACTTTATAGATATTTTCAGTTACAAAAACTTAAATAGAGATAAACATAAATATCATGCATACTACAACATAGTAAGTTACATGGGGAAAACCCTTTTGGGAGAAAAACCCCACAATCCAAAATTTGCCCAAAATATTATTCAAAAATCATAAATATTATAATATACTTATAGAGCAAGGTTCTCATAGGACTATCACCAACCAGAGTTCTAGAGGTAACATGATTGCTACTAGACTCTCAAAATACATCACAATACATATTCGTAATACAACACATCCATAAAATAGGGTTTCCTTCTAGGGAAAGTCAAGCTAATAAAATATTAGCCATTAGATCTAAGACCTAATGATGAAAAGTAAAGATTAATAATAATAAAATAAAAATAAAAATTTCCTTTTGGGAGCACTACCCTCAAGCCCCCACTGAGGTGTGTGACCCCCAAATCCCTGTCGGAGAGACCCTACGCCCCCCATCACATACGTATCAACAATACCTTATGTAATTACAAGGTTGAGACACATTTTCCTAAAAAATCTCCCACTTGTTGAACACCTTTCAAAAAGTAATAGGAGGGTTTATAAACATCATCTTTTAATTGATAGGGGTTGAAAGGCCCATTTAATATGAACACCATCTAAACTTCTCTTTGCTCATAGTCTTAGTTAAATAATCAGCAACATTCATCAAATTCTATACCTTAACCAGCTTCACCTTGCCATCTTTGACCATATCTCTAACAAAATGATAATGTACATCAGTGTGCTTGGTCCTAGCATGAAATTTTGGGTTCTCAGCTCAACATATCACACTCTGTCTATCATAATAAATTGCCACTACACCTTGTTTTATTCCAATTTATGAATAGAGTCTCTTAATCCAAATGGATTCTTTACAAGAATGAGTAGGTACCATATACTCAACTTCAATAGTGGACAAAGAAACTATATCTTATCACTTACTCATGCAACTAATTGAACCACCAAATAAAGTAAACACATAAGCACTAGTGGATCATCTATTATCAACATCACCTACCCAATCTAAATCCACATAACTAGGAATATCAAGGTAAATTTAATCTTTAATCATATTACTATGATAACACAATTAATAATCTGAGGTATTGCACAAATATCTAAAGACTCTTTTAATTGCGTCCTAATTAAATCTACCAATATTAGACATAGATCTAGAAGGAAATCCTTCTTCTTGGGCAATGTTTGGTCTAGTATAAACTATAACATACATCAAACTTCAAACTACACTTTGGTAAGGCACTCTGCTCATGTCTTCCATCTCTGATGGGGATGTTGGATAATTTGAAATAGATAACATTGTTCTAGCTAAAACAAGAACACACAATGGTCTCTAATCCTGCATATCAAACCTCTGTAAAATTGAATTAGCATACTTACTTTGGTGAAGCCATAACTTTCCATTCACTCTGACTCTTTTAATTTCCATCCTAAGTATGTGTCTAGCTACACAGGAATTTTAGTTCAAATTTAGCAACAATTTGAGATTTCAATTTTAAAATCACACCTTTCCCTTTACCAATAAATAACATATCATCAACATATAATGCAACAAATAGGAAACGATCGCCAATTTTTTTATAATAAACACAATGATTTGATTTAGAGTTCTCAAATCCCAAACTCAACACATATGTATCAAATTTTTAGTACCACATCCTAGGACTTTGTTTTAGGCCATACAAAGATTTCTTCAATTTGCAAACCAATTTAC
This sequence comes from Sequoiadendron giganteum, assembly GCA_007115665.2. Classification (NCBI taxonomy): domain Eukaryota; kingdom Viridiplantae; phylum Streptophyta; class Pinopsida; order Cupressales; family Cupressaceae; genus Sequoiadendron; species Sequoiadendron giganteum. The sequence goes on along the minus strand of CM021105.1, from coordinate 655,595,900 downwards.
TTTTCCCTTTCACCATGTAGTGCTCTAGCTATGTCATATAAATATCATCCTCCAAGTCACCATGAAGGAAAGTAGTTTTCACATCCATTTTCTCAACGTCTAAATCATAGGTAGTAGTAATAAAAAGAAAAAATCTAATGGATGCCATTTTTATAACAAGAGAAAATATCTAACCATAATCAACACACTCAACTTGAGAGTAACCACTTTCAACCAACCTTGCTTTGTACTACTCAATACCTCCATGAGAACCAATATTTTTCTTAAACATCCATTTTCAACCAATAGGTTTTTGTCCTTTAGGCAATGGTACAAGATCCCATGTATCATTAGTTTTCAAAGAAACCATTTCTTCATCCATATAAATATTCCAATATTCTACATCATTCATGCCTAATGCCTCTTCTACTGATCTGGGTTCATCAATGTTAATATTCAAAGAAAAAATACATCTCCAATCATTAGGTGAATGCCTTTCAGGTGGTTTTCTATGCCTTGTATACCTATGAACAAGGTGAATTAGAGGTTCTTCTTTGTCTTCTAAATATTTAGAGCTAGATGATCTCTCTTGAAATTCTTATCTACCCATGGGCCTCGATTCAAATTTCTTAGGTGTAGAAGGAAATTGAATCTCATCTTCCTATTTACTTTGTTCTGACTAAAATGTAACTAAATAAGGATTAGTTTCTCTAAAATAGTACTTCTACTATAAAGTAACTTTTGTGCAATAGCATCCCAAATCTTGTATCCTTTCACACCATAATTGTATCTAATGAAGATACATTTCACATCCTTGTTCTCCAACTTTGTTTGGTTATCCTTTGGAACATATTCATATGCCTCACAACCAAAAACTCTAATATTTATTTAATGAAGTCTTATGATCCAACCATGCCTCTATACGCATCTTATCAACAAGAGCTAATGTATGAGACCTATTAATCAGGTAATAAGCAGTGGCAACATATTCAACCCAAAACCTATGTTCTAGACCAACACCTCTCAACATACTCCTAGCCTTCTCCATCATTATCTTGTTCATTCTTTCTACAACTCCATTCTATTCTGGAGAGTAGAAAGTTTTCTTTTTTCTGTGGATACCACAATCTTTCCAAAATCTATCAAAATCATTAGATAAAAATTCACCGACATTATTAGTCATCAATTTTTCTATTTAATTTCTAGTCTACAACTTAACCATTGCTTTAAATTCTATAAATCAACTAAAAAATTTAGATTTACTCTTCAAAAAATACACCCATATCGTTGTACTATAATCATCAATAAATAAAACATAATATTTGGATTTACCAATTGAAGGAACATCTATAGGACCAAACACGTCAAAATTAATATGATTCAATACACCACAAGATTTATGAGAGCTTGAGTAAAATTGAACTTAATTTTGTTTTGCATAAATGTAATGCTCACAGAAATCAAATTCAAGATTACAATCAGACAACCCTTCAACAATGTTTTTATTTTTCAAGGTCCTTAGACCCTTTTCTCTAATGTGGCCAAGTCTATGGTGCCATAACATAGTTTTCTCTGCAGGTAACTTTGATTTAGAAGAAAGAGAACCCTTTGGTACCCATAAGCCATGACCATCTGCTGAAGATGAAACCCTCATCTCTTCTACAAATTTTTTTTTCATAGAAGTGCTATTGCACTTAATAGTGCATGCAACGAGCCTATACAATGTGCCATATATAACACCTCTAGCAATCACCATAACACCTCTAACCATATTGCAGCCTGCATTAGAGAATACTACCTGCACACCTGCATCTATTATTTTTCTCACAAATAACAAATTTATTTCTAATCCAGGGATATGAAACACACCATTAATCATTTTTTATACCATCGGGAAACCCAATTCTAACTTTACCACGACCAAAAATATTTAAATAAGAATCATCACCCAAGTACACCTTACCTCCATCAAATTCCTCATATTCAAAAAACCAATCTCTATTAAACGTCATATGAAAATATGCACCTAATTTAATTAACCATGCATCATTACTTGCACGAGTTTTTAAAGCTACAATGAATGCATCACCATCTTCCTTTTTACACTTAGAATAAAAATCAAAATATTATTTTCTTCTTTGCATTCCTTACAAATATGTCCAAGCTTATCACAGTTGTAACAAATAAATTTAGACTTTCTAGGATATTTGGATCTCCCCTTCGACTTGGATTTATCATGCTTCTCATTCTTCTTAAATTTTTCTTAGGTCTTCCATGAATATTTAAAGCATCCTTGGAATAGATGGATACCTTCCTCCTCATCTCTTCAAAAATAAAATAACCCACCACATCTTCAATCTTCAATATAATAGAAGTACTCCCATTCCCAATAGCCATAACAAGAGAATCCCATGAATAAGGAAAAGAACAAAGCAAGATCTGACATTTCTCCTCCTCATCCATTTTGACATCAATTGATGCCAATTGAGCCACCAACATATTGAATTCTTCTAGGTGGTATGTGATTTGTCGACCCTCTTCAATTTGTCCACCCTCTTCAATTATCAAGGAATATAATTTCTTCCTCAAATAAATATTGTTCACTAAAGATCTGGCTTGATACATCTCACCAAGTTTCTTCCATAGTTTCTCTATAGAGGTCTCTTCATGGACATTGATTAAAATAGGGTCTACTAAGCATAATCTGATTAAACCATTGGCTTTATGGTCCATAACATCATATAGAGAATCTAAATTAGGATCTACCATCCTTAAGTCTTTCTCATCAATAGAATCCCACAGATCTCAATCTATTAATAGATCCTCCATCTTCAACTTCCACATCTCAATTTTTTTTTCTAGAAAATGTATCCACCTCTATTCTCCTTGATGGACTTGCCATCTAAAAATTCTTGCAACAAGATCACAAAGTTTCTTCTGCACAAGCTCCCACTCAAATCTGGATTAGTTCAAAAAACCCAACAACCCACAACTGAAACCAAAGGTGATTAGGCTTTGATACCACTTGTAAGGAAGCTAAGGTAACATAACAACTTCCTACACTAATCTTGAGAGGATAATATTGTAAAACTTTACAGATATTTTCAGTTACAAAAACTTAAATATAAATAAACATAAATATCATGCATACCACAACACATTAATTTACATGGGGAAAAACCTTTTTGGGAGAAAAACCTTAGACTCTAAAAGCTTCTCAACATATTATTTAAAAATTACAAAGATTACAATATACTTGTAGAGCAAGCTTCACACAAGAGTATCACCAACTAGAGATCTATAAACAACACAACCACTATCAGACTCTTAGAATACATCACAATACATAGCCATAATACAATGGCCTCATAAAACAGGGTTTCCTTCTAGGTCAAGTCAAGCTAATAAAACATCAGCCATCAGATCTAAGACCTAATGATGAATGGTCCAAATTTACAATAATAAAATCTAAATAAAAAAATTCTTTTGGGGATGTTTCCCCAAAGCCCCCGTTGGGGCATGCGAACCTCAAACCCCTTGTTGGGGGATGATCCCCTAGACCCCTTGTGAGGGGGGGACCCCACATGCCCCCCGTCGTGTATGTATCAACAATACCTCATGTAATTGTAAGGTTGGGACACATTTTCCCAAAAATGTGGTTAGAACAACCACTGTCAATCACCCAAGATTTTCCTCATCTTTTACATGAAAAGTGCACACAACACTTAAATATTTAGCTAAAAACAAGATTTCATCCTCATTATCTGGACCACTAGAATCATCATCCTTTGAAAAGAAAGAATCTTGCTTGTAGTAGAGACTCATTTTTAACTTCTTTCTTCTAGAATTTTTGTAAGGGACATTTAGAAGAAAAATGACCAACCTCTCCATATAGCCCACCTTTTTACTTGATAGTACCCCTCTTCAACTTCCTTAAAAAAATTTCTTCTTCTTCAATAGTGTCACTATCTTGATTAGATGCTTCATACATCTCCTTTTTATTGGCTTAAAAAGAAGATTCCTTCTTTGGTACTTCTTTGTCAAACTCTCTCATTTCAAATGTAGTGAGGGCACCATAAACTTGATCCATTGAAAGTTTATCTAAATTTCTAGCTTCCTCAATAGAAGATACTTTAGGATATAATTTTTAGGAAGAGATATCAATACCTTTTTGACCACCATAGATTCTTCCAAATCTTCACCAAATCCTTGGATTGCATTGACCATTTCATCTACCCAAAGCAGATATCCTGCAATATCTTCATCCCCCTAAATTTTTTTAGGTTCTCAAACTTGCCTTTATAGATTTGCAACTTGGCTTATTTTATTTTGATGCCTCCTTCATAGATTCCACTAAGATTTTCCTAACCCTCCTTTACTAAATTGTAGTGCATTGATTTTAAAATATCATAATTTTCCAACCCACTCAAGATATCATTCTTTTCCTTTCCATTATTCTCATAGGCCCTAATCTCTAGTGGATCAATTGGAGGAGTAGAAATAACAACATAACCATCCTTGAAATATTTCCAAACACCAAACCCTAATGAGGTCAGAAAGTTTTACACCTCGAATTTCCAAATAACAAAATTTGTTCCATCAAACCTAGGCATCTTGTGAGACCATTCTTGTGCCATCTTGGATCTTCCTCAACTTGTTAGAATTCTTCTAAGGAACCCAAATTTTATAATGGTTGCTGAACACATCGAAATAATGAGAAGGGGGGTGAATCAGTATTCTATAAAATTTCAAATCCTCTAGATCAAACAAATACTTCAAACACTACCACATAAACATGAACATGAAAGATAAACACAATGTGCAACACAATACAACACCATATGTATGTGGAAAACCTCAAAGGAGAAAAACCACAGTGAGAAAGTTGTTAGGATCTAATGTCCTAATCCAACCTCACAATATGAAGACTAATTATAACTAAGTTTTAGGGCTACAACCCAAGGAAGCTACTACTCCCTAATCTGAGAAAACACTTAGGAATGATTATATAATGACATTCCTTCCACTATGTAAAATTGACAATTAAGCTCAATCCTTTTGATGATTGTAATTATGCTTTGTCTCTTCTTCAAATGTATTTTCTATAGCTTATTAGCTCACTAATTTCAACATTCAAGAAGTTTTTCCTTTGAATCACTGCCTCTAGCAAACAATTAAGCTCACTTCTTCACTTCCCTTCTATCATAGAGATATGATCAAATTGAAACCAAACAAGATCTACCACTTCTGCTATTTCTCTTTCAATTGCTTACCCAACTATCATAGTGCATCACTCTTATCATCACAACCCATGACCTAGATCAAATAGGTTTAAAATTTATACATTATATTCCACTGATTACATTACATGTTGACCTAAAACAACAAAAATATTACATCTCCAAGTCGTCCAAGGATAAAACAATCAACATGAAACATGTAGAGAGCAAGGCCCAAAAGACTAAACACAACACCAAAAGAGGAAAACACCTTGCAGATTCTAACACATTCTTAACTTGGTCCTAAAAAATCTTCACATCTTCAGGCTTCAATAAAAAACATCTACATGCTCTGTAAATTCAAATTATGTCAGCCATAAGCCAAACACATGAAACTTGTAGCATGCCAGCCTTCACAACATTGGTAGTACATATGAATTAGAAAAAAATATTTCTAGTTCTTCTAGATGAGTTGAAATGACCCATAAAACACCTTCAAACACTTCATATACTACATGCAATCTTGAGCTTTTGACACACACCCTCAACATACCTTAGTCGGCTAGGAAAAAATATGACCCAGTAGAACATCCATTCTGAACCATAACTAGTTTTCGAGAAGCCAAACAACACCTTGTGGAGAAAAAAAAAACATCACATAATATTCATGAACACACTCATTCATTCCTTTCACAACTTCATGCAACAACAAGTTGGTGCAAGCCAATAGATAATGAAACTTGTCATTGGACAACATAGTCCTTTATTCTGTCACCTTCTACTTTCTCTATGAAAGGTCTAATTACATGAAAATTTGGATATACCATATTCACAATACACTAAACTTAGCTTTTGAACTACACAACCAATTTTGCAAATGTGGTGGAATGAAAAGACAACATTTACACCACTAACAACAAAAACACAAAAAACACAAAAACAACACAATCCTCAAACTATCATTTTCAAAAACATGTTTCAGTAACCTAGAAGACTTGAAACTTGGATCACACATGCCATAAAAAACATGAAACTATCTTCAAAAACACAAGAGAAAGACACCATCAGTAGAGAAATATAGATCATTTATCAGAGACTCTGGAAACCAAACATCCAAACTACAACATACTCCAAGAATAGTTGACATCAATCACAACCAAACTAAAACACAATAACACTCTCATTCTTGATTGACTTCAACATCGAGAATGGTCGAGTGGTAGAAATACTAGTAACAACCCTAATTTTCTCTCTTGTTATCCTATAGTTCTTATCCAAATATATAAATTCATCATGAATGTGACTTAAGATAATCCTTACCCATTCTTTGCAGTCACAAAATTCTAGAAAGTCGTTACATACATCTAACCCTTATGTTGCCAAATTTTCATATCAAGCTTGTATACACCATAATCATTCAATATTTAAAGTTAGATCACTTCAAATGATGTGTGATCAATCTCATTGAGAACGACAGGAATGTAGATTCTCATATAATCAGTATACACCACATTCACAGTAACCTTCAAAAATGTGCCATCTTTATCAACCTCCATCACCTTGAAAGGAATATTTTTGTACTTCAACCTGGGTTTCTCTACAACATGTACCAACTATGGGGTTTCCATTGATATTCCTTTTAAAATATTCAAAAACCATCACTAGGGTTTAGCAGAAAATCACAAAGATGGCTTGAAAAGCTTTTCACTCTTCTCTTATTCCAAACACAAGTGCTCTTGATTACAAATGAGAACAAATCCCTCAAATAAAATATAAAAAATCCTTACATTTTCCCTAAATTTTCACCATTAATGCATTTGTACTTGTTAGGTAAACTTCTACCAGAATAATCTATCATTACAGGGATACAAATATACTCAACAAACCTCTGCATATCATTCTTTTACCCCAAAACCTTGATCAATAGGTTTAATCTTTCACATCAGACTTGCACATCAAAGGAATTGACCCAAATCATCTTTCATGATGAAATATTTAGCATTTTATGCTTTGCAAGGGGTTAAAATATTTGGAAATAATAACTCCCCTTGAGATAATGCTCTATATCAATTTGTCATAGGATCTTTTACAGAATGCACAAGCATGGTATTATCCTTCTTCACATTCTCTTAACCTTGCTTCTCTTTCCAAACTTTTCATTTTCCTTATTTTTCTTAATGAGGGTTTTAAATAGGTGGTTTAACAAAACCACTCCTACAAAAAAATTCATTATGCCTAGACTTGCATTTGTAGCAAATAGTGTAATATTCCAAAACAAAGTTATTTCTCCTAACTTTAGTTTTGCACTCTATAACCTTATGACCAAAATTATTGTAAACATAGAAATATCCATGAAAAGAGTGAGACACCATAACATCATATATTAGAGGCACAAATGGTTTTCTACCCATGTAGTCATTTCTTCATTCCCTAGATCTACAATTAATAACCTTATGCCTAGATTTATTGTAAAAATAACAATAATAATGAAAGGATTGAGTGAACCTGGTGGGGGAATGCTAACTAGAAGGTGGAGGACCCATGAATCTCCTTTGTCTATGGATTGGGATAAATAAACCTTTTTCCTTCTTGCTATCATTTATCTCCTTTAATTGATCTAGTTTTTCACTTTCAAAGGTTGTCTTCTTAGGTTCTTCAGTACAATCTTTTTCCTGCTTCATTTTAGACTTTCCTTTTGCTTTAAAATTCTCATATAGGTTTGCAAATGTACTAGTTGTTGGAATTTTACCTTTCTAAAAACCAAGACCAAATTTTTCTTTTGATGGTTTTTGGCAGTTGATTATCTCATTAAGAATGTAAGAAAATCCCTTTAGCTTTAGACCCTTGTCAGTTTGTTCCTTTTCTTTATCCAATCTCTTCTTCAAGCTTGGAGCATTCAATAGATTTACCATTGAGCTTGGCATTTAGACAATCTACAATTCTTTTACCTTCTTCAACTTGAACTTTTAACTTGATAATTTATTTTTCTAATTTTCATGTTTGAATTGGAGTTCATTTTTTTCTCTTTCTTCATCTAGATCATTAAGAGAAAAATGAGTTCTCCTTCATAATCCATTGGACAGTCTTCTTTATTAAAATAAAATCCATCATCCTCCTTCTGGAGGATGTCCTCTTCTTCCTAAGAGCACTTCTTCTTGGGAACTGCTTCATTCCCCATTTGTTCTAAAGACAAGATCTTGTTGAACACACAAAATACCGAGACAGGGGTGAATAAGTATTCTAACAATCCAATTGATTGCCAACCATGTAATTAAAACAATATATCTTGCCACAATAGTAAGTAAGAACATGTAAATGATTATAAAATCACATGACATAGAGAGACCAAGATTTTTACATGGAAAACCTAAGATGGGAAAAGCCACGGTTAGGATTAACTCACAATATATTATAACCAATTACAATATATTACATGGCACACTGTCAGGACACACTGTCCTTGAAAGGCTCACAGTTAGAGTACAAAAATTATGGCTTACCACCAAAATATAGAAATATATGGATCATTGCCAGAGATGTGAAGTGAAAGGAATGCACCTTCTAAGTAATCAATATAGTTCCAATTAAGCACCAGTTTGCAAAAGTAATTACCAATAAATGACACCAACTTCACAATATCACTCTATCACATACATTCACACTATCATATCTTCTCTATCTCGCTATTTGTCACACACACACCTGGTACATCAGAGTATATTGCAATTACATATCCTCAATGCAAAGATATTCCATATACTCACAGTTCATACATCAATTAGGTCGGCCTAATTGGATGTAAATTACGTAGCTCAAAATATTTTGTAGGCCACAAAACCAAAACTTCTTCAGTGCTTAATAAAAAGAATGCAAGACACAATTTATATTGTCTCGAACCTAAAGAATAAACCTTAATGAAAGCAGAACTTTATGAATAGGTTAGCCAAAGGAGAAGCCCACCAAAACTATAAGCCAGACTTCTTTCATTCAGATCTTTCAAACAATTCAACTAACATTGTTGATTCCTTGATCGAGATTGCATATGAGACCCTTGAAAAATGTATCAAAATTATATGAGCTAGCATACACTTCAAAGTTATTCTGGACCAAATTACTGGATACGGATATCATGAACATAATTTATCGGATGGGCAAATAATCAACTACCAAAAAATGTTGGCATCAATGACAATAAAGACAACAAAACAAAGGTCTTCTTCATTCTTCCAACAATCTCCCCATTTTTTATTGATGGCAACATGTTCCAAAAATAAAAATTGCAACAACCAAACTTTTTTTAATTCTTCATACAACCCCCCTTATCAAAAACATTAAAAAAAAAAAACTAAAACCAACATATTATTTACAATAAACCTTTTACCTTCTCCTTCTCCCCCTTTGACATCAAGGAAAAAGGATAGGAAAACATAAATAATCAAGAGTTGGAGGAACCTTGTAGCTCTTTGAGAATTACTTCCCACTCCGGCGTACCATCATCCCAAATCCTTTTAGTTCTGGTAAGAGACTTATGCAGAGATTCTAGTTCCACTAAGTATCCTTCTCCTTCTTTTGGAGTGGAAGGAATAATGTTCATCTTCTCAAGTATTTCTGCATCTAGCAAATCACTTGATATGGAGATGCTTTTGGACATTAACAAATCTCCAAATTGTCTAAAGCATCTTATTGCATCTTATTTTACCTTTGCAGAATGAAGAACTTGTTCTAAAGGTCTACAATTGAAGTCCAACTAATGTAGTTTCTATCATCTACAACTTTGTAGACTCCAGAGGCATCAACAAGCTTAGACTCAATTGAGTCCATTAGGTCCTTGATCTCGAGTGACATCCAACCACTTCATAAAATAAGAAAATATTAGCTAGGATTCCTCATCATAGTATTTCAAATCTTTCAAACTTCACAACACTTTGTCATGTGCAATTTCACATTTCTCTTTTAGAATCAGTAGTGTTTTCTCTAAAGACTTGTCTCTACCTCTATCAAAGTCTATACCTTATTATTGGAGGCATATTCCTTAACCAAATCAACTACACAATTGAGATTGTCAATTAGTGATAAGGAATCATCTGTGGTAACACCAGGGACTATTTCCTGCAAAGCTTTAATAGCTTCATTTATAATCTCATTCCCTTTTTGATAGGCTTCGGTAGTTTCTTGATAAACAGAGTTGAGAAATGTGTCACCAATATTTATTCTCTCACTCAGAGCAATCTTATAAAAATCTACATATCTTAGATGTGATGGAAGCTTTACTAGTTGATGTGGCAGCGATTGTTGTATTCTTTGTTGCCTTTTCAGTAACCCTTTTAGAGTGCTTCCAAATGATTCTATGGTTGCCTTTGGAAATTCATCAAAAAAGGGAAAGGACTATTTTCTTTCTCCTTATCCTCATCATCCTTATCATCATTTCCCTTTTTATCCTTTCTCCCTTCACCTCAATATTTTCTTTTATCATCATTGTTTCCAATAGATTCATGGCATTCTTCAGGTGCATTATCAGTGTCATCCTTGTGTTTCTCTTCAGACTATTTCCTTGTAGTCTCCTTTGTATCATTCAAAGGAGCAAGAGTCTTTGAAATCTCATGAATCTCACTAGAAATTTCCAAGATTAGATGCTCCATTACATTTGTGACAATAACATGCTCCTGTTCCTAAGTAGTATGGGATGGAGACCTAGTTCTTATCACATTTGCAAACTTCTGATTATGTCCCAAGTTTCTTGTCTTACTCTTCCCATACTATCTCTCTCCTTAGTCATAAGCATGTTGACTCTTTTTTTGACTCTAAACAGAGTAGAACATTCTCTTAACAAATTATCAGCCTCTTCTTGAGATAAAGAGGAACCATAAGAGACCAAGGCCTCATTTTTTATCTTATCTTCAACATTTATAGCTTCTTGCCTTCTTTCCACTAACACTTTCCAGGCATTATCAGTCACTTTCTTCTGGATTTTCTCCATACTCACATTAAAAATAACAATGTAATGAATAAAAGAATTAATAACAGTTTCTTTATCTTCATCATTCACTTCATCATACAATTGGGTAATTAGCACAAGATCTTTAGCATCTATCATGTTATTTACCAAAGCACCTAGATTTAAAGATGGTTTATCACTTACCAGATCAAATGTTCCTTCTTCATTCTTCTTGTCATTCACATGAATTCTGAAAGAGTCCTCTTCTTCCTTTGTCTCTTCATATGTGGAAACATTGACTCTAGTTTATGTTTCTACATTACTCGTAGAAGTGATCCTTCTTCTGTTCCTTTTCAATTGTTTCTCTTCTTCCAAGCCAAGGTCAATTTCTTCTTGTACATCATCACTTAAACTTCTCTTCTTGCTTGCCTTTTTCTTTACTCTTCTTTTTCTAGGAGTAATAGATGGAAAAAAAGGGGGTATGCTCTTCCTTTTAGAAGCCCAAGTACTGGGTCCAGTGGAGATAGGTACATATATTGATGTAAGAGTACTGCATTCTTTCTTTTTTTCCTTTCTCAACTACAACACTAGGGGCAGGTGCAACAGTAGAGGATATCCTTTCAGATTTCCTAGGTCTAGAGGATAACTCAGTTTTCTTGGATTTCCTTTCATCAAGGGCTTCCTTTAATTCATCAATTTCCTCTTTAGTGAATGGTCCTTGGAATAATTCCTCAACATTATTTTTCCTTTTTCTTTTTCTCTTTGAGCTATAGAAGTCTCTAAATGCACTTCCTTAGATTTTTATTAATAATTTCCATGTAATGGCAGAGAGGGGTCCCTTGAACTACTTAGCAACATTTCAATAAACCTCTCAGTAAGTTGTTCATCTATCTTGTATCTCAATGGTTCTATCTAGAGAGTTTTGGGTTCAAATGCTTCCATGATGCATTCATCAATACTCACAAGAAAGGTTATTTCCTTTGCATACTTCTTCACCAGGTTTTTGGGAACCCTTTCTCTTTCATGCATATCATGTTGGAAAACTATAAATAGTGTAGTCAATGCATTGTTTTATGCTCTAAAATCTCCAAGATTGTGTAGGTGCTAAAAAATTTGATGAGAAATTGGCCTATTGCATTCCCACATGACATTCTTCCTTCTTGATAACTCCCTCAAAAAGTAAAATAATAGACAAACTACCAATGTCCCAAACTTAAAGGGGTGTTTCTTTGTCTTGATCAAGTTTAGATTCTCAATAAGTTGTTGTTAGAGTAACTCACAAAAATCACAGTCTCTTTCATTTACTACCATTTCATATGCAGTATGAATTATTGTGGCAAACATAATTCCCTCGATTGATAAAATATATTTTATGTCCAATCATGATAGTAGAATAATTTATAGTTGGGTTTTTAATAGGTTGAGTAGTCAAAGCTCTCTCATCAAATTTGGCTCTAGTTAGCTTCATAAATGCATCATTTTTCACAACTTTCAACACTAGTAGAGGTCCAGTGGCATAAAGACCAGTTACAACTTGAATCACTTCCTTGGTGATTAACCCTACTACAGTTGTCCAAAAAATTTATCATTCACCCTACTTAATGCCATCCTAAAAAATTTAGAGTCCATTTCATATGAAAAATTAGGGAACCAATTCCACTCATCCATCTTCTTCTATACTAGATTTTCATATTTAGGTTTTACGAAATGATCATCTCCTATCAATTTTTTTTCCATAAATCCCTAATTTCTTGGTGGTTAAATTCTTCCAACTTTCCATGAATGTATGTAATGGTGTCTTTAATGGGTAGGACATTAACTAGAATGTGAAAGAACGCACCCAAGGGGTCCATTTCAAAGACTTTCAAAGAATACCTCTTGAATTTGGGTTGGGGCCTCTCAAAAAATTCCACAATAGTAGGAGTAGCCATTTATTTTCCTCAAATTACTTGTAATGTAGCTTCAAACTAGAATCCACAAGGTTCAAATAATAGTAAAGTACCTTTCAAGCTTTGTCGAGAACTAGGTTTTGACGCCAATTTCTTTGAATCACTTTTCAACTTTCTTTAGATTGGTCTACTCCTTCCAATTTGCAAATGTGACTTAATTCGACTTTAGTTCCTTACTTTATGACTCAACAATTTCTCACTGATTTTGCATTAAATGCACTCCAACTTTAAAAGCTAATAAACATTTTGTAGAATATACTGTAAACCCTAAAATGCTCCAAAATTCATTGAATTTACATATTTTATGTTGGAAATTTATTCAACATCTCCATGATGAGGCTTTACACCATATATCCTCATGTCACGACTTGACACTTGTTATGTCGAGGGTTTGTTAGATTTCTCGGTCATTTCTCCTCCTAAATCCATTGTTGGGTTTAATTTTTAGAAGATGTATTTGGACCAAGTTCTGGAACAAATTCATTTGATTCATCCTTATTCTTGGGTTCTTCCTTTTTCTTCCAAATCTTTTCCATTTTTTTTCTCACCTCATTAGGATCCACTTTGTTCATATGTTTTTTCTTTTGTTCCGGATTAGCTTTCTTCTCAATTTTTCTTTTGCAAAATTTGGAAATGTGTCTTGGTTTATTGCAGTTGTAGCACACAACTTGTTTCTAACCAAACTGATTTGGATTTATCTTTGATCGGAACTGATTAGTTTTATGTCCAGGAGCATAGCATATATAGCAATAGACTTCAAAATATTGAGTCATTCTACCAATATTGAATTTGTTCATCATTTTATGACTTCTACATTTTGTAGCTCTATGCCAAAATTATTACAAGCAAAGCATTGTCTAGTAAAGAATCCAACATTTTGATTCATTCTATTAAAGTTCATTCTACTTCTAAATTTTGTCGCCCTATGACCAAATTTATTGCATGAAAAAAAATATACCATTGAAAGATGGATACCTTTGAGCATTAGCCCGTCGAATAGGAATCCTTCCAGTATCAAGTCCTAGATCACCTTTATGCTTAGTTGGTTTCTAAAATGCAATCAACTCATCAATCTTTGTAGTACTTGTCTTCATTTTTTCTTCATGAGATCTTTCCTTCACTAAGTCAGATCTTAGTGTTACCACTTCTTGTTCCAGCTTTGTGCATTGATCAATTTTTCTTTGGATTTCATCTTTCTGACATTCTTCAATTCTTTTCTTTTCTCCCACTTGCAACTTTAGTCTGGTGATGTCTTCATTTTCCATGTTCAATTGGTCACTGACTTCTCTATGCCTTTATTTGAATTTCTTGATTTCTTCTCTTAATTTTCTAATGCATTCATTAGCTTCTTTTAGGTTTTCCTTCAAATATTATTTCTCATCTTCAGTTTTTTCTAGATCTTTAAGAGTGGCATGAAGTTCCTTGGTTACTAAGATCTCTTCCAGAGGAACATGATAATTTTTATCAGTCATGTGTTCAAACTTCAAGATCTTCCTTAAGCTATTAAGCTTCTCAAAAGGAACCGAACTCTAATACCAATTGTTGAACATACATAATACTGAGAGGGGTGGTGAATCAGTATTCTAACAATCCAATTGATTGCCAACCATGCAATTAAAACAATATATCTTGCTGCACTAGTAAGTAAGAACATGGAAATGTTTATAACATCAAATGACACATAGACACTAGGACTTTTACGTGGAAAACCCAAGATGAGAAAAACCACATTGAGGATTAAGTCGCAATATATTATAACCAGTTACAAGATATTACATGGTGCACTGCTAGGACACACTATCCTTGAAAGGATCATAGTTGAAGTACAAAATTTATGGCTAACCACCATAATACAAAAATATATGGCTCACTGCCAAAGATTTGAACTGAAAGGAATGCACCTTCTAATTGTTGAGTATAGTTCTAATTAAGATCAAAGAAAATTTCTACATTAGTTAGCAGAAGTAATTACCAACAACTGACACCAAATTAACAATATCACTTTATCGCATACATTCGCACTATCATATCTTCTCTATCTCACTATTTGACACACACACACCTGGTGCATCTGAGTATATATCAATTATATATGCTCAATACAAATATATTCTATATACTCGCAGTTCATACATCAATTAGTTCGGCCTAATTGGATGTAAATATACATAGCTCAAAATATTTTGGTGGCCACAAAACCAAAAATTCTTTGGCACTGAAAAAAAGAATGCAAGATGCAATTTAGGCTGATCCAGACCTAAGGAACAAACCTTCATGAAATGTAAAATTTATGAATAGGTCGGCTAAAGGAGAAGCACACCAAAACTGTAAGTCAAACTTCTGCCATTCAAATCTTTCAAACAATTCAACTAACATTGTTGATTCCCTGATGATGACTGCATCTAAGACCCTTGAAAAACATATCAAAATTATATGAGATATCATACACTTCAGAGTGATTCCAGACCAAATTACTAGATCAAGATATCACAAACATAATTTACTAGATGGGTAGATAATTAGCTACCAAATAATTTTGACATCAATGAAAACAAAGACAAAAAACAAAGGTATCCTTCTTCATTCTTCCAAAATATATGCCTTTATTTTTAGGCAATATCATGGAACCTCTACTCTGATACCAATTTTTGAACACACTAGAATACTGAGAGGGGGGTGAATCAATATAATTCAATTTTAATTTCAATCCTTAAGTATTTAAGCTAAGTTATATCATTAAATTATTCATCAACTTAATCAAAAAATGAAAGAAGATAAGCATCCACACAAAAACATAATTGACACTAGATATACATGGAAAACCCCATAGGGGGAAAAAACCACAATGAGAAGAGATGTTTGGATCTATAGTCCAAATCTAGCCTCACAAGCAAACAATAGCTACAACTTTGATTTAGAGATATGACCTAAGGAAGCTACAACTCCTTGATTATAGTTCTAGGGTTACACCCAAGGAAGCTACAACTTCTCAATTAAAATAACTATAATCTGACTGACTTTATGGCTTCAACCCACTAATAATCATCAATTCTACACATTAGAAATGTGGTGGACCTTACCAAAATCTTCCCATATTCTTACATATCCTCGCACACACTTACACATATCTTCTCATCTTTGATATTTTGTATATATCATCCATACGCTTTGTAAATAAAAATTAATTCAGCCATAAATAAGAAAATATGTAACTTGTAGCATGTTGGCCTTCACATCTATTGGTAGTACACAACAGTCATAAAAAATTATTTTTATTTCTTCCAAATGAGTCAACATGACTCATACACCATCTTCAATCACTCCTTAAATTTTCATTAAACTTGATTTAGTGGCACATACCATCAACATACTTTAGTTGACCTTAGCAAAAATCAAAACTTCACAAAATAACTTAAAACACTTGTGTGGTACTGGAAAAAAGAAATATATTCATTCAATTCATACCTTAGACACTATGAGACATATGGAGTGTCCACACAAACTCATACTTTTGAAATTTACAACCTTCTGTTGGCACAAGTATTCAAACACAAGTTGTTTTGATGAAGATTAAGCATCTAGAACCAACGATATCAATCTACCACTTTGAAAATTGAACTTGCAGAGTACCGGATCACTTGAAAATTTAGTATAATATACTTTAGACATCATTGATTATGTCCTCAAAATTTCTTGATTAGAACTTCACGTATGGTGGAATGTGGAGCATTCCAAGAAGTCTTCTAAACCACTTTGCACTACCCTAACACAACCTGGTATTCTATCACTTCTAAATTTCTCTACGAAAGGCTTATTGACAAGAAAATTTGGATATAACACCTTCAAATCTCAATGAACATAAATTATAAACCACGAGACTAGATCTTGCTCTGTGGAAGGATGCAAACTAAAATATTATCTCTACCTTAGGGTATATACTATGAAATCCTAATACTAAACTTCTAAAACTTTTCTCTAAGTGTATTACACAAAACTAACACAATATCATCATAGGAATCTTGAAAACACATTAAGACATGTGTACCCACATTCACATCAAACTTATATATCAAATGACTCTTATTCTTCCAAATCATTTTAATGCTGACCTACACCATTAGATATCTTCACACACTAACAATCTCCAAAGCATATACAACCTTAAGCACACTTTTTACATCAATGGAAATCAAGCTTATCAAGCTGAAATACAACCATAGTACTATATTGTTATTCATACTTTTGTACATTCCCACACCCAACATTCTAAAAAAATGTGCTTAAATATCAATACGGGGTGATAGATAACATTACAATGTCACCCTAGACCAAAAATTAGCTCCATTGGTGAAAGAGAAGTTAGTCTATGAAAATCCTTTGCTATCGCTACCATGTTGGCCTGTGCAAATTCAAATTTTGAGCCAAGAACTAGCTGTTCAGCAAGTTTGAATATGGAACATTGATCTTCCTTTTTGCAAGCATGAATAGACGATATATATTCAAATTGAGATATACTTTCCCTTGGATTATCCTTGACACTACAATATATTCTTTCATTTCCACAATCGCATGATAGCCATTGATGTATCGTTGAAAATTCATCAACACTAGATTCGTGTAAACATTATATAACACCATTATTTTAACATTGTTAGAACATACCCAAAATGAATTTCTATGCTATTGTTACATCTATCCTTTTGATATCACTTTGGAAACATGTCAGCAAACCTCATCAATACAATTTCAATATTTTCAAGATGGGCCCAAAAAATTCTTGTGCGCTATTGTTACATCTATCCCTTTGACACCACTCTAGACGTGTCCATAAAGCACATCACCACACTTTCAATATTGTCAAAAAGGGCCCAAAATCGACTTGTGCACTATCGTGACATGCATCAATGGACTATATCACCACAATTTCAACATGGTTGGAGCAGAATCAAAATGAACTGTTGTGCTAGTTGTTGATCTACTAAACACGTGTCAACATAGTACCTCACCACAACCTCCATAAGATCCAAACAAGATAAAAATATGCTCATGCACAATTGCAACACCTATCCCATCAACACCATCATTTGCTTCTCGATAGTATTAACTTTAGACTTAGGGAAATATTTCAAACTAGATTAAACAATGAGAAGGGTTCATGAACAACAATGCAAAAGGGTTTAAGTAATAACTTAAGCAATCAAGAACATCCAATAGCCAGTCAACGAAAAAATAGAACATAAAGTGTTTGATTGAGAAACACAGGGTTTAAATGAATTAGGGCTAAAACCCTATCAAGAGTAAAAAACCCTAACTAGACATGATCACCAATCTAATATAGACAAACACCAAATTAATATCACAACATGAACATATCAGACCAATGCAATAATCTCCATCTCAGAGCACTTTACATCAATGACAATAATTTGCAATAATAATGCCATATTAGAGCATGAATATTATAAAATAATAAATATTAGATCAATTTATCCTTTTGATGTGAGTGCATAGTCCTATCAGTGGAGGTAAATCTATCAAATAAAATTAGTATCATAAATAAGAGGAGCCACTATCATGTAGCGCCTACAAAAACTTACTACAATAAGTGGTCAAGTTAATTTAAAAATTTAAAAGTTGAGTGGGTCACATTAACCATGTAGAATTTAAATAATAAATTTAGAATAATGAATGAAATCAAAATAAATATTCAATTTATATCCTAAGAACAATTAAAAACCTTAGATTGAGCATTATTAGTATTCATGAATGCTTTTGATGGAGTATGGATTCTCAATGAATGTGTAAGCCTCTTTACAAAATGATGATTTCTTGTATATTTTTTCTATGATAAAGTTATGATGATTGAAATATTAAGATTTTTTTGAGATTTTTTGAGTGATTATGTGATATAAGAGATAGATCAATTTGTGAAAGGAGAGGTAGATTTATATATTTTTTGGATGTATATGAAAGGTCAAGGTTGATTTGATCAAATTTGAAAAATAAATACTAATTTAAAGTTAGCTATTTTGTTTAATTAGTTAACTCAATATATTGATTAGTCAACTAACCTAATTGACTAGTCAAAACTTGCATGATTGTTTAGTGAACTAATTTAATAGATTTAACTTGATTAATTAATTAGTTAACTAATTTTCAACATGGAGTGGGATGTGGGGGAGGATAATTAGAATTATATTAATTAAATATATGTGAATGTATTAATTAGGAGCTAATTAATGAATTAATTATGATCAATAAATTAATTAAATATGGGGTGATATTATGGGGATTTAAAATGAGATACTCGATGCTTATTACTATAGTCCCTTGTGTTTTTTTTCAAGGAGCTAGATGCCTTCACTAGGGTGATCCAATTTCACCTTTTCTTCTTGTCATATTGGTTGATGCCTTCAATAGACATATTGCAAACTTGTGTAGGACCCAAAGATGGAAATTCATCAAAGTAACAAACTATCTCCTTGTGTTTTCCCATCGTCTCTTTACATATGACACACTCTTATATGGTGAAGGTTATGTAGATGAAGTTGGAGTAATATGCAATGCAATAGAACTCTTTGGCAGTGAGTCAGGTCAAACTATGAACACAGATAAGTCAAGCATATTATTTTCTAATGTAGGGAAAAGGATCCAAAGGGATGTCAAATCCATTCTAGGTTTCAATAAAGGACAATTCCTTTGAAATATTTAGGGATTCCTTTATTTTTTGGTCAAGCCAAAACAAAGCTTTCAAAGGAAACCATTCACAAATGAAAAGATAAGATAGGTTGTTGGTGGGGTTGATGGTTGACTCTAGCAAACAGAATAACCTGGTGAAATTGGTCTTAGCAGTTGTTCCCATTTATATGATGGCATGTTTGGTTTTTAACAAAAATAACAATGTAGCAGTTGGTGGGCATCCAAAGGAAAATTCTTTGGGATGGTTACCATGAACAACACAAATTATTTCTAGTAGGGTGGGATGTGGTGCAACATAGAAAGGCTTATGGTGGAACATGTGTTAAAGATTTAAGGATGCATAATAGAGCTCTACAGGTGAAAATGGTGTGGTGTCTTTTCGCCAACCCATATGCTCAATGGGGGAAGCTCTTAAGACTAAAATACCTTGATAATTTGGAGGAGGAAAAGGTACTAACAATAGAAAACCCAAGGAGGGGGTCTACAATTTGTAACTTCATCATTGATAGTAAGCCTTTGATAACTTGCCACCTAACATGGTCAATTGGGGATGGTGGCAAAGAATCCTTTTGGAAGGACTCTACCTGGGTTGGAGGAAGCCTCACATCTGTCAAGTGCAGTATTTGGAGAATGGGTGTGTTACTATGTGGTTATCTAAGAAAAGAATGAAAGGAAATAATTCACTTGGAAAAACCAAAATATGTTGGATGTCGTCACATCGAGTGTGCTCGAGGAAGAGCTAGCTAAGAGAAGGATTTTATTCACTTCTTTTCCTAATAGAATAAGGTGGTGTGTGGAAAAATCAAGGGCTTACTCAATAACTGTGAACCCCAATCCTAGACCTGCACAAACATAGCAAACAAACACAATATTAGATTCATATGCAAGTTAGAACTAAAATTCCCCATGAAATTCATCTACAAATGCTCAAAATAGGAAAAATGAAGAACAAAACATGAAAAGCAATGAAATCCTATTTAAACATGCAAAATCTTAATCCCATGGGGGATTTGGTGCCAATTTATGTGTAGGAAATGGACCCTTCCCAAATCCTTTGTGTGATTGGATGATTTTGATGAAGATTGATCCACTTGTTGAGGCAGAATGATGTAATTCGTTGATAAAACCTGAAATAACCTAACTATGATCATGGAAAATGCTTATGGAGCTGGATGAAATTGCTCTAAATGTGAAGATAGTAACTTTTCTCTAAATTGTGGATGATCAAATGAGAAGAATAGCCTTCTATAGATAGAAATACAAGATGGAGGAATGAATAGAATGGAGCAATGTGGGATTATTCAACATTCAATGTCCAAGTACCACTTGTCGAGATGTGAATTGAGGAAGCTTGAGCACATTTTGATGAATGCAACAATAAATGATATTAGGTAGATTTTGAAAATCATGAAATGACTTGTTGGAGAGGGAAAGAAGACGACTTAAATGCCACTTGGCTCAAGACACAAGGATATGTAAGAGGAGATAAATGATTTGTTGGAAGGACAAATCCACTTGGAGGAATATTCCCCTAAAAATGCCACATTGAGAGAAAATATAGATTTAATAAATCAATTAAATGTGTTTTCATGTGCAAGTGGCAAAATCTAGAGAAATTAGGAGATTAGGATTAAATTAATCAATATTTGATCAATTTAATAGGAGATTAGATGATGCAACAAATTTGATTTATACTTTTGGGTTAATTTAAATCAAAGTTGAGAAGAAAATGAGTTAGACTTTAATTAAATAAAGATTTTGATTTATATAATTAAAAAGGGGATGATGTTAGATTAAATTAAATAAGGTTTAATTTATTCAATTTAATAGGACGACTTTAAAGATTTAATTAAATAAAATGAATTATTTTATTAAATAGAGACATAGGGTTGATTAAATCAAATTGATTAATTTAATTAACAAGAGAGAATGAATTAATCAGATAAATATTGATTTATTCAATTAAGGGATGAAAAGTGATGACAAGCTTAAGAAGATGATTCAAGATGAAACGATGTTAGTAATCAGGATCAAGTGTGTCGAGATTTTTTCCATGTCTACATTTTACCCATCTTCAAAGCAATGCACTTGTTGTGTTGGTTCAAAGAATAAATTGTTGCCCCAATGAGAAGCATTATGCTGTTATATTACCCCCTCGAGAGATCAGAAAAAAATTTGGATTTTTGGGTGATCTCACGAAAAAAGACAAGGTGCGTGACAGGTCCAAAAAGGCTCTGAGATGCCAAAAAACATGTCAAAATGATGCAAAATGGGCTTCGATTGTACAAAAATAGGATCAATATGGCTAAATATGGTCAAAAACCCTAATTTTTACACTTAAATGGACCTCAAGGGATCATTTTCAAATCATTTTGACACTTAGCCTTTAGAGATTTTGAGCTTTGAGCTTTGAGCCTTGATCGGGATGGCACAAAGATTGCTTCCCCAACACGTGTCAGAGTGAGTACCAGTGCACCAGCGGCCAGCCAGTGCAGGACCCATGGTATGTACCCCTTTCTTGACTTGCGATTTTGATTTTTTTCATACAATAAATAGGGTCAAAGTCAAATTTGAGTCAAGCGGTGCTATATAGCACCGCTGCAAATGCAAAATCAGCACCGCACGGCCTCTAAGTGCACCGCATACACAAAGAGCATCGTCGTGGGCCACTTTAGAAATTAGGGTTTCAATCATTAGTCAAACACATGTGCGTAAAGTGCCACAACAAGCCTCTTTGGAGTTTAGAACCTAGGGGCATGGTCAAACTGCACTGCGATGGTGCAATTTGGAGTTTACAAACAGTGTCGCAATTGCAAAAAATGTCATATTTTCTATTTGAATTGCCAAAACTTAGTTCAAGGGCCCGTTCTTTTTTGAAACTTGATGCAATGAACTCTCTTACATAGGAGGACCTCATGATACTACATTCTCAAGAGCACAGATGCTCACTGCTCAACAGATTAGAGGGATTTAATGAGTTGCTCCAGGAGAAGCTTGGTGCCATTGGTCTTTGGTATGTCATGTACGCTCGTGTTGTTCGAACCCATTTGGGGATGATGACAACCTTGGCGAAGTGATGGCACAATGAGACATCCTCCTTTCACCTTCCAAATGGCGAGGCCACAGTCACACTAGAGGATGTTTGGTGCATCCTATGGCTACCTATCCATGGTGAGAGAGTTATTTACGACGTGGATGCGAGGAGGGATGCCTGCTATAAGGTTATGGGGATCGAGGAGATTGTCTTTTCTGAGGGCTAGATTGACTTAGATAGATATCGGGGCATAGTGCACACCTTCAGACTGATTGTTGCAGCAATCATATCAAGTCTTGTGGCATCGGATATGCGGGGCTGATATTTTATTCTGGGTTTGGGATTGGCATGGGAGCGGATGCTCTTTTAGAGAGAGTGCCTTGCATGGGGTCCAATGATGCTCGCCTCACTTTACAGAGATTTGAAAAAGTTCTCCTACTTGTTTAGCAGGGCCATTGGGGCTAGAGTTACTTTGCTACATGTTTGGGCATGGGAGCACATTGCAGTGCTTCGCCCTCAAGTTATACTAGTTGCCCGAGCCGAATGATCTCATTGTTTGGTGATATGGCGGTGCATAGATCACATTCACACATATAGGGGCAGGTGGCATCACCCACTAGCGGTGAGTTATCGAGATGAAAAAATTTACCTAGAGGCCTTGGCTTGGCATAGGTCCATGGATGGATGATGTACAATATTTTGTATTTGCTCGTCAGGACAAGCTAATGTAGGGTAGAGAGCACACCATGATTGAGAGATACTTTCCAGATTGGGTGGCTAGACAGTTTGGAGATGTTCAAGATTGACCCGTTGACCAATACATGGCCATCTTTGCATGTACTATGAGAGAGACTACATAGGGTAGACCTATTCTTGCAGATGAGGCAGCTGCATCCTTCGGACAATTGGTGGCCAGGTCATGGGCATATGATCAGGGACATGGTGGTGGTGGGGTCACACAGGCTTATAGAGATTGGTTTAGACCACCCTTGAGGCTCACAGATCCAGGTGTAGTTCTCACATGATGGAGGCCTAGGGGCCGATCAGCAGGCCAAGGTCGAGGGCAAGGAGGTAGGGGTGACAGGGATAGAGATGGGGATAGAGATAGGGGAGGAGGTGGGCCACCTCCACACCAGACACCACCCTGGGTACAATCACAATAGATACCACCCTAGATGTAGACACCAGTCAGAGAGCAACCATAGTAGACCCCACCCAGAGACATGGAGAGAGGGGTCCCTTGGTGCAAGAGCACCTATTTGATTTCTTGCCTCCATGAGGCCATTTGTAAATAGTTGCTCTATTTTGTGTATTGGGTCTTATAATAAGGTTTATAAAACCATTTTATAGGTTTTTGAATCTTAGGAAGTAATATTTGAAGTCATTTTTCAAATAATTTTTAAAGTTGTTACATATTGTAAAAATTGTCAAAGTTGCTCAAGAAAGTTGTCAAGCAACTTGTCAAAAGTGTCATTAAGGTGTTTTGTAAACAAACTAACTAAAAGGTGGTTGAAAATAGTTGGTTTTGGTTGTACATTTATAACTACACCCTCCAAAACTCTAATTGGGAGGTTGGAGACATTATTTGTGAAGTTTGATGAATGGCAACCTCAAGTTTGTGTGCATTTTCTGATTTTACATTGTTTCCAGGTTGAAATTGTGGTTTATACAGCCTGGTATGCACTCAAATAATGGAGTATCATATATGGATGGAAAGATCTCTATTTCTAGTTTCCAATTCTTTTTGTCTCATTCAATTTTATTGAGTTTTGTGGGAGATATGATTATTTTGGTGAGACTGCCTATTTTAACAATATTGTGCAGAATTTACAGTCTGAAAGAATGTGATGGTATGGATTTTGAAGTATATATTTTGGGTCTGAAACCAAGTTTATGTTGTTTCTATATGAATATAATTTCATTTTTTTCAAGTCTCATCAAATTTAATTAAGATTTGAATAAGTTATGATCATTTTAGTGAGGGCAGGTTTGAACCCTGTCTAGGGTTTGCAGTTTTGGGAAAAATGAAATAACTTCTTTTGGGCTACCATGGTTATGTTTCCAATGTGACATAGAATGAATAATAGAATGTGTTATACAAAGATTGATTTGGATTAATTTTGAAGGATTGTGATATATGTTGTTGAATCCTCCTAACTCTGCCTCATCCCTTGGCATCAACCTCCATAGCTAGATCATCGAGATGCCCTGATTTAGCAGTTGCAAGCTCATGTGCAGGTTTTAACATCTAAGAGGGATCAAGATCGACATCAATTCCTAGCACTTATGACAGAGAGAGATCAGGCGAGGTCTAAGAGATACTAGGAGATAGGTCAATGACAATATCTTGAGAGCACAACCTCTGCATCCTAGGGCTAAACAATTTCCATTCAGGCATATCGGGAGGCCATCAGAGAGGCAGAGTATTACAAGATCCACTATAGATAGGCAGTGCCACCAACAGGCCGGGTACCAGAGTACTCACAGAAGACAGGGATGAGGCCACCCAAGGACCATTCCAAGAGACAGGTTAGGGAGGGCAGTAGCCAACAGGGCTAGCTCTTCATATTGATCACAGGCAGTATTCATTTTTTGATTTGTGGGCTCTGATTTTTTATTGCCCCTATTTTACCATACACATTTGATCCTAATTTTTACCTTGACAACTACTCACTTTTATATATAAATATGAGATAATTTATGAGATGTCCTATTTTATTTGCGATGGATGGATGCATTTAATTTCCTATGTGTTATGATATGATGTAGTGATTATGGATGCATTTTATGGTGACAATGTATGGATGCAATCATGATTTTCTACATTATGTCCTAAATCAATTATGTGATGTATGTACGGAATGTATGCAATAATATATAGGCGACATATTTTTTGTTTCATTTTATTATGCACTTATGAATGATGTATGAAATGAAAATTTTATGCCCTTATGAGATGATACATGGTATTTATGATATGCAATGGTAATGCAATGATTCTTATAATGAATGTGATGTTACGCTATGAACTAATGTTGTATGATGAATAATGAATTTTAATGATAATATGAAATGATGGTTCAAATACAATGTAATGTCTATGATTATGAGATAATGATATTATGAGATGGTATGCAATGGTTCCTTATGATATGCGACACTATGTGATTTATGTAATGGATGTTTTATTATGAAATGATAACGCAAGATGATCTATGATGTAATTTTTTATGATGATGATTATGTGATGCAATGATTTATTTGTGGATGCAAGTGATGTAATGAACATTGTTATGCGAGATGAGATGATGTATGATGAAATGTAATGGCAATATAATATAATAATAATAATGTGAAATGGAATGCAAATAACTATTTAATGTAATGAGGTTATTATGATACGATGTGCATATGGATATGATAATGATGACCTCTACAATAATTTATGTCATGAATAAATTAATAATGCCTATGTGATGATATCTATAATGGAATGTAAATAATTCTATATTAACAATGAAATGGAATGCATCTATACTTCCTACATGGTATACATTATGCTAATGATGGGTGGATGTAGGATGGATGCATTTTCATAATGTTTTTGAGTAACTGTCATGGCACCATGTTAGTATGGAAAGGAGACAAAAGAAAGAAGATCCAACGAGCTTACTTTATGATGATAATGATGATAATGAAACTAGGAGTTAGGATTTTAAAAGGGCCATTTAATTTATGTTTGATAACACACATAGGTACAATGCATCAAAGTATTATGAACCAGGATGGCATTGTACCTAGTGTGATGGAATTTGACTTGACATACAGAACCTTATTCAGGATGTAGTTTAGATATTCTAAACATCTTAAACCAAAACATAGAAAAGAAAGCCTTCATATGTGGTCAACAAGACATCTAGAACACCATCCCTACAATCCAAAAAAAGCACACATGATTAAGTTATTTTACAAGAATAACCAACAAGCACAATTGATAAAAAGATAATTATCGTTGCCCCATTCTTTCTCTCTAAATATTTCTGTTTAGATATCATCGAGAGGTCATTGGAATGAGCACAAAATAAGATAAGTCAAAAGACCAAGATAAAGTAAACAAACAAGCTAATGTTTTTCATACCGCTAGCCAAGACTAAACTAGGGTGATGCCTGATGTTGATGTCCATTGTGGGAAGGATGCATCCTAGGAAATATTGTTATCAAGTGATGATAAGATCTGACTAGATGATAAGATTTTATTGGATGATAAGCTATTAATACTTTGAGTTGATTAACTTACTGACTTACTGACCTAGACTTGAGACTTTGATGACTAAGCATTTACTTTTAAACCTACTAGACTTGCTTTCAATTGTCTTACCAAAGGATGAAGATGATGATTGATTTATTATGAGTGGATATTATTATGGGTGAAAACGAGATGAGACAAATGCACCATTTTGGTTTTTTTTAGATATTTGGATGTTTTTGATGTTTTGAAATATTTTGAGGTTGTTTTTGGTATTTTGAGATTTTTCATTTTTTTTGGATTTTCAAGAGTTTGACCAAGAACTGAACCTAAAGACCTATCCTAGAGGTATTGGGAGCTGAACAACATATTAGCCTTGCCTATGTTATACATGTAGAGACCACGTAGTTCGACTGACACCGAATTGATTGCTGATGAGATGGATGGGAAAACATATTGCCATTTTATTGCTATAGATGCCTAAAGGACTGACCTAAAATGTCTCGGGGAATGATCAAAGATCAACCTTTCCTACGTTCAAGCACATAGACGACGTAGTTTAGCAAGATGACTCCACAAACATGATTTTTGAGATTTTGAAGATTTTGGACTTTTGATATGATTTGGATGTTTGTAGAATTTAGAATTGTTTTGAGGTTTTAGGATTTTTTTATTTTTTGTTGTTTTTGGATTTTTTGATGGATATTTCTAATGTTTTTGGATTTTTTGATGGATGTTTTGAATGTTTTTTGGATTTTTTGATTTTAAGAAGGATCGCAAGAAGATACACAAATCCAATCCTATGCAGGTACATGAACATGCCCCTAGCGTGATGTGATAGACTACTTTGATACATGCATGACAAACTGACCTTAGGATTATTGCAAGTAGTAATAGGGTGAAACATGATACAAACAAAAATTAAAGCTATGGACATGAATGGATGGATGGAATATTAATGATGGATGAATGGTAAGATGTAATGGATAAGGGAGTGTGCAGAATAAGCCATGGAGATCCTAGTGGGTGGAGAGTGCTTTATTTATGCTTGGTGCCTATTTGCCAGGTTTTCACCAAGGTACTTGCCCATAGTGCCACCGAAGTGGTTTTCACTAGAGGACGATTTTTTTCTTTATTGTTTTCAATCCTTTTTTTGAGTTTTTTGGAATTTATATTTATATTTATATTTTTTATTTTTGGCTTTACCTTTAAAAGATCAGGCGTAATTTTTTTTGAAATGGGAGTTGTTCATGGGTTCCTACAGAGGTTCCCCTTTTGGTGTTGATAATTGATATTCCCCTGACTTGTATGTTGTTGTGATGATGAAGGGTCCTTACCAGTTGGGCTCAAACTTACCCTTTCTTTTTATACTCGACACATTCTTATGATTCTCCTTTAGTATGAGATTGCTGACTTGGAAGGCCCGCCTCTTTATTTTATTGTTGTAACTAAATTTGAGGTGATTTTGATAGACTTGCAAGTGATTTAGGGCATCCATACGTTGTTCATCCAGTAGTTCTAGCTCATTTAGTCATGACACCCAATATTCTTCATATGTAATGAGATTTTGCAGTGATATCCTTAGGGATGGGAGCTTGATCTCAATGGGGATGATGGATTATAATCTATAGATCAAGGAGAAGGGGGTTGCACCTATTGGTATGCGGATGCTGGTGTGGTAGGCTCACAAGGCAAGGTTTAGCTACATATGCCAATCACAACCGACATCATTGACTATTTTCTTAAGGATTTTTTGAATGGTTTTATTGGTGGCTTCTGCTTGGCCATTGCCTTGGGGATAATATGGAGTGGAAAAGTGATGTTGGATGTTGAATTTTTGGCAAAGGTCACACACATCATGATTTTTGAAAGGTGATCCATTATCTGAGATAATAGCTTGGGGGACACCATATCGGCATATAAGGTAGTTCAGGATGAGCTTAGATAAATTTTTTCCCATTACGTAGGTCATGGGAATGGCTTCAACCCACTTCATGAAGTATTTCATGGTAGTAATGATGAATTTATGGCCATTAGATGAGGTGGGTGTGATTTTACCGATGAGATCGAGCCCCCACTGTGAAAAGGGCCAAGGTGTAACAATGGGATGAAGCTCCTGAGTTGGTGGATGCATGAGGTCCCCATGCTGCTGGTTGCAAACATATTTTGACAAAGTCATGTGCTTCTCTCTCCATCATGGGCCAATAGTATCTGGTCCTCAACAGTTTCTTAGCCAAAGTCATACCACTCGAGTGTGAACCAAAAATGTCATTGTGTACCTCGGTTAAAGCAGTCAAGGCTTCCTTAGTATTTAGGCAATGTAATAGGGTCCCTTAAATGCTCCTATGGTAGAGGGTTTCTCTTAAGATGATGAAACATGATGAATTTTTGACAAACTATCATTTGAGGTTTGAGGTTATGTTAGTGGGCAAGACTCCTATTCTCAAGTAGGTATAAATGGCATGGTACCAGGGATCACCTAGACCAACAATTTCGCACATGAATTTAGACTTTGGTACCTTGAATGCTGGTATGAGAAGCTACTCTATGAGGAATTTCTATTTTGGGACGTTGTGCAGGATTTCCAAGAGTGATCCAATTGTAGCCATTGCGTCCGCTGCTCTATTGTTTTCTCTAGGTAGCTGTTCAAATGTAATATCATTGAATGACTCCTTGAGGCTCTCCACAAATTTCTTGTATGGAGTCATTTTATCATCCTTTGTTTGATATTCATTGTTTACTTTATTGATTATGAGCTAAGAGTCTCCATATACCTTGAGTGCCATGATCCGCCATTGCACAACAATTCTTAATCTTATAACTAGAGCCTCATATTCGATGATGTTGTTTGTGTAGGCAAATGACAACTTATAAGATTTGGGTATGAAATCACCTTGTGGTGTTATGAAGATTCCAGCGCCTGACCTATGTTGTGTGTGAGATCCATCAAAGTACATCTTCCAATGGTCTACTACACTTAGGCTAAAAATTGATTTGTTAGGGAACTCTGAGATAAGTGGGTTTTCTGCATATATAGGTGCCTTTGCTAGTTGATCCGCAAGTTCTTGTCCTTTGATAGCCTTGCACTCTACATATTCAATGTCATGTTTTGTCAATATCATGACCCAATTGGCTATTTGTCCCATGAGAGTGGCTTTGGAAAGTAGGTACTTCAGTGGATATATCTTTGCGATTAGCTTGATTTGATGAGACAACATGTAGTGTCTAAACTTTTGAGCTGCAAACATGATTGCTAGACAAGATTTTTCAATAGTTGTATGGTTTAGCTTGTGTCCTACCATGGTCCTACTGATGTAGTATATTTCTCTTTCCTTTCCATTTTCAGCATGTTGGTCTAAGAGAGCACTGAGAGCTATCGTTGTTGCTGACATATATAGAATCAATGGTTTAACTAGAATTGGCGGCATTAGAATTTGTGACATTAGAATTGGCAGTGTGGGTAGGTATTCCTTGATTTCGTTGAATTCCTGGTCGCATTTCTCATCCCATTTGTATACTACCCCCTTTTGGAGTAGATGAGAATATGGGATCTATTTGTCTGCCAACTGCACTATGAATCTATGGATATACTGGAGTCTCCCTTATAGACCTCTTAGCTGATTTAGTGTCCTGGGTGCTTCCGTTTCGAGGATCACCTTAACTAGAGTCTCCCTTATAGACCTCTTACCTAAATGTACTTCGAAGACACAATTCTTTGGGTTGATTCAGACCTTGTACCTTTCCAACCTATCAAAAATGGAGTTCAAAGCTGATATGTAGTCTTGTCTTTTCCTTGATTTAGCCAATATGTCATCCACATAATCTTCCACCATCTTATGAATCATGTTGTGAAAGATCAATTTCATGGCTCTCTAATAAGTTTCCCCTATACTCTTTAGCCCAAATGACATCATATTCCAACAGTAGGTTCCCCATGGACTTGTGAACAATGTCTTGTGCTAGTCCACCTTTGCTATCATGATCTGGTTATATCCCAAGAACCCATCCATTAGTGATAACATCTTGTGTCTGGCCATCATATCCACTATCATGTTGATGTTGGGTAGTGGAAAGTCATCCTTGGGAAACGCTTTGTTCAAGTCTCTAAAATTGATGGAGATGTGGATGCCCCTAGTGGGTTTTGAAATAGGTACTAGGTTGGACACCCACTCTAGATAATCAATCGACCATATGAAATTGGTATCCAGGAGCTTCTGCAATTCCATTTTGACTAACAAGGCTATTTGGGGATGCATTTTTCTGAGATTTTGTCTCACATGTTTTGCTTTAGGATATACAACCAAGTGATGAACTGCCACCTCTGGATCAAGCCCAGGCATGTCAGCATAATTCCATGCAAATTTTACCTTTCTTTCTTTCAGGAATGCAGCTAAGATTTTATGTTCTTCCATGAGAACTGACTCAGCATAGAAGGTGATGTGTGGTAGCTCCTCTGTTCCCAGGTTGAGAGGATTGCATTGTTCGGCTAGGATTGCTGATTTTTCTTGATGAAGTGTGGTGAGGGGAAGATTGAATCCTTTATCCTTTGGCACCTCAGAGAGGTTTTCACCATTGGATGAGTCCTTTATTTTTACTATTTTTGGGTCAGAGAGTGCCACAATGTGGTTTTTACTCAAGGACCTTGAGATTATTCTCAATTTCTCACTTTTGTGACTGAAGGATTCAATTGTATCCCCATAATAGGCTTGAGTGTCTAGTGTGATTTCAAATCCCACCTTATGGTCTCCATATGAATTTGTATCCATCAATCCCATGAACTCTGAGAGCGCCTCATCATTTTTTAACGTGTCCAAAAATCAGTGGTCCTTGTTGGTGATAATCGATGAGTTGGGGGTAGACCAAGTTTATTTTGTGGGTTTGGTGGTCTGACTCAAAAGATAAGGTGCTAATCATGCATAGGGAGGAGTCTTAAAAAAAATAGGTAAATCAGCTATGGGGTCCTCGTCACTACTACACACATCGATTACATCGAAGGTGAAGTTGTCTAAGGGCAGACCTGCAGGTATTGGTCGTTGAAGGGTGGTTGTTGTTATTTGAGGGGGGGTCCTGGGTTTAATTGGAGGACTTCTACCATGTATGGTTACACACGGATGGGTACACCTAAGGCCAATTATTTTCATGCATTTTTGAACAATGATAGGTTCCAATCGTCCATTGTTGTTCTTTCCTAGACTTTCATTTATGTTATAGCCCATACCCAAAATTAATTGGAGTCCTTTGTTTGCATTATCCATAGGAAAGGTTGGTATAGGTCTTTCATCTTGGTAGAGGAGACTGGATACATCTCGTTCATCCACCACTTTTCAGCCTAGATCTGCCCAACTCCTGAATCAAGAGGGATATGATCTGAAGGTTTGAGCTATTGTAGTAGTGGTTTGTGGTTATCCATGGGATCTGGTATGAAATCTTGACACATTGGTGGAAGGTTGATGCAACTTCTTGCATCTTGTGGATCCATGGGCGCCCTAGGAGGATGTTATATGGTAAATCAAGGTCAAGCACCTGACAGGTGGTTTCCATAACAGCTAGCCCTACTTGAATAGGGAGTTCAATAGTGCCCTGAGATACTCTTTCTTGATCGCCGTAAGCCCTAATTGTGATACCCTTGCCTTTTTCAATGGAATCTTAAGAGATTCCTAGATTCTTTATAAGCTTGAGTGAACAAATATTGAGGCCTACACCCCCATCCACTAAGACTCTTTTGACCTTATTTTTGTGAACCAAGACTTAGAGGGGGACTGTACGGTTATAAGATGGTTGGGCCGCAAAGTCATAATCAAAAACATGAGGACATTCAGAGTGGTGATGTTACCGACCATAGCTTGAAATTTCTTTGTATCAAGGTTGGTGGAGATAGTAGATGAAGCCAATTTTTCCTCAAGCATTTCTCTATGGGTAGTTGAAATCTTCAGTAACTCCATGATGGAGATCTGAGCAGGGTTTCTTTTTAACTGGTCAAGGATGTTGTAACTATTAGGGATGGATTTTTGGTTTGAGGTGGATGTCCTAGGTGGCTATGATGCCCCAACAATGGTGACCTTGCCACCATGTGTGGTGACTCCATAATCAACTTTAACTCCCTTAATTCTAACAAAACTGACCATTTCATCAAGGCATGCGACAAATCCTTTGTACACATGGCTCACATTGCCATATTTTTGCTTCCCTTTGTTATTTCCTTGGTTGTCATTGGGCATCAAATTCATGTAGATTTTCGGATCTTGATTGCCAGCTGGTTGCTCAACATTTATGATTTTGTCATCGATGAGGTCTTGGATGACATTTTTCAGTTTCATGCAGTTGGAAGTTGTATGATCCTTGAGCTTATGATAATCACAAAGGAAATTTTTTTTGTACCAAGGTGGTTTCACCTGGGGTTCTTGGTAATTATTATAGGTGGAGATCTTGATTAGGTTTTCATTAACCAACTTCTTCATGTTGGATTTGATTTATTCCCCAAGGGTTGTGAATTTAATCTTGGGGGGATACCTATTCCGTAGAGGTGGTCCTCCTTGATTATTGAGGTTGTTGACTTGATTGTGGGGTGGTTGATGGGTTACCGCATTGGCTTGCATGTTATTGTGATTATTGCTTTGTGGTTGATGATGTGTTTGGACATTCTTCTTTGGAGCATTGATGACGACCTTGGCATCGACTACCCCATCATTGGTGACTTTACTATTTTTCACCCATGTGCGAGGTTTCTCATTATAGTTGGTGGATGGGCGACCATCTTGATGTTCAGGATATGTAGGTGTGCACCCTTGTGTAATAAGGGCACTTTCGATGTTGAGTGCCCTAGGGATCAATTGATCATATGTGGTGATGCACTATATCTCGAGATAAAATGCCAAGGTCTTGTCTAGATTAGTAATGATAGTGCAGATTTGTTGCTCTTTTGGCATGGTCCACTTGAGGCGAATGATTCCCCATTTCCCTATTTGAGCACCAATAATTCCTCTAGACTAACATCCATGTCGATGTTGAATGCATAATTCTTGAGGAATGCATCTATGATTTCTTGGAATGTTCTAATGCTCGTAGGTAGACAAGAGAACCACTCTGTGGTGGGACCAGCCAGGTTTCGAGGAAACAACCACATTATATATGTATCATTTTATGTGACTTCCATGCAATGTACTTAGAATTCCTTGATGTGATCTTCGGGATTTCCCAACCCATGATATTTGTCAAATTTGGGGATTTTGAATCCCTTTGGGAATGGTATCATTTCAAGGCTCCTGTCAAAATGATAGGGACACAGATTGTTAGGTGTCCTTGTTGTTTTACCTAATTGAAGATTCAACAATTTCTATGAGAGCCGTTTGATTTGTGTTGTCACATCATCTTGCAGATCAGGAGGTGGAGTGAATGTGTTTTGAGGGGGTTGGGGTATTTGATTGATGGGTGGGGTGTTGGTGCAGTTTTGCTGCAAGATTTTCTATGTGATTAATGCATGCATTTTCTCTTGAGCCAACAACACTTTTTTTTGGTTGTGTTGTTGTTGTGCTAACAAAGCTTGTTGTTGGGCTTGTTGTTGAGCTTCTAGTTGTTGTGTTTGGTACTCTTGCAGGGCTTTTTGATAGGCTTGTTGTTGGACTGCTTGCAACTATACTTGGTATCGGGCTTGCTCTTGTTGAGCTTGATATTGGGCTTATGTTTGAGCATGCACCTATTGGGTTGGTTGTGAAGCCTATGTAACTTGAACTACTTGTGCAACTTTTTGTTGTTATAGTATAGCTTGGGCCTGAGCAACCTAATGTTCCTATTGTGCTTTTTGCACTGCTAATCATGCTTGTGCTTGCTGGGTAGCTAGCTATGCAACTTGTTGATTTTGGATTTGTTGGAGTTCCTTTTGGTAGGCATCTTGTCGTGCTAAGTGCAACATGATGCTGAATGAATTTTCCATGTTGGGTTTTGGTAGTGGTGGTGGAGGATTGGGAAAGGTGTTGACCATTGTGATGAGAGGAACGATCATGTTGATGATTGGGGTTTGAGTGGTCGATGGCATGATTGAGTGCTTGTCCTTGGAAAATCATGCCTTGAGAGATTTGAGGAATAGTGGATGTATTGATTGTTGGGGTTGTTTGGATGGTTGTCATTTGTTGTTGTGATATCGATGGCAAGATGAACGAATTTGGTATGATGCTTTGATTCATTATAGGGGCATTGTTTTGATTTGGTTGATTGATGGTGGGTGTAGTTAGCATAAAATCATATATAAAACTAACATAGAAATATATCAAATCCTATACTAACACAATAGAGTACGAGATAATATGAAAATCAAAATGATAAACAAATACAAACCGATCTCTAGGTTACGCTCGACTTATCTCCATTTCTCTTCTCAACCTCACATGAGAATGCAAGCTTTGAAGGTTTGACTATTGCAGGAAGAATGTTGATTTCTCACTAAGACAACATGATGATAGGACGAGGATGATAGAAGAAGGATGGATGATGATGAAAAGTTGCAAAATGAATTTGATAGAGTAATGATAGTTTAAGAATCCCCCCCAAATGACTTGTGAGAGGCTGCATTTATAGAGTTTTGATGTGGATAGAGAAGAATATTTGATAAGATTTGATTTTTGACAAAAGAGGAAATACAACGAGATGGGATAAGATTCTAAGAAAATATAAAGATAATGATTTTTTCATTTTAAAGGAAATAAATCCTAAAAAAGATGAGAAGTATAAGTGATGAATTATATAATTAAATAAATAAATTAGATACACATGAGTTCTGATTTTAGAAAGAAAGCGAGAAGATATTTTAAGATTTTATTAATTAAATAAATATTTAATTTATTTAATTAATGTTGGATTTATGATTTAGTTAATTAAATAATAATTATTTAATTAACATTAGAAGAAAGAAGAGATTATGAATAGAGGTGATTTGATTAATTAAATAATATAAATTATTTAATTAACATTGGAAGAATGGGGGGAATATTAATGAAATTAGTCAAATAAATAAGATTTATTTAACTAATTAGATGATGACAAGGGTACTTAGGGAAAAAATACCACAAGATGTCTAAATGACCTAATTTAGTTATAAGGTATTGTAAGAGGACATTTTTGAGTGTCTACAGTGGGTAGAGGAGGAAGACCTAACCCAAGGGGTGATGTGGATGTAAGTGGTAGAGATGGAAATGGTGGAAAGATAAGCAGTGCATTCTCTTGAATGGATGATGATGATGAAGGATCAAAGACTCCCCCTACTTTGGATGAGGGCATGATATCTAGATGTTTCTTCACAAGAGTGCTTAGGTCATAGTTATAAGGGAGTTTAGCCCCTTCTCTAGAAAATTCTAGCATGTATTGGGAAGGATATAACCTCATCATGGCATTTATGATCCGATGATTTTTAGGATTTTGGACCATCTCAAGGATTTCATCTTGTTTCATCCCTAAGACATTGTTAGTGTTGTCCTCTACTTGACCCTCCTCCTGAGGGTTTTGTGATGGTAGAGGGAAATTGCTTGGGGGATTGCTCAATCCAACAGGATTTACTTCAGGAGCAGTTTGGCTTAGGTCACTTAAAGTTGATGTTTCCTTGTTGATTTCCATAAAATAAGGGTCAATTTTCAAAAATGTGTTGTCCTTTAGATTGATCTAACTTTAGGCACCAAAAAGAGAAGAACTAGGATGATTAAGGAATAAAGGACAGGGATGAGATAAACAGAAAATGGATGATGTGGATGATTAAACTCTTGAGAAACCTTGAGAAAGATACTAGACTTTGGGACCTGATTTGATTTATTTTTATAGTGTATTTGTAAACTCTTAGAGGTTGGATGTTGTCTTAGAGAAGACTCATACACAGGGTGATAATTTGACTAAAGTTGTAAAGAAGGATTCATCAAAACACCCTTATTCAAACAAGATGATTATTTGGATAATGAACTCCTAGACTCCAAGATGTTGGATTTTATTAAGAGGTAAATGTTGATGTGTAATTTTTCATGTAGCAGTAGTCTCATGGGAAACTTAGCTAATGGGGGACATTGTGCGCTAGCTAAGTGACCTCCGAGATTTTACCGAAGCCAGCTCTTTGTTTAGTGGGGGGAGTAAAAGGTGAGGAAGATAGAAGGAATGTAAAATTTACACTACAGGCGATGCGCCAAAGTCTTAGACAAATTTACCAGAGAACAGTGTAGAATGCAAAGGCCTAAATCACTAAATTGCTATTAGTTAAACTAATTTTCTCAAAAGCACTTGAAACATAAGAGTACCTTCTATTTTGCATAAAATAATTTTAGCATAACTTTTAGCTAACAAAGAAATGTTGAACTAAAAATGGTCTGTATTTATTGAGTTATGAAAAATTACAGAAAGCTGAAGAACAGGCATTCATACAATAAAAGAAGATAGCAGCATAGACCAATAGTCTCATTAAATGCGTAAACAAACAAAAAAGGCCAAAATTATTTGGCATAGTCTGGAGTCTTCAAATTCAATAAAGCTATTACAAAGGCCTTCTTCCTAGTGCTCGGGAGTTTTTGCAGACTTAGCCAGCAACCTAATAAAAAGAAACATAGCCGCACATATAGGCCAACCCACTGCCTGAAAATGTATTAAGAGAAAAGCCACTACAAGCAGAGACCGATGGCCCGGATCATCTCGAGCCACCATAGCAAACATCAATCGGCTAGGAGCATGCCAATGAAGCCATGAAATGGAACGAAAAACCCTAGAGTAGTAGGTGAGAACACGCGGTGCCATAGCAAGAAACATGGCAACGGGCGAGTACAAAAAGGTCTAACAGCAATTCCAAGGTAACTAACGCAGCAACAACCGCCATGTATCGCTCAGACGAAGTTCGGCAGAAAGTCATAGAAACACCTAGCGAAAAGCTCCGAGAGGGAGCCACGTGGAGCGCTCTGAGCAAAATAAAGTATAAGGTGGGCCTAGCTCAGAAAGCAGATAGAGAAAGCCATGCAACACAGAGATGGAGATCGGAAAAAAGTGAAGCGATGTAAAAAGAAGAAAGCTTCGTGAGGCAGCCACGTGGAGCGCTTCGAGGGCAGTGAGTAGTTGTAAATTAAGGCACAACTGCAAAGGCTTTGGTAGTATTTTGTTGAATAGTTTGGCGACACACAGGGGCATTTCGCTCGCGAAATGAAGAACCCCAAAAACTTTGGCTCAACATCTGAAAACTGCTCACAACCTCGAGAGGGCGGCTTGCAGACTAGTCTAGACTTCATTTGATGGTGCAGAGAGAGCTCATAGATTCTCGGGAGCTAGCCAGTGATCGATGATTGCCTTGAAAGGAAATCTGCCTAATACTTTTGTCTCCAATTCCAATTTGAAGAAGAGTTGTGCTAGCTGATGCACGATTCCCTCTATTTCTTCGGCGGTTGGAGATTGATCAAAAGATTGGAAGACAAAAAGGTCCTCCTTCTTCTCTTTGATCATTGCAACAATGTTCTCCACACCCGCTAGCACCTGATCTGCAATGAAGGGTGAGGGAAGGCCTCTCTAAGTCAAACAGGAAAATTTTGATCGCATATCACTGGTAACCTGGTTCAACCGAGACCTGCATTCTGCTACCTATTGAACAGCCTCATGCAGAGAGATGAGGATCCTGACACCCATGGCCACGATTGTTTGGTCATCGATGCCCACACTGGTCAAATATTCATCAAAAGCTATATACAAATTTCCCAATAAAATCCTAGCCTTTGGAACCTTGTCAAAAGTTAATTCCTAAACCTGTTGTATTGATTCACTCACTATTCTGCAAAGGCTAGCCGCTTGCGACATAAATTTCAAGGTTGGATGAAGAGTAAGGAACAATGCCTTCACCTTGTCCTAGTACGAGGTATACAACTCTTTGACAATTATCAACAAGCTCATCTGGAGTGCAAGAGGTTGAGCCCCTAGGGCAGCCAATTTTGCCTCTCTGATCCTCAAAGTTGCCTTTAGCTCTGACAAGTTTCTGTCCAATGTGGAAATCTGCTACCTCAAAGTGGAAACCTCTGTTTCCTTTTCTTCTAGGGCCAATTCGGCCCACTTTTCTTTTTGAGTTTTAAACTCGACAATGGCATTCATTTCACTAAGTTCAGCATTCGTGCTTCATTGAAGCTCCTTCATTCCCTCACTTAGCTGCTCAAATGCAACGTGAAGTTTTTCTTCACTTGCTTGGCTCAACTCAACCTCCTGCTGGAGATTTGGGATGATCTCCATGCTCAAATTTTGCAGTTCTTTGATTTGACTTTCAAAGGCACTCCTCTCCTTCTCTAGTCATTTTATTTCATTCTCTTGGGCTTTAAACCTGTTTACCCAGATGTCGACCTTTCCCTTGAGCTCTAATATCTGATAATCCTTTTTCTTTATTTGGAAGTTAAACTTGAGATAATCAGTAGTCACTATTTTTTAGGTCTCCTCCATCAGATCAACTTTATCGCACGGGCGGGCTTGCTGCAAGTCTAACCCAACAGCATTCACAAAAAAATCACTCGATAGAATTTCTCCTACCGGTTTGATCACATTAGGAGTGATTTTTACAAACATCAAGAAATTTTGAATTTCATTGAATATGGTTAGCAAGTGAGGCTCCACCTGCCTGGTTGCATCTTTCTATATTCTTTTATTGATCCGATTGACACAAGCGCTCTTGTTCGTATCAACCTGCGAGAAATATTCCCGGGCAGGGATACCAAGGCCACCAGCAAAAGGGTACTCCTGTGGGATGGCCAACAGGAAAGACAACATACTCAATGCATCAAAAGTCTTGTTGGGTCTCATTATAATAGCTGGTTAGAATGGCAGAATGAATTCACCACTCAGAGGAGATGGAAATGAGGTGTAAGGGAAAATTGGAGATGCACCAACTGCAAGGCTGGGCCTTGGAGATAAAAATTGTTGGCCCATGAGTCCAGTACTTACACCGAATTTCCTTCTGGGCAAGGGATGGAAAGCGAAGGATAAAGGTGGGAAACCAGGTGGGGCAAGACTAGATTGCCCGGGAAATCCAACAGTAGAGAAAACTGGTGCAGATGAAAAAGTAGGGGCTGACGAGGAAGAAACCAGAGACATGGAAGAGAGAGAAGAGGGAGGACAAGTTACCTAAGGCTCATGCAGAGTTGCAGAAATCTCGACCACTTCCTCCATCAACTGCTATTCCTCCCCAGCATCTCTGGTTCATTGTTGCTTTTCCTCCAGAGAATCATCAAGGTCGATAATTACCCGCCTCCGACCGCTGGTAGTCCTCACACACTTCTACGTTGATTTAGAGAAGCCAGATGGCTCTGATGCTTGCGCATGTGGATCCTCTTCTTGTGCAAGCTTTTTACTAGTATCCCTCTCATGCATTGGATTCTCAACAATGACAGGGGATTCTGAGTTACTTCCTCCCCAGGCTCCGTGGAAATCTCTTCATTTTTGTAATGTTGCACAAATGTTAAACGGTTCAGAGATCTTTCAATGATCGAATGCTCATTCTCATAGATATCATCAAATATTTCATCAAGGGCTACATCTTCATGAAGCTTGCCAGTTTCTAGAATCTCCTGCCTGTATATCCAGAAGTCTCAAATTTTCTCAGACGTCCAATTGAGCTTAGTCAATTGGGTGCACTGGGACGGGTTGATTTTCTGCTTTGGGTTGGCCTTCCCCATGATGAAATAAAAGTTCACCCATGATTGACGATTATCCTCAGTAGGAAAATACTCAAGGCCTACATATCTATTTAAATTACCCTCTTCGAAATTTCTCTGAAGGTCCCAGAATGGCCGAGGCGAATTCGGGATTTTGATGTCGACCTCAGATAAATTATTTCTAGGGTTGTAATGCCAGGTATATTCTATCAATACCAACCCGAGATGACCCAACTTAGAAAGTAGAATCTCTAAAGTATCAATCTTTGAAGTTCTCTTCTTGATTAGCGACACAAATCCAAACATGATTGGCAACAACAAATGGGAAGTTAAGTGTTTCCCTCCCTAGTAATCATTGTCAATGGTGCATAGTTGCCTCATTGCCTCAAGGGCTAGCACTCTATCCGAAAGATAACGGGGGAGCCGGAAGGGATCTCGGAAGAAGCCTAGTATGCGAAGTATGGTGAAATCCACACCAAAGAACCAATCATAGGGCGGTACTAGCTTCCCCAACCAGGACTTCTTCCAGGGCGATATGCATTCGGTCATATTGATGCCAACTCCATCCAAATCCCGCAGAGTTGGGGCTAGGAACAAATCCGAAAATGCATATAAATCAAATTTTTTTGACATGATAGGAGTCCATGTCGAGAATGGCCTTCTCAATCCGTCCTCGTCAAAAATGGCCAGAGACATAAATGTTGAAAAATAATCTGGATTATGATGTAGAATTAGGTAGGCCAAGGAAGAAGGATACCTGAACCTAGAGCCGACCTGGAACTCTCGCAGCTCCTACCAAATCCCATCACTGATGACTCGATTGAAATACAAGAGTGGAGCCTCATGATTCCTCTTCAACATAAAGCTGAGGCACATTTGAAACTCAAGAATGTGTTTGTCTGTATCGAGACCACACACCATCACCAACATGGAAGCAATAGAGGAAGACCCACCTTTCAAAGCCTACAAATTGAAAGGGAATTTGGGCGGTGCTGAATTACTTGTTGGCTGATTGATCTCAACGCGATAAAACTATTGTGCCTTTTGGAGATCTCCCCACTTTTGCTGCATCCTTTTCACTTCAAAAATTTCAACCTCTCGGGTCAAGGGAAGGGGGATACAAAACATATCTTGAATAGATTCAGGGCTAATGACTACCCTAAAAAAAATTTCGCTAATCACCCCAGTATCTATATCAAAGCATGTCGTGCATGCTGCCATAATTTTTGGGCACGACTGCACCAAAGGAACCATGTACTATGGAAGCCCACAAAACCATAGACGCTTATCAAAAGGGTGTGATACATTCTTCATTTTCTCGCACGTGGCTTCCCTAAGGTTCTTAGGATTGATGGATAGCTAAGGATCAAAGCCGTTATCCCAATCCTCTGTGACCAAAGTCTAATCTCTGTGAGGAACTACGTTTAGTATTCTCTGGTCCACCGGATGGGTGAACGGCCAGCAAGGCTTTGTGGGGATGCTAGGAGTAGCATAAGACTCTTGGTTGTAGAGCTGCATGCAGGGTGCCCTTCTCATTTGCTCACTTAGACTTGCTGGAGCCAGGGTCTGTGTTGGGTTCTCTGCCATTTCAACCATTTTTGGTATTCGCAAGAAATTTTCTGTAAACTTTCACAAAAGGCTTAGCTCAACCTAAAAAAATTATTTCCTTCTCCAAATGCCTTATTTGTTTAATTCTTAGGTAACTCCTTGCAATAAATGTGTTTCCCTCGATTCACAACATTCGCTTGGAGTAGATTGTGCGTGAGGCTCAATTTGATCAGAGCCTTCGCCTTCGGAGGAAGTGGACTCGGGGAGCTAGGAATAACCACCTTAGACTGTGGTGGGATTGGTAATAGGCCTATCGTTGGGCTAGGTTCCGGTTGCGATAGAGCATTAGTAGGCAAGGCTGAGAACTCTCTCGTGAATCTATGCTTTGAACGCATGTTGTAGTCAAATTGCACTCGGGGCACTTTATCCATTAGGATGTCATTCGGAAATGATGACTCTTCTCCTTAGATCCAAGAAAAGAGAGCCTTGTCTGGAACAATGTTTGATTCCTGGTGGATGGACATCCCTTGCATTTGAGCGGCAAGGACAACATTGTCCATCTACTGAGAGGTGTATGATTGGTTGTCAGGATCTGGTCCGCCATTTTGGCTATGCTAGTCAATGATCTTTTATTGCAAGTTTCCCCGTGGACAATTTCTTGGAATGTGTGCATCATTGCAAGGAAAGCACCATGAATTAGCATATTCAACTAGCTTATTTTGTCTAGCTACTAGCTCTTTGTTTGAACTAGAATGGATAGCCTACATCGGCAGGGTTACTCGAACTATTTGGTTACTTGGTTGAGCTGAGGTATTTCCACGTGACCTATCCTGCCATTGATTTGATTGGTATGGAGCTTTTCCACCCTGGTAATTCTTGTAAGTTGGCTTTTGATAACTATATTGCTATCACTTCATAGTAGTTAACTCATTCATCATGACTCACATCTGTTCTCTCATCTCATTCATTTCGGCGGCCAAGGGATTAGGCACAAGAGCTACTATCGGAGCTGCCACCGGAGTTGTGCTCGGAGCACTTTCCGGATACACGTACATAGATTGGGGTGGAGCCATAGGCTCACTAGTGGAAGGAACTTTGGCCTCCGCAACATTGCATTCGAGAAATAATGGCATTATCGGTCTCGATGCCAACTTTCTGACAAAAATCAGGTTATTTTCTGCAGTGATAGCCAAGGCATAAGCATTAGGTAGAGTCTCTCCACCAAGAGCTTCTAACATCATGGAGATGTCAACATTGATAAACTTTAGGTAGAACATAAATGCCAGATCTGGAGGTGGTTGACTACCAACAAGCACTCTCTGTCAGGTCGAATGGAACCTCGCATTGAAATCGGGCAGAGCTTCATGAGGAGCTCGCTTTATATTTAGCAGTTGATGATATAGCGACGATCTCTCACTAGCATTGGAGAAACCTTCATAAAATGGAGTTTCGAGTTGGTTCCAAGTTGGAATAGTACTAGCCTCGAGATTCCAGTACCAGTTCAATGCCTTTCCTCAGAGGGAGGCGACGAGCAGCGTAAGTGCTACATTTTCATTTGATACGTCGTGCACCAGACATACGTCTGCCACATCTTGCAGATGCTCCATTGGTGTCTTTGACTCATCCCCAGAATACTTAGGGATAGATTTTAGGGTAGAAGTGGGAATGAGAGCCCATACTACAGGAGGCACAGGTGCAACTAAAGGGTTG
Source organism: Sequoiadendron giganteum (assembly GCA_007115665.2). Taxonomy (NCBI): domain Eukaryota; kingdom Viridiplantae; phylum Streptophyta; class Pinopsida; order Cupressales; family Cupressaceae; genus Sequoiadendron; species Sequoiadendron giganteum. The sequence continues at coordinate 655,551,947 of CM021105.1, read as the reverse complement.
TTGGAGTCTGAAGCTACATAATTTCTAGCAGCCATAGGTACAAGCGAAGTAGGTGATGACAGTGGAGTGGGCGATGAAGGAGATGGAGGAGGTGAATGGTTACCTCAACCACCTCTTGTGTGCACATAAACTAATGGTGGTATGAGCTCACCAAGGACTCTTGCAGTCTGCGACCTAGTTATAGGCCGATAGCTTATACACACCTATAAGATTCAGGCAAATGTGCTAGTTCGTGGTCCCACTGGGCGTGCCAGAAAAAGAACTGTTGACACAAAATTTTACATGTAGTAGTAGTCTCATGGGAAACTTAGCTAATAGGGGACGTTGTGCGCTAGCTAAGTGACCTCCGGGATTTTACCGAAGCTGGCTCTTTGTTTAGTGGGGGGAGTAAAAGGTGAGGAAGATAGCAGGAATGCAAAATTTACACTACAGGCGATGCGCCAAAGTCTTAAACAAAATTACCAGAGCATAGTGCAGAATGCAAAGGCCCGAACCACTAAATTACTATTAGTTAAAATATTTTTCTCAAAATCACTTGAAACGTAAGAGTACCTTCTATTTTGTATAACATAATTTTAGCATAACTTCTAGCTAACACAAAAGAGTTGAAGTAAACATGGTCTGTATTTATTGAGTTATGAAAAATTATAGAAAGCTGAAGAATGGGCATTCATACAATAAAAGAAGATAGTGGCACAAACCAATAGTCTCATTAAATGCATAAAAAAACAAAAAGGCCAAAATTATTTGGCATAGTCTGAAGTCTTCAAATTCAATAAATCTATTACAAAGGCCTTCTTCCCAGTGCTCAGGAGTTTTTGCAAACTTAACCAACAACCTAATAAAAAGAAACATGGCCTCACATATAGGCCAAGCCACTGCCTGAAAACGTATTAAGAGAAAAGCCACTGCAAGCAGAGACTGACGACCCAGATCATCTCGAGCCACCATAGCGAACATCAATCGGCCAGGAGCATGCTAGCGAAGCCATGACATGGAACGAAAAACCTTGCAACAGCAAGTGAGAACATGCAGCGCCATAGTAAGAAATGTGGTAGCAGGTGAGTATAAAAAGGTCTAATAACAATTCCAAGGTAACTGGCGTAGCAACAACCACCACGTGTTGCTCAGACGAAGCCCAACAGAAATTCAAAGAAACGCCTAGCGAAAATCTCTGAGAGAAAGCCACGTGGAGCACTCCGAGCAAGATAAAGTATAAGGCGGGCCCAGCTTGGAAAACAAACATAGAAAGCCATGCGACATGCAGATGGAGACTGACAAAAAGCGAAGCTATGTAAAAAGAAGAAAGCTTCTTGAGGCAGTAACGTGGAGCGCTCCGAGGGCAGTGAGTAGTTGTAAATTAAGGCGCAACTGCAAAGGTAAATATAAAACCACAAAGGCTTTGGCAGTTTTTTGTTGAACAGTAAATTTATTCACAAGGATTTGATAATTTGATTAAATATTTGGAGAAGGATTCATCCCCACTTATCTAACAAAACAAGATTATTTTGATTTTCCAAAATTCTAGCATGGATTATATTTTCAATATTTTAAAGAATTGTTGGTGAGATGATTTTTTATTTTGATGGTTAATGGATGGGTGAGAGTGATGATTTTGATCCTACACCAGACCTAGGTATTGAAGAACATGCTTGACACTTCCTATGTGAGAAAATAAAATCTTTGAAAGAGATTGGGATTTTGCTAACAATTAAATTCATACAATTCAGGATTGTTCTTTGAAGCTTTCTTGTAAAAATTGTAAACCAACCTTTCTCTTACCTCGTGAAGCCTCGAGGGACTCTCTTCTGGAACCTTTGGAATAAGACTTTTGAACTTGGATTTTCAAATTTTGATTTTGCGGGAAATCATTTGGAAGAACACATGTGTGGGTTTTGATTTTTCTTATCTTTGCTTAATGAGTTCTTTTTACCACAAACAATTCTTGATTGAATTTTTAAACTATGTCTAATGTCCTAATTTCTCCTCATCCCACAAAGTCCATTATGTGGAGAATCGAGGAAATTAAGGCAAAATTTTCCTAATGTTGAATTTAGTAAAAACAAATGATGATTAAACCTAAATTCTTAGAAACCTCTATGGAGGGAATCTCTAGGGCAAGCAAGAGCACTTGGATTTGTCAAAGATATTTGTTTCTTCCAAAGGGCTTGAAATTTTGAAGATTTTGTGGATGTTTGTTTCAAATGTTTTGAGATCCAAGCAAAGTGTTTTTTGTTAAAGTAAAGGTTTTAACTTAATTGTGTTAATTAAGTTACCTTTATTCCTCTCTTAAGATTTCACGTTAGTTTGCATAAAGTGACATTTAATAATTATATTAATAATTAAATGTTCTCCTATTAGGGTTTCTTTTAGGGTTTTGCATGATCTCCTTCTTAAGGATTGATCCATTGTATATTCTTTAATTCCTTTTTTCTCTGATAAGATAATTTCTCCATTTTTCAGAGCTTCAAACCCTTGTTTGTTTTTTCCATCCATTCTCTTCCTTGTGACAGGTATCCATTTGCATGCAGGTGTTCTTAGAGTCTGAAGTTGGATTTCTCAACTTCTACATTTTTTATTCAAAAAACATGCACAATCCTAGGATGAAAAGACAATATTTATTGGATTCCCACTTGGATAAATCCATCTATGCTTACTCTTAGTGGATGATTAGATGTTTTACCACACTGGCTCCCCTCCATGACACACACTTCTCGAGTCACCCAAGCATCAATAGCCATGAATCTCCCATGGCATACTTCTCATCTCTACTAAAATTCATAAGAATGTGGGGTGGCTTCAGAATGACCGTTCTTGCACCAACAAATAGTTTAGGATTTTGGCCTTTCTAAACAAGGGTTTTAATGTGGGAATTTCATTCGTGGGGGACCATCCATGCTACAAGAGACCACTGTTGCCCTTCTTGTCATAATGATCCTTGTAATACTCAAACTTTCCTCGAGTACCCACACTTATATACCAGCTGGAAGTCACCTTGTGTCTAGTGTATTACCAGTTGGGTCATTCCCTTAGGGTGAGTAATTTTTCCCACCAAGATAGGCCCTCTAGGATAAACAAAATCGAGCAAACATATCCGTAGTTTGATCGATCTTTGTTAAAAGACAAAGAAAGAACACACACAATATGTTCCACTCACACTCGCAAGATTTTTTCAAATTTTAATCCCAAATGAAATGTGAAGGCAGTCACTTTCACAACTTACGATCATCAAAATCCTTTTGATTCTCAAGATTGTTGTGAGGCGCAAGAGAAGTGCATATGTCTTTTAGATGATATTATTTTGGGAAAGTGATTACAAAAAAAAAGATGCACATGTTCATTTTAAATCCTCAAAGCAATGATTAGATTATTTTTAAGGCACCAAAAGGAAAGATGAAAGTTATTTTGTTCAATTTTTAACCTTACACAAAATCTAGTAATTTTTATAAAGTTTTTTTTAACCCTTTGTAGCAAAGATGAAATCTTTTTTAGTGTTCTTTTTAGAGCCCAAAAGAAATTTAGTGTGTTCTAAAAGAATGAAGGTAATAAAGTTCTTAGAAAGGGATTATAAGTTCTCCTAGAGTGTTTAAAAACACTTAATAAAATAAGATTATGATGTCATAGTGAAAGATTCATCTTTTCCTCCTTTACTTAACTTGAAAACTGATCAAAACCAAGAATTATAGAGATAAAATAGGTTTGAAGTTCAAAATGTCAAGAATTTAAAAGCACATGTCAAAATTTACTAAATTTGAACTTTTTACTCCACTCCAATGGCACATTTTGTGGGTGCAGTGAAATTTGGAAAGGTCAACGGTGCAATATAGTGCCACTAATTACTGAAAGCGGTGCTTTGTAGTGAAACGTACAACGTGATTGTGGCATTGTTTGGCAAGCAGTGTTGTTTTTAGTTTGGAAAACGTGCGGGGTACTTTGAAATTTGATTTTTTTGGCGAGAAGACTCCAACGACGGATTTTGGAGATTCGAATGGTGCAATATAGTGTCGCTTGACTATCAACGGTGGAGTTTCTTGTAAGCTGCAAAAATCACAAAAAAACACAATTTTTTTCAAAAAACATGATGAAATCCCTCAGATTCGCCCTCCTTGTAGCGCCAAAATGTGAACACCAATCCTAGACCTACACAAACATAGAAAACAAACACAATATTAGATTCATATGCAAGTTAGAACTAAGCTTCCCCATGAAATTCATCTACAAATGCTCAAAATAGGAAAAATGAAGAATAAAACATGAAAAGCAATGAAATCCTATTTAAACATGCAAATTCTTAATCCCATGGGGGAGTTGGTGCAAATTTGTGTGTAGGAAATGGTCCCAACTCCTTTGTGTGATTGGATGATTTTGATGAAGATTGGTCCACTTGTTGAGGAAGAATGATGTAATTCCTTGATAAAACCTGCAAAACCTAACTATGATCATGGAAAATGCTTATGGAGATGGATGAAATTGCTCTAAATGTGAAGATAGTAACTTTTCTCTAAATTGTGGATGATCAAATGAGAAGAATAGCCTTCTATAAATAGAAAGACAAGATGGAGGAATGAGCATAATGGAGCAATGTGGGATTATTCAACATTCAATGTCCAAGTACCACTTGTCAAGATGTGAATGGAGGAAGCTTGAGCACATTTTGATGAATGCACCAATAAATGATATTAAGTAGAATTTGAAAATCATGAAATGCCTCATTGGAGAGGGAAAGAAGATGACTTAAATGCCACTTGGCTCAATGCACAAGGACATGTAAGAGGAGATAAATGCTTTGTTGGAAGGACAAATCCACTTGGAGGGATTTTCAAAATTGCGGGAATATTCCCCTAAAAATGCAACGTTGAGAGAAAATATAGATATAATAAATCAATTAAATATGTTTTCATGTGCAAGTGGCAAAATCTAGAGAAATTAGGAGATTAGGGTTAAATTAATCAAGATTTGATCAATTTAATAGGAGATTAGATGATGTGACAAATTTGATTTATACTTTTGGGTTAATTTAAATCAAAGTTGAGAAGAAAATGATTTAGACTTTAATTAAATAAATATTTTGATTTATTAAATTAAAAAGGGGATTATGTTAGATTAAATTAAATAAGGTTTAATTTATTCAATTTAATAGGATGAATTTAGAGATTTAATTAAATTAAATGAATTATTTAATTAAATAGAGACATGGTGTTAATTAAATCAGATCGATTAATTTAATTAACAAGAGAGAATGACTTAATCAGATAAATAATGATTTATTCAATTAAGGGATGAAAAGTGATGACAAGCTTAAGAAGATGATTCAAGATGAAATGATGTTAGTAATCAGGATCAAGTGTGTCGGTATCTTTTCCATGTCTATAGTAGTAACGATTGGCTATGAAATCCTCAAGAGGGATCAAAACCTGGGTGGTTAGCCAAGTAAGTTGTTCTGGGGTAGGTTTGTCTTACTGAAGGTAGGGTCGTTTTCCTAGACTGCTCTACATGGAAGGATTTTGACAAGAGAGAGATTATGCAAGTTGGGGTTTAAGGGTCCATATAGATGTATTCTCTTCATGAAGGAAGAAGAGACTATGGATCATTTATTAGTTTAATTTGAATATGCACAAGCTAGTTGGTGTTACTTTTGTAGGAAATTACATTATCAAGGCATACTTCAACACCACGTAAAAGAAATATTTGAGGTCTAGCCACAAATAGGAAAAGGCTTGGCATTGGTGGGGCTTTGTATGGAAGTGCCCGCTATGATCATATGAAAACCATAGAGAAGCACTCAGATTTTCAAAGAAAAGGTGCTTTCTGTCAATCAAGTAATAAATAAGATCTAAAGCGATGTGTGTGAACATTTCAATATGAAAGCATCCAACAAAAGATATAGTTTCTTCTCATCTTGGGATGAGAAAATGATAAATGAATAACATCTGATTAAGGCACCAAGAGGATTATTAATGAAGAAAAAATGCTAAATGGGAACTACCTCCTTGGAGGAGGCTTAAACTAAATTTTGATGGTGCCTCGAGGGGTAACCCAGGCCCTTGAGAGTTGGATTTGTTATTAGAGATGCAACATGTTACTTGGTTTGAGTAAGCTCAATAAAGTTTCCAATTGGAACAAACAATGAGGCGGAGGTGACTGGGTTGGTAAAAGGTTTGAAATTTTATGCAAATAAGAAATTAACAGATATTGATTTTGAAAGGGACATGGAAATAATCATGAGTGCATTTGGCACAAAAAAAGTGATGAGCTAGAAATTGTAATCTTGGGTGGCAATGTCCTCTTCACTATTGGAATGTGTGGGAAACTTTAGCTTTCACCGCGTCTTTAGGGAGGCCAACTAGTTGGTATATATTTTGGCCAATGAAGGGGTAGAACAAGAGGTGGTTGTATGTACCTCAAACAACATTGGGGACTAGCCAAGTGGTACAAATATTCTCAACATGGAGGTTAGTAGAGAGGTGTAATCATCCTCTTGTCTTCCATAAAATCTTTGAAGATGATTTTAAGGGTCCATTGGGATGATGTTGAACGAAGGAAAAGCACCAAATGTGTTTCAGCCCTTGGTGATGTGTGGAGTACCAGGTGGTCAAAGGCTATTGATGTGTGATAAGGTGGTCTTCTATAGGCACAAAAATTTCATATCTAGTCAAATAGATGGTCTTCTTTAAGTTGGAATCATAAGACAAAGAATTTTCCTCTTTGCAAGCTAGGTGAGATTTGTTTGATTTCCTCACCCTTTGTAGTGACGACAATACTGGAAAACTAATCTACGATGGGCTCGAATGAAAAAATATAAGTTTTCATTTCAGGTGGTGCTTTAGTCCAGGGGTCACAATGAGACCAACCTGTAAAGCTTCACCTTTAAATGACATCCAAGTCTGTTGGTTTGCTTCAAGCAAGGGGATTGCAGTGCTTGGCTTGTCGTAGGTTAGTAAGCAATGTGATACCATGAATGTGTAGGTGCTACCATATCTCGACAGGTAGAGGTGAGTTTGCTAAGGATGTGTTGGAGATGTATGAAGCTCAACTATTTTTCTTATTCAAGAAGGCTTCAAGTGATTTTCTGGTGGAGATCAAGAGGGTCATTGGAGATCATTAACTTCAAGGGGATCACCACCATTATTGTATGATGTTAAGTTATTCTTCATGAATGTGCTGCACTCGACAAAGAGTAAGGAAGCGGTTTGAAAATGCATGAATCTCCTAGAAAAAAATCACGTGGAAGTTGTCTCAAAGGTTATAGCTTCCTTTCTAGAATGGCTAGTGGAGGGGTTTGTTTTTGGAGTGTTGGACATGGAAAAAACAAGGACCGACAGGAAGGTTGGAGCGACAGTGGAAATTTTTAGAGAGGCAATCCTAGCAAGTGATTTGGGGGGTTTGGTAGAATATGTTATTGCAAAAAAAAGTGTATTGTTAGATGTCCAGATTAGTCAGATGATAGATTTGTTGGGAAAATGTGTCTCAACCTTGCAATTATATATGGTTTATTTTTGATAGTTATTGATTGATAATGCAAATAATGTACACTCTAGCAAGACGTGGGGTTCAGGGCATCGACCCAAAATTTTGTTTTGCTGGTCCACGTGAAGGATTTTTTCCTATTGAAATGTGAAGGCTTTTTCCCCACTAACATGTCAAGATTTTTTCTTGTTGACACATTAAGGTTTTTTCCCACTGATTTTTCAAGCTTTTTCGTTAACATGTCAATTGAAAAATGACGTTGTAAACCCTAATTCTAGAAGGTTCCAAAAATCTTGTTATAAGTAGGTGAGATGTATGTAGACTGTGTGTATTTCTAAGAGTTTGATAGCGGCTGGGCTTTCTCTTGATCTTTGGCGTTGATACTCCTATGAGAAGATTTCTCTCCAAGTATATTGTAATCTTTTGATTTCTGAATAATATATTTGGCTGATTTTAGAGTGTGGGGTTTTTCTCCCGAAAGGGTTTTCCCTACGTAAATCATTATGTTGTGGTATGCATGATATTTGTGTTTATTTTTTTTTAAGTTTTTGTAAATGTTAAAGATCTATAAAGGTTTTCATTTTTCCTCCTCTCAAGATTAGTGTAGGAAGTTGTTCTTCTACCATAATTTCCTTACTAGTGGTATCAGAGCCTGATCACCTGTGGTTTCAGTTGTGGGTTATTGGGTTTTTTGAAATAATCCATATTTGAGTGGGAGCTTGTGTAGTATATACTTTGCAATCTTTTTATAGGAATTTTTAGATGGAAATTTCATCAGGGAGAATAGAGGTGGAGAAATTTTTTGGAAATAATTTTGAAATGTGGAATTTTAAGATGGAGGATCTCTTGATAGATCAAGATATGTGGGATGTTGTTGATGAGAATGTTTCAAGGTCTACAAATCCTACTCAAGCTACTCAATAAGATGTTATGGACCGTAAATCCAAGGGTCTAACCAAATTGTGCTTGGTAGACTCTATTTTAATCAATGAACATGAAGAGACCTCTGCACAAAAACTATGGAAGAAGCTTGGTGAGATGTATCAAGCCAAATATTTCATGAACAATATTTTCTTGAGGAAGAAGTTGTATTCCTTGAGAATGGAAGAGGGTGGATGAATCATAGACCACCTAGAAGCATTCAATATGTTGGTGGCTCAGTTGGAATTAGTTGGTGTCAAAATGGATGAGGAAGAGAAATGCCAAATCTTGCTTTGTTCTTTTCCTAATTCTTGGGATTCTCTTGTTATGGCTATCGGGAGTACTTTTTTATATTTAAGACCGAAGATCTGGTGGGTTATTTTCTTTTTGAAGAGATGAGAAGGAAGGTATCCATCACTGCCAAGGATGCCTTAAATTCTCATGGAAGACCTAAGGAACAAGACAAGAAAAATGAGAAGCATGACAAATCCAAGTTGAGGAGGAGAGATAAATCTCCTAGAAAGTCCAAAGTTATTTGTTGGAACTGCAGTAAGCCTGGACATGTTCATAAGGAATGCAAAGAAGAAAAGAAGAAGAAAAATAAGAAATTTGATTTTGATTATGAGTTTGAGAAGGAAGATGGTGACACATTCACTACAACTTTGGAAACTCATGTAGGTAATGATGCATGGTTAATTGACTCAGGTGCATCTTTTCATATGACCTTTAATAGAGATTAGTTTTGTGAATATGAAGAATTTGATGGAGGTAAGGTGTACTTGGGTGATGATTCTCATTTAGATATTGTTGGCCATGGTAAAATTAAAATCAGGTTTCCTGATGGAAGAATAAAAAGGATTGATGGTGTGTTGCATATCCCTGAATTAGCACAAAATTTGTTATTTGTGAGCAAACTAATAGATGTGGGTGTTCAGGTAGTGTTTTTTGATGTAGGATGCAAGATGGTTAGAGGCGTCAGATAAGGCACATTGTATAAGCTGTCAGCATGCACTGTTGAGTGCAATAGTATATTTGTGAAAATAAATTTTGTGGAAGAAGTGAGGTTTTCAACTTTAGTAGATGGCTATGGCTTTTGGGTACCCAAGGGTACTCTTTCCACTGAATCAAAGTTACATGCAGAAAAAATATGTTATGGAACTAGAGACTTGGCCACATTGGAGAAAAGGGTCTAAGGACCTTGAAAAATAACAACGTTGTTGAAGGTTTATCTTATTATAATCGTGAATTTGATTTATGGAAAACAAAACCACATTCAATTTTACTCGAGTTCTCATAAATCTTGTGGTGTATTGGATCTTATTCATTCTGATGTGTTTGGGCTTGTAGATGTTCCTTCAATTGGTAAATCCATATATTATGTTTCATTT
>CM021105.1:655286178-655542071 GCA_007115665.2 Sequoiadendron giganteum | reverse complement strand
AAATAGATTGTTATTCTCAAGAATGAAATGAATACTGCAAATGAATACAAGGAGAAGTTTAAGATTAGCTTAGTTAAGCTTGATGAGCTGACTCAAAATCAGAAGAGTGGAAATGATAAGTGAGGTCTTGGATATGAAAGAAGAGAAATCTTTGGATCTGGACAAAAGAATTTCAGGGAAGGTAACCAAATGAACAAATGTGGAAGGTATCTGGTAAGACAACCTAATTCTCAAAAGTTTAATGGATACTATTTTTCTTGCAATAAATTTCGTCATATGACTGCTCAATGTAGAAGTAATATGAAATCGACATTCATCATTTTTTGGTTAGTGTCTCAATTGAAAAAAGTTTAGTCATAAATAAATTGAATGCAGAAATGTGTCGAACTACTCTATCAGTAGAAGGAATGTTGAAATTTATATCGGTGGAAGATTTGGGCTTATTTCTAATCAATGCAGATCAAGAAGAAATCAATGGAATGATTGGTCTGGACAAGGAAATAATGTGTGTTACAATTGCAATAAATATGGTCGCATTGCAATATTTTTTCAGAAACAAAAATGTGGATAGAAGAGGTCTCGTGTACCAGGGCAGAAACACATAGAATGATAATAAAGAAAAAGGAAAAAAGATTACGGATAAAATAAGAGATCAGATGAAGAAGACATGGGTAACGAAGAACGATTTTGATGTTGGAAATGGTTCTGATCGGAACCTGCTTCTAGTAATTCCTCCAGAAATTGATTTCAAGTCATTGGCCTAGGGGAATTTTTTCAAGAAACTCCTTTTCCCCTATCCATAAGTTGGTACTAGAATGCAATATATTGTCAAAAATTAGTATTAATGATCTACACAAGTTTTGAAAAACACTCACAAGAAAATTCAAGAAATCATAGATCCACGGAAGAATTTTTCTCTCGCTGTCTGATAAAACAATGTATCTGGAAAACCTAGGGCAAAAGCATTTACTACAAGTATGTGATCTATAAAAGACAAGTTGAAACTATCATTTGTCACTTTGCATGAAAGAAGAGAAGAAGGGGAGCATTCAGTAGCATAATTTTGAAGGATTGAAGTTAATTCGGTGATGAATCTCAAAATCTATCAGGTATTTCAATTGATTTTGAATTTCCATACAATTTGACATACAGTTGTACGAAATGAAGAATGGAACAAATCAAAGGGTCATCAATTTAGATGAATTCAATAGTGAAAATATTAGGGTTGTGAGATATTGTTGCCTGATGAATTGAAGAGGTTGAGAGAAGTCAAACACAAGAATTTGGACATTTGGAATGAGTTTCCCTATTTTGAGAATGCATAAATTGTTAAATTCATTCTGAGAAGGTTGAATAATGACACTTTGACTCTGGACAAACCCTACATTATTTCGAAGGAACTAATCAAAAATTTGACTAGATTATGTGAAGTTGGGGATGTACGGAAAAAGAAAATTCATCTAGAATAAAGAAGTCGAAACCCTAACCAGAATCATTGGATATCAAAGGGCACTGATAATCTCGACAATCAAAAAAATTGTGACAAGGTACATTGTGCATGGAGTATCATATAAAATATTTTTCAGAAATAGAGAAGGAGCAACCTTGGCTGGTGTAGTTTACATCTCTCACCAAATGATAATGGAAGGTCGGGACTTTGACCTATGCGGACTGCTAAAGGATCAACTAATGGAGAATGTGCAATTAAAAAAAGAGATAGGTTACCCTTTCAGGTTTGGTATTCGGGTCATATGCCTAGTAATGTACTTTCTAAATTGTTTATCGATGAACAAAAATGTGGTGTGGAAAGTAAATGAACTAGTGTGTAAACAAATCTACACACACTCTAAGAGCTTGGCTAACTGGGATCAAGAATTTGGAATTTCTTTAAGATTTTACTAGAAAAGTGTGGCTCAGTTGGTATTTCTCTTTCGGTAAGAGCAATTGAAGTTGGTTCCTCGTTCGATGGGATGGAGAGAAAGAAGAAAAGAGAAAAGGAAATTGTTGTTTGTACTCCTCCAGAATGCAAGATTCCAAAAATTGAAGGAAAAGGAAAGGAACAGGAGATTGTGGATATACCAAATGAGGAATTTGATGCAGAAATTGAGGACACATAGGGAAAAGACCTGAAATCAACCGAACCAGAACAAGAAAAGGAAATGACAGAAGAAAGTGAAGAAGAAGATGACTTGACAAAAGAGAAGTTGCAACAACTTATTTATAAGGAAGGTCTATTAGACCCTCATATGATTAGGATATGATTCTAATTGTACTAAGTGCTCATGTTGTGCATAGTCAGATCAAATTGGAGAGTTTACATAATATCTTACTAGAAGAAATGATTGAATGCATAAAAGAAACAATGGGCTCAGAATATCAAGACAAAGAAGAAGGTGAAGTATCTCACATTTGAAGGGACAGTTTAGGCTATCACTCACCAAGTTGAAAAATAAAATGAATGAGTTGAGGCAATGTATAAGTGCAGCTAATAACATCTATAACTATTGCATCCATTGGCCTCATGCAGTTGGGAAATACAAAGAGAAGTTGGAGCAAATGGAAACAAAATTGAATGGGATTGGAAATTTTTTTGATATGTTTCAAGATCAGGATGGTACAATCAAGAAAAAGGATTCAAGAGCTATAGTTTGAGAACACAAAAGTTTAATTCACTAAAAACACACTCGTGGACACTTTTTGGAAAGTAAGTGACCTAATTGAATGTAGAGAGGAACAGATGGTTGAGATACTGAGAAAATGTGAAAAATTAGAGGATACGATTACAATTCCGGAATCCCTCACTGAGATTGACAATATGACATCTAAGAATAACAACATGATCATAATCATTGGGATTGCTATAGAAGCTTGGAAGAAAATTCTTCCAAAGATGAAAGAAAATCACAAGATAATTTTCTAACTCAAGTAGAAGTTATTTTTTAAATTTTGAATCAGTTAGTAAATTTTGGTTATATTTCAAAAGGGGAGATTGAACACATGTTTTTTCATTGATGTCAAAGGGGGAGAGAGAGCAGTAAAAAATGCCTCATCAATCTCAAAGGGAGCTATGTTTTGAAATTTTGAAGTTTGGCAGCATACTCATATTGGTTTTGAAAGTTATTCATTTTTCACTAAGTGTTGCCATCAATGCCAAAGGGGGAGATTGTTGGAATATTTCTTCTAGCATTTTCATTGATGGCAACCTAGGTCATTAATCTGGTCCATAGTTTAGTGTTGGTTCATACCGGCAGAACAAAATGAAGAACGGGGTATTCGGTTAAAGGTAAAGATTCGATCTGTATACTTCACCGGACTATTATTTTTAGTTGTGGATCTCATATAAAGGTATGTCGATGTTCATACTACCTTATTCAGGAAGTATCAAGGTGTGCATTTATTGGTGTTCAATCTAGGAGATTTGGTGCATTACTCTTTTGGTTATCAGTTCTAAAATACTAACTTGTCGAATATAGTCGTTGTGGATGTCTAAGGAGTAATTGGTTAAATGTTTTTATGTTCGAACATGTTTATTTGGATCTTCATTATGTAATGGCCGACTATGCGTGGTACACATAAAGAATTAGTTGAGGATTTAGTCGACGGTTGAAAATTATTTTAAGACCTATGAAAGCCGACATATGAATGATCAAATGCTTGATAGCGGATATATATATGAGATTGGTTGTTCATTTTGAAGAAGTGAATGTGTTGAATGTGAAGTATACTAACATGTGGTGCAAAATTTAGAAGGATACTAATGCAAAATCCTCTGTTAATGGATTTATGATGTGAATTGCAGAGAAAAGTAGAGCGAAGTGTAGAATCAGGCAGAAGGTCCAGAATCTGATCTATGAGCCTAAACATAAATGTAACCTGGCATAAGCAGATTCTATTAATTCAGTTCAAACATTCAGATGGTTTTAATCTAAAAATTTTGAAAGGCAGTGAGCCTTTCTATTTTGAGTAGTGAGCTTGAATGCAAGTGCATTCCCATTTTGTAAAACTTATATTTGAGTACTCAAATTATGGATTGACCTCCACCGTGGTTTTTCCCCTAACAAGGTTTCCACGTAAAAATACTTGTGTTATGATGTTGTGGATGATTGCTTTGAATGTTTGCATCTTTCCTTGATTCAATGTTGAAATGGTTTAAATATCAGATTAATAAAGTTCAGATTTGCAGAACACTAATTCACCCCCCCTCTCAGTGTTCCCTTGAGTCCAACAATAGTTAATTCATTACTTCGCGACTTATTTACATGTTAAGTGTACTTAGGTCCTAGGAAGGAATATTTCTAGAAGGTGTTAGTGGCCATTAGTTTTTATCTTATCTTTTGACTTGTAACACATGTGACCTAGGTAATTGTGATAAGTTGCCTCATGTCATATGATTAAGACACTTTCCTTAGTCTTATGACATATTATGTCTCACCTTGGCTATATAGCCAAGGGGTCTCTCATACATTGTACACATATCACATTGAATCATATTTGCATAATTTATAAGAATATAGTTTATTCTTGTTATATTCATATTCTCTCTTTGTGCTTTCCATTTGACCTCAATATTTTGGTAGGCTATCTCCATAGCCAGTTCTAACATGGTATCAAAGTAGGTTGAGTGCATTTGGTTAGCCATTTTTTGAGATATCTTGGTTAATATTTAATAGTTGAGTATGCTCTTCTCTTGCATCATATGATGATTTGGAGAATCCAAAAAACTTGATAGAAATATCAATTTTGGGGGGGTTTCTCTTTTTGGATCTTTATTGAAGCTTCAAATTGGAGTTTACTAGTGTAAATATGAGCTCACCATTGAGTTCAAGAGGTTCGAGAAAGTTGATTTTTCCTTTTGTTTCATCCAAATCAAACATATGAAGCCAAATCTATGAGGGTTTCAAGTTGAAGAGTGGTTACCAGATCCAGAAGGTAGCTACATTTTGGGTCAAATATGACCCTTGCATCACATCTAGAAGGGTCAAAAACCTAAGATTGGCTTTCAAATCATCGAATTTGGAGTAGTTGCCTTTTGAGACAAAAAAAAATCCTAGGGAGTCATACGACCCCCCAAGCCATCATCATTGCACAGACGGTACGATTTACAAAAATAAATTATTATTTTCGACCTTTGTTTAAATTTTTTCTGATTTTCTTTTTTAAATTATATTTTTGGTCAATTAAAGTTTTTGTATTTAAAATCATATATATTAAAAAATCAAAACCAAAAAAAATGTACAGATTTTCTTATAAGTGCATGATCATACCTTGTTGCGCAGGGCACCCTATACACAATAGGGTACCACCTTGCCTACAGGGCACCACATGGCTCAAGGAAACAAGTGCTCAAACCTTGGAAGGACCCCTATTAGCAGAGACCATCGGCAAACAAATCTGGTGAAAAGATTTTAAAATCGACGATCTAAAAAAAAAATCGACAAATATTCCTCCCATCCATAGATAATTTTCACAGATTCAGTCTAAAGATTCCTCCTCGAAGATTTTGACACAGATTCCCCAACCCAGAGCATATTCCATTGATAGCACAAAATATTCCTTTTTCATAGGCCTGAAGACGTCAAATTTAATCCATTATCTTGATGACATCAGTGGGGTCCTAAGAATTTTCTCCCACCTCATGGTTGAAGATTTTATTTTTCCAATCCAACTTTGAAGCCTCATATCCTACTCATTTTGACTTCATTTTTTGAGAATTTTTTATTGATTTGATTTAATTTTCCATGCTCTTCATAGTGGTGTAGTCATATTTTGGTTTTGGTGTCTAGTTTTCAATAAATTGCAGATTCTCACAGGTGTTTTTGCTTCATCCTCATTTTGGGAACTTCAGGAGCTCATATCTTGCTCCTACGGTAACATTTTTGGGTGCTATTTTTTGAAAGTGCATTTTTTTGTGTACTTTTTAGTGGTATGATCAGATTGATCTCATTTTGTACTAAAAATTGTACTTGATTTTGTGGACTATTTTTGAATCTGTAAGTACTAAGATCAAATCTAGCTTGTTGCTTTTGGCATCTAGCAACTGTACATGCACTAAATATAAATTTCCCAATCAGATATTTCTTGGGGGTTTCATGATTGAGTAATTTGGGTGGGTAATCTTTTTCCTTTGTTTGCTTATATCTATTGATTGGTCTATTGTGTGATTAAATTAAGGAGTTTAATATGGGCTTAAAAATTCATCCTATTGTAATAAGGGTAAATTGATGGAACTTTAAGTCTTGGTGAGATGGAATCCTAACACATTGTAGGTGGCTTAATATTTTTCCATATCTCTATGGACTAGCTCCTAAACCTTCATCAACATGGAAGAGAGTTGTGTGGGAATTCAAAATAGAACATATCCTAGGAGTAATTGGTTGTAGTTGTGATATTGATACACAAATGGCCATTGATGGTATTAAGATACCTCGTGACCTTATGAACAAACTTTGGGAGATGTATGGAGACTTGAATGAACCTTCATTCCTAGATGATCCTATTATGGATTTTCTTGTTCCACTTGTAGAGTTTTTACCTATTGATTATAAAAAAGTTGAAACACTTACTGATTGGGAAAGTTATGGGAGCTTTGATGACACATAACCTTTTCCTTCTCCTCCTATAGAGAAATCTATTGAGATTTCAGTTTTTATGGCTCCCAAACCAGATTTAGAGGGTTCATTTTATTCATCTATCAGTCAACATCTTGAGGCCGAGGACTCTTGTAATCCAGCATTGGCATAATCATATACTATTAGACCTAAGGATGCTTGCAATTCCATAGTTTTGGTTCCTTGTGATTCAGTGCAGTGGGACATATATTGTCTTTCAGATTTGGCTACTTTGGATGACTTCTTGATAGGTATTTCAAACTTGTTTGTGGTCTCATATTATAGATTTATGAGACATCATTGATGACATTCATATTCTCCTTGATGGAGAAGACCTTTTTTAGTTGTTGTGAGGGAACACCTTGATCCTCTTGTTCATTCTCTACATGATCATCCTTCGCAGGTTGAAGTGGTTGTAGATCCTTTTGGATAGAATTTGGAGGACACTTCTTTCTCTTCAAAGGGGATATCTCTATCTTTGGATCATGTTCAACATTCTTCTCTACTAGATTCTAGATTTTCCTTCTTAGTAGTGTGGCCTATAACACCTGTTTGGAGTGTGTCAAATTTTGGCATTGATATGGTGAAACTTGACCATGCTTTAGAGACATCACACATCTTGCATACATTCTTGGTTTTGTTTCTTCCTAAGGGGAGGAACGTTGTTCAGTGAGATCTAATCATCTTTAGAATTCAATGCCGAGATTCTACCATAATTGTAGAATACTCAACATTGAGGGGGGGTTGCATTGTCTCTCTTCTTCTTCTCTCTTATGGGTGGGTATTTTTCCTCACATGGGATTTTGGCCTTCTCATTCTTCATTGAGAACATTTCATTTTTTTGTATTTCATCTCTCTTTTGGGGAGGAGTTTTGTTCCACTAGGTTTTCTCCTTTTCTCCATTTGCGAGAGATTTCATTTTCATATGTACATGGGTGCCTAATATGGCCTAGTAGTCGGGACCCATTCTTGCATATTTGTGTCATTTGCATAATAATTTGTTACTCCCTAAGTTGCACTTAAGGGGGGTGTTGGTGTAAATAAATTCTTGTACCTATTTAATTTATTACTAGGGGACTTATTTACATGTTAAGTTTACTTAGGTCCTAGGAAGGAATCTTTCTAGAAGGTATTATTTGTCATTAGTTGTTATCTTATCTTTTGACTTGTAAGACATGTGACCTAGGTAGTTGTGATAAGTTGTCTCATGTCATATGATTAATAAAATTTTCATAATCTTATTAAATCTTATGTCTTACCTTGGCTATATAACCAAGGGGTCTCTCATACATTGTACACACATCACATTGAATCATATTTGTATAATTGATAAGAATACAATTTATTCTTGTCATATTTATATTCTCTCTTTGTGCTTTCTATTTGGCCTCAAGATATTGGTAGGCTATCTCCATATCCAATTCTAACATGTATATTTCCTTAGTCTTGTTGTTCTTTAAAGGCTTCTATGTCTATGAATAACATATTTTCACCAAAATTAAAACACTAAATTTCCATTTTTTTGAACATTCAATACAAATTTAGATGTATGTTTTAATTCAATGGTGGAAATAATTATAAAAAAAAATGTTGAGGTTATCATTTTTTTGAGATTCTATCATTTGGGCTTGTATTAGCTTGACAATGCAACTAAAATTGGCTTTGTGACCTTTATAGATACTTTTAAGGTTTGAACCTTTAGGGGTAAAATGTAATGTTGTATTATATATGATCCTTTTATCATTCTTGAAATTATATTTAGAGTCAAATGGGTTCCAATCATGCATGTGGCTTGTCCCTTATATAAAATTACTTGCTCTACCACAAGGGACAATTTTATATACCTAGGAGCAATTCCAAAAGTACCAAGGGTAATTGTAGAAGTTCCAAGAGTGATCATAGAAATTTCAAGATGATTTTGGTTAACAAAAAACATGATTCAATCCTAAAGGAGTGTTTTTCTCACAATGGCCATGGTAAAGATCTTTAAAAAAATCAAATATGATCCCAGGGGTCTATATTTTCTTCCTATCTTCTTGGTTTCGTGAATTTGTATGTCATTTGTTAGTTATTTAATATATTGAAACAAAACTATGCCTTTGAGTGAAAATATCTAGTCTCTTGTTAGATTGAGTTTAGATGATATCAACCTATCATTCTAGCTCATAGGTAGATATGCTTATGGTTCATCAACTATGTCTCTATTTTTTGAGATATGAGAATGTTTCTTGGGTCAAAGAATAGGATAAAATGGTGCTCAAGGCCCCTTTGAATATGAAATAATGTCATTTTTCCCTTTACTCTTACTCATATAGATAAATGGTGTTAGCAGTCAAGTCCCCCTTCATCCTATTAAAGAAGATTCTACCCTCTTGTTAGGTTGTCACAATGAGATTGTCTTGTGACAACATTAAGTCTTCTACTTGATTTTGTATTAATATTATATTCTTTGAGTATTTTTGTATTATATTTCATGACATATCTAGTGCATGAGTCTACATTGTGACAAACTTATATTGCAATTGCAATAAAAAAAGTTCTCATTTGTTAATTGCTAGTATCTTAGGTTGATACTTGGGACAGTATAAAATTACACATAAATCAGATTCACATAGTTGCATCCCATTTAGGATTTTTTTTTTTCAAAGTACTAGGAAACATTATTAAATAATAAAATCTAAAAATATATTATTTAGAAAACCAAAATATTTGGCATTCCTATTGAAGATCAGGAAGATCGGGTTGGAATCTTAAACCTAAAATAACAATCACATAACCACTAGCTTTAAGCACAAAATCCTAATCTAACAATGAAGAATAGAATGACATAAGAAATCAAGCAAATTGGAACAACAAAGAAATACCTTCTTATTTCAACATTGCATCACCTTCATTGCTCTTCTCCTTTTCACCTTTTTAAAGTTTTGAAGTGTTTCTCTCAAATTCCTAAGTGCACAAATTCAATAAGCTTGTGACAATTATGATGGTGAAAATTTCAATATTTTGGTTAAAATGTGAAGAAACAAAGACTAAATTTATAGTTGATTTAGGTGCAATCAACATATGAGATTGAATAGGTGATCAATGGTCAAGATCGAATGAGATAATTTGCATGGGAAAGTTTCTCATTTTTAAAATGGAAAAATGGGAGAGAAATGGAAGATAGAAGTGGAGAAGGAAATAGAAACTAGTAAGATTCAAGTGGAGAAAATCGTGGAAATAGAAGAGTTAAGTGGAGAAAATCGGGGGAAATATAAGAGTTGAGTGGAAGAAAGAGGTAGTTAAGTGGAGAGTGAGATAGAGCAATTTTTTGAAAATATATAAATAAAATTTATTTGTTTTCGATGTCATGAGAATAATTAATTAAATTAAATAATTTAATTAATTATAGAAGAAATTTAGGTTAAAATATTTAAATAAATAATAATATTTATTTAATTGAATATGAGATTAGGTTGGAGATCAAATAATTAAAAATAAAAAATTATTTAATCGAAGACATGAAGAAAGTTAGAATTAAAATAATCAAATAATTAAAATTATTTACTTATAAGGATTGAAAAATAATAGGATTAGGGATAGACAAAATTTAGTCAGAAAATGTTACTGCAAGCTCGGGACAATTTTGAGTGTCTACATTTTACCCTCCCCCCCCCCCCCTTTGAGACAATATGATTTTTAGCATTATCTCAAAAAAAAATTAAAAAAATGATTTAGATGTGCCCCAACATTCTCTGGTGATATCGGGATAATATGATGCCCCCTTGGGAAATTTGGTAAAAAATATGGAAATTGAGTTGAATTTACCGATAAGATGGAAGAAAAGGTTAGTAATAAGTGAAGAATGGTTATCTTGGTCAATATAAGATGTGGAAAATATTGATAAGGTAGAATGGATAGCATGAGATTTGAGTGGAATGGATGAAGAACATAAATGGATTGATAGAATAATTTTGCGATTTCATTAGTGCATATGTATCATCATAGATTTTTTTAATTTTACAAATAGATAGCATACACCAAGGTATGAAAAGAACAAGGTGTGAAATGTTATCCGTTTGTGTAAATAGACACATTGTAGACAAGGAGTGCCATGACTCATACTAGTGACAATAGAACCCTATCAGAATATGTGAGAGAATTACCACAAAGAATGTTGAAATTGATGCAAGAAATCGTTATATGACATTGAAATTGCATAGTATGGTTTTGATTATGCCAAATGGAACCCTAATCACACACAAGTAATTTAGTTGCCCCAACCATTTTGTCAAGACAACCCACAAATAGAAGTCAAAAGAAAAAGTTTATGATCCATCCTCACTTCTCTAATCACCTTTTGATATCCTTGAGTAGCATAGGAACATGACAAAAGTTAAATTAGATAAAAGATAAGAGTCACTATACCAAACAAGTCAACAACCATTTAGATCTTCTTTTCAAAGATAAGTGTGTTTTGATAGAACTGTGTTTGGTTTCAGGAATGAAACACCTTGTATATAAGATGTCTGGTCTAATTTTGAGGATGCAACAACCTATATAAGAAAGATGATGGATGATGAAGATAGATGATAGTGATTAGATAATGATGATTAGGAAATTGATCACTTAGACTGGAAGGCTAGCTTGATAGTTTTTTTGTTATTGTGTGATTTGTTAAACTCGATTTTTTGTAAGATGTTTTGTTTGTGCTTGATCAAAGTGTCAGTCTTAAGAAAAAACAATTTATTATGGAAAGTGGTTTGTGGTATGTGGTTAAATTTATTATGGTTTTTGGATCGACTTTATTACGGATTGCAGATTGTGATGGTGAGATATATGTTATAAATGTATCCTCTAATATCTCATCAAAGGTCTCATCTGAAAAACCTAGGTCAAGGATTGCCCCTAGTTAGGTATAAGACCAATTATGGAAAGGAATCGAGTGGACTAACGTTATTATAGATGGGAAATAGAAAGCCAACCACTCCTTCGCTATAACAGTCTCACTTTACCAACCAATCTCAGACCATAAGAGGGATAAAAAGCTTTATTATGGGAAATGTGGAAGAAATTCATATGGTTATAGTGAAGGAGTGGATGCTTGGGTTTTTATGGATGGATTGAAAATACAAATAGAATAATAGTACTTACCCACAATGCCACCGAATTGGTTTTCAGTAGAGGGAAAATTATTTCTCTTTACTATTTTTTTTTCGTTTTTCCACTTTTTTGCCAATTTTTCATCAAGGTGGTAATTTTTAAAATTTTAAATTATACTTTGTTTTTGTATTTTTTTAAAATCAATTTTTTGTATTATTTTTTAATTTTTTTAAAAAAAGAAGCTAGATGATGTTGTAATGATGGAGAATGACCCTTAATAGTTGGATGACCATGTTAATGGAAGGATATGGATAATATAGCATGGATGATAGAAGATGATTTATGTGGCAAATGGAGGGAGCTAAGGTATGAGTCCTAATGTGTGCACTACATGGGCCATCATGCTTCACACAAAAAGGAGCTTGGGCAACCATTTGATTAAATCACATAAAGGGATTTCCATAAAAGTTACATAAAGAGACATTTCCTATGAGATGGAGTGATATGATGGGTGTATGGATATGGGTGGATTAAGCACAGTGTATGGATTGCGTGAAAATGATGAGGATGAATAATTTATATTAACACGATCATTTTTTGATATTTTTCTTTGGCAAATATCCCTAGTTATTTTGGATGGAGAGGCATGATTGGAGATCAATTTTTGTTTTCTTTCATTTTTTACTTTTATTTTTGAGTTTTCCAATAGCTTTTGATTTTGATTTTGATTAAAGGACTTTTATTTTCTTTTCTTGCTTTCTTTTGATTTTGGATCTCTTTTTGATAAAGGATTTTTTATTTTTGACTTTTGATTGATAGCCTTGTTATTTTCTTAGAATGATACATGTTGATCCCTATCTATGAGGTGCATTGTATGTAGATGCATTGGATGTGGATGGGGTAGATAAATTAGATGGGGTGAATTTGGATGAGTTGGTAAGGATATGTGATTCATGAAAAATATTGGTGATGCGCCTCCTGGATTCTTTGTGACTATCCTTTTTCGCATCATGAATTTAAAAGGAGGCTTTCACATCCTTAATGATTTTCCAAGAAATATTAGTAGAGGTGGAATAGTAGAAGATGAATACCCTAACTCAGTATGGTTGACATGGAAGTATGGTAGCTTATGAGATGGAGTGGAAGAAAAAGAATCATGAGATGAAAGAGAATGATCCTAGATGTCCTCAATATGATCATGATCAAAAAGTGGATTGTCATAGATATCATGATCAAACATTGGATTATCATCGAAATGAAAATATTGAGATAAAGTAGATATGGTAAGGACTGAAAGATCTTGAGGATCCAAAAAAAATTCCATCCAAGCATGGTCATCAACTTGTTTGTGCTCACAAAGGCTTGGGTCTGAATTAGTAGTAGCCTTAGGAGTATGGAAATCCTCAAAAACATTAGCATCTTCACCCAAAATAATATTAGTACTCAAAGAATTCAATCTCAATGGTTGATACTGAAACCCTTTTTTTCTAGGTAGAAACTTAAGTTAGATATGTTCTATTATTCCTACTTTTGAATCCAAAACCACTATGACTATCATAACCTTTCTATTTCATAATAGAAAATACATTTCCATATTGTTTGGTTGGCAATTTAACATGACCTTAATCTTCTCCATCATGATATATACATGTAGAAATATCCTCATCAACAAATTCATAATCAATTTATCCTCACTTAGTGAATGTAGTGGGAGGCTGATATTGAATGATGGTCTTAAAGTCCTTTTGGATAGGATGTGGTTTTCCATATGATTGGGGAGAAGTAGATAAATTTCCAATGCAAACTAAGTCTGCCATGTTGTAGTTGTTAAATGCATAGGACAACTAAGAAGGGGGTGAATCAGTTGTACACTAAAGACATTCAATCGCTCATTAATTTTCAAAGCCTTATCAAACTATAAACCCTCTTTATTCATTAGTAGAATGTAAACATATGAAAAAACAATGAAAACACAACCATACACAAGATAACACCATATTTACATGGAAAACCCTAAGTAGGGAAAAACCGCGATGAGGATTAACTCACATATATATGAATAACAACACTTAATACAATTAGGCTCACTGTCAAGGGCTCACTGCCTAGAAAAAGAAGAAAGGCTCATTGTTGGGTGGCTCACTACCAAGAAGAAAGAAGTATAGAAGAAAATTTTATAGAGAGATTCACTATCTTAAAGCAACATGATAAATTGACCACTACAACTTTGTACCATTTGCAACCTTCGGCTCATTTCCTTTAGCAACTTCAAGCACACTAAAAATGTAGACACCTTTTGCTCACTGCATCTGGAGTCATAGGCATTTAAGCTCACACTCATATCACCAAACTTGATCACATTCACATCTCTTGCACTTTTCACACATCAACACAAACTCCATCTTGCATTTATACCATCTACAACCTAAACAATGTCAATTAGTTCGACCTTAATGAAACATATGCACCTCAAACATGAATTACTAAGATAGGTCACCACCAAACACTTCCACAGTGGAAAGATGTGAAGGAAAATCACACCAAGGGCTAACTAGAATCCAAATGTATATCACCACTCTACTCAACACATCCACAATCCATGAGATACCTCTGCAAATAGAGCTAGAAAACTAGGTTAGCCAAACCTAAACTAATAATACAAGCGACCACATACACGCCTCTCCATTTCCAAAAACAACATGCAGAAAACATAAAAATACTTCACAAAATCCACACAATATTCTAGAATATTCCAAAATCATCAAAATATTATTCAATACTATTGCAACCACCTGAAACAAATATTACTTCTTTCAAACACAACTTCCACAATAGAATGATCCAAAACCTAAAATTATGGTTATAACACCTCTGAACACCTTGGATCATCATATCCAAACCACATAAGCATATCTTCAACCATGAAGAAATATGGAGCACAACACTGAACAAAATTTTTTCACACTGCACATTCTTTTATTCAAAAAAAATCAAAATAACTTGGAAACTAAGTGAACTTACTACAACTGCAACACTTATCCATCACAACCATTCAATACATCAATAACAACATTGATGTAGCACCACAACATCTTCTTATCAAACCAAAACACATCCATACTAATGACATCACCACCAACCCTAACACTAACAAACTCCAACAATCTCCATACTGTTGACATAAATGACCAATTTTTGACATCAATGACAACACCAACAACATACTTGCAAAAATCTCCCCCTTTGTCATTTATGGAAACACTAGCTCTGAAAAACCATCAACAACAAAAACAACTCTACATTAATTAGGACTCCCCCTTACTGGGGTACACTTTACTCTCTCCCTTTACCTTTGTTCTTTAGACATCATTCTCTTTGCAATAATCATATTTTTATCCTATCTAAGGATTTATTCAACCATTTCTCTCCCCTTTTTTTTCATATCATACTCTCCTCGTTTGACGTCAATTTTTTCCTTGTGTTTTTTAGACTTCACTATCTCCCCCTTTGACATCAATGGAAAAGGGCACTATCTTTCCTTTTGACAACACCTGCATAGAATTTTTTTTCTGCTTTCCCCATTTGACATATGCATACCTCACTTTTACACTAATTGCACACAAGCACTAGCAAGAAACTTCTCTCTTTCCACTACTCTTTTCCATACAACTCTTACTACTATACAATTTGCACTACTCATTCTTCACGGCTCCTCTATTTTTTTCTGTTTTTCACACTCCTTAGGGACATAAGATATGTTCCACATGATTGCACAAAAAAAAAAGCACTACTTCTTACTCCCCCTAAGAGGTAGCATTCAACATCATTCCAAGACCAAGAATGTATCTTGAAGTGCTTCCTGGATAGATGCACTAGCTTATGCCTCTAGTTGAAAGGAGGGTAAATAACCCCTAACTTCTATTAGAGATACTTAAAATTATATATAGGAAGATCCTTGGTGAAAATATCTACAAATTGATCCTTTGTAGGAACATACTCCAAATTCACCTCATTCTATGCAACCTTCTCCCTTAGAAAGTGATATTGGATAGAGATATTTATTCTTCTTGAATGCATTACTGGGGACTTTGAAATATTGATAGCACTTGTATTATCACACAAGATATAAATACGATCATCATATGATAATCTAATATCCTTCAATGTTTGCTTTATCCATAACACTTATGTACAACATAATGCTACTTCAATAGATTATGCCTCTATAGTAGATAATGAAATTGAATCTTGCTTCTTAATCAACCAACAAACCAATCTACTTCCAAGAAAGAAAGTGCCTCCACCTGTACTTATTTTTTCATCTATGCAACCTATCTAATCTACATCTGTATATTCACTCAATGAGAAATTAGTATCCCTAAGATACCATAAACCAAAGTCCAGAGTGCCCTTCAAGTATCTAAATATACTTTTAACTACTACAACATGTGATTATCTGGGATCTTCTTGAAACCTTATCACAAGACACATTTCATGCATTATACCCATTCTAGTAGTAGTTAGATATAGCATCACACCTATCATTGATCTATACTTTCTCTGATCAACCTTAGGAGATTCATAATTCTTTCTCAATTTATAAGCAGTAACCATAGGAGTACACACTAGTTTAGAATCCTCCATTCCAAACTTCTTCAACATTTCCTTAACACGCTTTGATTGTGAAATTAAAATATCTTTTTCTTATTGACTGATTTCAAATCCAAGGAAGAAATTCATCTCCCCACACATTGACATCTCAAACTCTTTTTTCATCTCATCTACAAACATCTTGCACATGCCTTCATTTCCTCCAAATGTTATGTCATCAACATACACTACCACAATTAGGATTGTTTGTCCCTCAACCTTGAAGTAAAGGTTGCTATTTAGAGTACCTTTTCTAAATCCTTGTTGCAACAAGTAATTATCTAACCTTGCATACCAAGATCTAGGAGCTTGTTTGAGTCCATACAATGCCTTCTTCAACCTTCAAACCATATTAACATCATCTAATAATTAAAAACATATTGATTTTTAAATGTACACCTCTTCTTCTAACTCACCATTCAAAAAGGAAAATTTCACATCCATCTAATATACCTTGAAGTATTTATGTGCTACAAAATCCAAAAAAATTCTAATGGCTTCCATTCTTTCCACCGAAGTAAAAATATCTTCAAAATCTATTCCTTCCACTTGTGAGTAGCCCTTACACACAAGTCTAGCCTTATTTCTAACAAATTTTCCATCCTTATTCAACTTGTTTCTGAAAACCCACTTAGTTCCTATCACATTCTTCTTTCCAAGTCTTGGGACCAATTCCGAAGTTTGATTCTTCTCAATCTATTCCAAATCTTCTTTCATACCCTTGATACAATTCTCATTTGTTCATGCCTTAGTCACTATTTTAGGTTCCTATTGAAATTTCATTCCCCCCTTTGATGAACCATTTGATCTGAGTGATCCTACATGGGCCATATTTCATGTGTTTCCCTTGAAGTGTTCATAATATTGGTTAAGTCTAAGTTTTTCAGGTTTTTGAGTTGTCACTTACCCACTTTCTTCATGCCTTATCCATCGCTTCCTTCAATCTCCCTTTTGTTCGAATTCTTTTAGGTGTCGGCCTTTGCCCTTACCCTTTACCCCTTAGCATTCCCCTTCCTCTTCCTTCCTCACATGTTTCTTCCTTGGCCTCCCACCTTTCAACTTTCCGCCTTCGCTCTTACCTCTTACATCTTACCTTTCTTTATTAAGAGGTAAGCCTTCGGTCTAACCTCTGACCTCCAATGGTCCAAGGTCTGACCTTTGAATCCCTTCCTTTTCACCTTCCCATTCCATTTTTCTCCTTATCGTTGCCTGGATTCCAAAATCCGGTCAAGTGTCGAGGTTTCGGATCTTGGGTTTTACCATTTCCCTCTACCTCTTACCTTTCTTCGGTAAGAGGTATCTCATCCTCTCGACCTTCAACCTTCGAAGTCCTTTTCCCCATTCTTTGTTTTACCTAGGTGTGGCCCCCTTTTATGAACACTTTAAGTCACATGCGAATTACTGTCGCTTAAGTTTTGGCATCTCTCATTGCTAAAATCTTAATGTTCATCGCCTTGATTTCCGTGATGAGTGATGAAATCATTCCTTTGTATTGCGTGGACTCTTTGTATCACTATTTCACGATGAAAGCCTCAATTCTAATGCGCAATGAGCGACAAACGACCCAGATTAAGTGATGTAGATCAGTTGGATATTGTTCCATAATTTCACATCATGGTTATGTTCCAAAAGATTGAAGTCCTTTGTGTGATGAGCGATGGAAAGGTGTATGAAATAAGTATGGACAAGTGGTAGTAGCCCACTATCCTACGGTAATGGTGGTGGGTCTTGAGTTGAGCCTAGTGGGATAATGGGTAGGTGACATGTGTCTTGGTGGGACCAAGGTTTTGTTTTTCTTTGAATGGTTTCAATGGCTCTGATTCAATGTTGAAGATATAACAATCATCATGTGCATCATTGTCATCAATGTGTTGAATGATGCCGCCTAGGTTCTATCCATGATGGTCCTTTTTTCTACGATGAGATTGCCAATAGTTCAGATTTGAAGGCAAACATATGATGGTCATCATCTGGGTTTTCCACATCACATCTTTATATTTTGCCATCGGGTGCCTTTTCATGATGAGTGATGAAGGGTTGAGATTAAACAGAGAATATCCAAAAACTTGAAAGGAAAAGTAGAAGTGCAGAATATGTTTTCCTAAAACTAATACCTTAGAGGAGAAGTGCAAAAACCTTCTTTTAAAAATTTCTTACATTTAAGATTCACATACATAGTAAGACAAGAGCAACAAAAATAAACAATCATAGAGATAACACCAAATTTACGTGGGAAAACCCTTACGGGAGAAAAATCCCACCACACCAAGCAAAATCACTTTGTATTAAATTAAAAATTGGTTTACATAAAAAGTTACAGACTTGACTTGAAGATGTCAACTCTCAGTAGCATTCAATCAACTTCTTCACTATTACAATGCTATTACCACATACAATGAATCTCTACTCTCACTGTCACCTTAGTCTCTATGCCTTATCTCTCATACAACCAAAGGGGGAGCCAATATAATACCATACTTCATCGATAAGAAACTATATCTCTGATCAGATCGTCTTGCAATCATGCATCGGGTCACCCAAGCATTTAATTTTGTCATACAGAATTACCTAGATTTGGATTATGTCAATCACCAAATCAAATCTTATAGTTAATGCACATATCGCTTTCACAAATTTAGACATTTGATCAATAACAGTTGATTTAGAATAGCGATGTAAAATCAATGAATGAGATCGCACCACGTGTCATCACACCATTTTTACATTGCTTTGATTATTGAAACGGTTAATGGTGCCCTGATCATCAACTACCAAGCTACTGCGGTATGGTCTAATGGCCACCACAGTATGGCAATAACTGTCTGATCACCAGACCGCTAGAGTCCACCAAGACACATGCACACATCTCGTGCACTTTTGGGGAATCAAAAGGGCATCTACAAAATTCCCAATAGGCTTCTCTAAAACAATGACATATGTTTGAAGCCTGCTTACCTCACATTCCACCAAGTGTTAAACACTTAGACAATTTTGCTCGGTTCACAAAAGTTCATCGGTACTCACCTCAATTGAGCGCAGAATAAAACAAGCACCGTTGCATTAGTCAAATCTCAACCATAGATCAAGATCCTTGTTCGCCAGTACACTATGTTGTTTTCCCCACCAAGTCACTTCCATTTTCCATCAGTCCATTGGCATAGCCTGGTGAAAGGTTCCACTGATGACCCCAAGTCACACCAACAGAGCATATTGTTCTATCATATATCGGCATATTGGTGAGACAACACATTGTCACTCACCGATACGCGGTCATTCTACCAATGAGGCCAAGGATGATCACACTCCCACCAAAGGGAAGGAAGGACTCCATGGTAGGGAGGGTAAATTCATCAAGTCATTAACAGAGGCTCAAGCTAGAAAGTTGAGGCACATTTTCCAACATAACTGAGGTTGCATCATGCTCTTGCTTCACATCGCTATTGTGAAGCAATGTGGTAGGGTGATTCTTGCAATGTGTGATGGAAGTGTTATGGTGGGTCTAGATTCAATGCACAATAGAGCGATTGTGTGAAACGTGTACCAAGCAACAAGTGGCATATTTTTATTGCATCTTGTGCATCGTGAATTGTTGTCTTATACTCTTGAGGAGCTCAATGGTGTATTAAGGCTACACGATATCCATTGATCTTGATTGTCCTATGATTAATGACCACATTTTAAGGTTCATTTGGATATCTAAACTCAATCATCCATCTCCAATCCAATAGTTAGAATTCAAGCTTCAATGGTCAATTTCTCCTATTTGCAGTAGAATTGATGTCTCAGTGACATTCCCAACCAGCAGATCTAATATTTTAAGAGTTTGATATAACATTTATTGCTTTTTGGTGAATTCTCTTGGTGGATTTGTGAGCTCCATTCCCATTCATTACTATTCCTCATCCTCTTAGACCTTTCCCATACCTATTTCCCTTTTTTCACAAGAATTTTATATTACTTTTAGGAAAATCTTTATGGCGAGGTGGGTAGCATGCAAGGTTTTTTTCTCTCTAGACTCTTCCTAGCAGAGATTTCATGAGAAATTATTTCTTGATCAAATCTCTTTGTTTTGTAACTCTAGCTAGGTTAGGTTTAATTATTGTTAATCTCAATTATGCATGAACTATAAAGGCAACACTTGTATATTTTCTAAGGGTTCTTCCTCTAGGTCCTCTAGGGTTTTTTATTTTGTAGACATGTATTTTACACTCTGCTATTGTAAAGATTGGATTTTGGCCTTTAAATTAATGGAATGGATCAAGCCTTCCTCTCATCATCTATTTTTTGTTTGAGTAACTTATTAATTTCATATCTAAGTGTTTAGTTTATTTTCATACATGTATGTTTGAGTTAAATCATTTTTAGTTGCTGGTTTGAGAAAACTCTTTCCTTCCAACACCTTCTCAAACCATAACCTTCTTGCATTCCTCTAAGAATCAACCAAACAAATATTTGTGAAAGTCCCCTTACACCTCTTCAACAATGTACTGAGTATTCTAGGTGAGGAATAAAAAACTTTCCACCTTGGTGTATCACCTCCATTTCTCTTTCATGTTCTCCTTTTTCCCTTTTCCTTTTGAGTTGTTAGTGGTATGTTTTCATGTGTTGGGTTGGACCAACACATTTCACTTGGATTGAAAAAGGAATTCAACCTTCTTTAGAGACTTGACCTCATCTTGCAAGGTCCCACACCTAGAGGTCATTTCCATTGTGTCATTAGAACACTGAACCCTTTTTTAGTAGGGTGTAGTTTTATGTGACAATAGTTTTTGGCATGCCCGGTGGGACATTTCTCTCCATTGGAGAATTTGGTGTTTTCTTCAATGCATCTTGCCTTTTGAGGCATATCTTAAAACACCATGGTGACTCAATTCATATATAATGGTTCAAGTAGTGTTGTTTTTACTTCATTCTATTGAGGATTTGGTGTGTGCTTCAACATTTTAGCCTTTGGAGGTAGTTCTACAAGCATTTGGCGGTTCTGCAAATTTTGGGTGACTCTTTGGTATGTACCCAAAATCTATAGTTGGGCAGTTCTTATCCCTTCTTTTGTAACTTTCAAAGTGAATCCTATCATTTCCATGCATAAACATTTCAGGTTATAATGGAAACTACATTTACACTCCACCATCTCATGATAATGCCAGCTTTGTCCCTCCCAAGCAGCCATATCAGGTTGGTTATGCCTCACATTACATTCCATAGAACCACGTTGTTGTGATTTCTCAACCCTTTCAAAATGTATACGACTCACCTCACCCTAATCAATATTCTTGGACACCCAGACATTCATATCAGCAGCCCCAAGAGACTCATTACTTTGAAAATCAGCCTTGTTCCTCTCCTATTCAACCCCAAAATTTTGATAATTTAAATGTAAGTGAAATCACAAGCATTTTACTTCATTTCAATAGACGACTTAAGGAGATTTGTAGAAAATGAGAGCTTTACCAACAAAAAGAGGAGTAGGAAAATCAAACCTATCAAGGGAAGCAAGAAGGTTATTTCCCATGTCATGATGAGTTTGTCCATCAAACTCACCATCAATAAAAAATTATTGATGCTCAATGGAGGTATGAGCATGAATTGGAGGCACAAAGAAAGCAACAAGAAGAGTGTCTAGCAAGAGATTTTCGGAAAGAAAGGATCAAACTTTCCCTTTCCCTAGATCAAATTCTTGAGACTCAGGTAGCCCCTTGTGTGCCTAGTTTAAATAATCACCTCCACCATTTCTAGAATAGCCTGCTAAGGAGGAGGTAAGAAAACATAAATTCCCAAGTTTCAAGAAGCATAGAAAACCTCTTGAAGCTTCTATTAGCCTTCATTTTGTTTCAAAACGACCTATTGTGCAAGATATTTGTAAGAAAAAAAATTATTTTCAAGAATCCTAATTAGCCCCTTGAAACTCCCATTCAACCTCTTGTACCATCAAACAGGTCTTCTATGTTGGAGACCTTAAGTTTTGCAAACCTCTATTCCTTTCAAGAACCTATCCTTGAGGAGGCTTGAAATTTTACTCCTATTGAGTAGTTTCGGGCTAGGAGTAAAGAGGTTTCTATTTTTGTGGAGCCTTCATGTGCTCAAAACAATGAGTGTCTTGATTTCTTGCAAGAAAAAAATCAAGATGAAACAGTTTTGTAGTTACAAGAAATTTAAATGGTAGAAAAAATTGATATAGTAGGGGAATCAGTCCTCTTATTTAATGCCCTTCCTTGTTTTTTTGAGGATGAGGAGGATAGACTTGGCTTGATGGTTGAAGATAACTCCATGGTTTTGGAGCAGTAGGAGCAAACATGTTCATCCCCTATTATTATGGATGAAGATCCACAATCTATTGAGGTTTTCAATTCTGATTTGGAGTGCCTCTCTTGGGATATTATTGAAATATTTTGTTTAGGTTTAAACATCAAATCATCACCCCCAAAGGAGGTTCTTTATTGGCAGCAACATAAGGATGAGGAAACAAAGGAGGACATGGCAACCATTACATGACAAGAGTCTACTTTTGTTGTAGGTAGTTGCAAAGAAGGAATGAAAACAGAGAGAAAACTTGAAGAATTCAGTTCTTCACCCAATTTGTCTCAAATATGGGGTATGTGTTGATGAAGTGTGCATCAATACAAGTAATCATGAGGTTTGTTGGTTTTCTGCTATCCCTGAATGTAGCAATGTTGAATATGAGGTCTTCATTCAAGATGAAGATGTGACCTTTGGAATTAGGGATAATGTGACTGAGTTAGAGTACTTCACATGGATCCAACACACTAAAAAATCCACCATTAAGCAGGCACATATTTTTTTGGAGAGTGATGCTCCTAATGCTTAGTTTGATTGTATGCCTTCAAAGCTTTTCTTTTGAGGTGCATGAAGAAGAGATTCCTTGTGTAGATCAAAAATCAGATTTGACATATTTTGTATCACCATGTTAGCTGGAAACATTCTCTCTTTATTTCAGTCCATACATTGAAGAAGTTAGTAGTTGTACTA
This sequence comes from Sequoiadendron giganteum, assembly GCA_007115665.2. Lineage (NCBI taxonomy): Eukaryota > Viridiplantae > Streptophyta > Pinopsida > Cupressales > Cupressaceae > Sequoiadendron > Sequoiadendron giganteum. The sequence continues at coordinate 655,518,744 of CM021105.1, read as the reverse complement.
TTGGCCTATGTTTTTGTGAGGAGAATTTTTTTCCTCTAACAGAAGGTTTGTTCTTGGATCCTGACCTACCTTCAAAAAATTTCACCCTTGTTGTTGCATGTTCAGTTGAGACATCGGTGTTATATGAGTCTAACAATTGCATCATATAGTTTCCTTGTAGTGGAAAAATTTACAATGAAGTGAGCCTTCACCTTGCAAGAATCTTGTGTGTTTCCATGCATTTTGGCAGTAATTTTTCAGTGGTTGTAGCTAGGTGATGTCTACAATTATGGTTTGAGGGAGATCAACTCCTTCAAAAGGTTAATCTTTAACAGAGGAAAATTCCCTTCTTTTGCTTCCTATTAGTTTCATGTACATATTATAAATTTCTTGTTTTCCATTAAGTGCTTTTACACACCCTAAATTCTCCTTAAGGGAATGTATGTTCCTAGTTTCCATGCTTTCCTCCAAGTGTAGGCCTGCACATGATTAATGTTTGCCCTTGGGAGGCCCATATTTGTTGATCCCTTTCATGAATCTATACCCAATGGACTAATAAGGCCTCTAGATTCCATGATTAGCAGGAAATAATCCCATAGAAATCACCAAAATATTGACATTTCATGCCCCCTTTGATGAACCATCACTGATATTTGATATGAGTGATCCTGCATGGGCCATCTTGCATGTCTTTCCATTGAAGTGTTCCTAAAATTGGTTGTCTAAGATTTTGAGTTTTCAAGCTGTCACTTACCCGCTTTCTTCATGCCTTATCCATCACTCCCTTCCTTCTCCATTTTCTTCTAAGTCTTTCAGGTGTCAGCCATCGGCCTTACCTTTTACCCCTGATCATTCCCCTTCCTCTTCCATCCTCACATTTTTCTTCCCCAACCTTCAACCTTCGCTCTTACCTCTTACCTCTTACCTTTCTTTGGTAAGAGGTAAGCCTTAGATCAAACCTCCAACCTCTAAAATTCTGAGGTCCGGCCTTTGAATCCCTTCTTTTTCACCTTCCCATTCCATTTTTCTCCTTATTGATGGCTTGAATCCAAAATCCGATCATGTTTTGGGGTTTTGGTGTTTCCCTCTACCTCTTACCTTTCTTCAGTAAGAGGTATCTCATTTTCTCGACCTCCATCCTTCGAAGTCTTTGTCCCCATGCTTTGGTTTACCTAGGGGCGGCCCCCTTTTATGAAAACTTTAAGTCACATGCTAATCATTGTCGCTTAACTTTTGGCATCGATCGTAGTTGAAACCTTAACATTCATCGGATTCATTTTTGTGATGAGTGATGAACTAATTTCCTTTCTATTGCATGGAATATTTGCATCATTTTTTCATGTTTAAAGGCTCAAGTCTAATGTGTGATGTGTGACAAACAACCCAGATTAAGTGATATAGATCAGATGGATATCGTGCCATAATTTCACAACATGGCTATGTTCTAAGAGGTTGTAGTCCTTTGTACAATGAGTGATGGAAAGTTGTATGACATCAACATGGACAAGTGGTAGTAGTCCGCTATCCCATGGTAATGGTGGTGGGTCCTGAGTTGAGCCTAGTGGGACAACGGGTAGGAGACAGGTATCATGGTGGGCCAAATATTTTGTTTTTCTTTGAATGGTTCTGATGGATCTGATTCAATGTTCAAGATCTAATGGTCATCATGAACATCATGAACATCATTGTTGTGAATGATTCAACCTAGGTGTTATTTGTGATGGTCCTTTTTGTCATGATGAGATCGTCAACACTTCAAATTTGAAGGCAAACATCTGATGTTCATCATGAGGCTTCTTCACATTGTGTCTTTACATTTTGTTGGTGGGTTCCTTTTTGCGATGAGAAAGCAAGGGCTTAGGTTAAATAGAGAATATCCCATGTTGAGGTTACATCATGCCCTTGGTTCACATCATTTTTGTGAAGCAAGGTGGTGGGGTGCTTCTTGCTATATGCGAGGGTGATTTTAATGCATGACAAATTGTTTATGTGGCATGCATCCTAGACAACAGGTGGTGGATTTTCATTTCATCGCATGCATCCTATGCATCAAAAATTGTTTCCTTATACTCTTGAGGAGATCAGTGATGCATTAAGGCTACACGATATTCATTGATCTTGATTCTCCTATGATCAATGACCATGTTTTAAGGTTCATTTGGAGATCCTATCTCAACTATCCATCTCCAATTCAATGGCTAGCATTCAAGCCTCAATGATCAATTGCTCCTATTTGTGGTCAAATTGATGTCTTAGTGACATTCCCAGCTACTATATCTTATCTTTTCTTTTTGATGAATAGGCAGATATCTATATTAATTATAAAGATATAATTACAAATTCACAAAAAAGGGGTGGGTGGTAAAAAGGCACACCTCGAATGTCACATGGGAAAAGCCCAGAAAAGAAAAAAAAATTACATGGGTCCAGCCTAGAAAAGCCAAAATATCACATGGGCCTAGTCCAGAAGATTAAAAACATAAAGAAAAATTAAGCAGCCAAGGCACTGCCAGTAGATCTTGGGGGGTCCCTGTCATCCAAATTTTTCACCCATACATCAGTGGGGTTTGGAGTGATGTCAAGAGGAGCACCCCAACCATCATCAACTTTATCTTCATCTTTTTCTTTTTCCTCATGCCAAGGCGAGATTGCAAGAGCGAGCCACGGAAAAATTTTTCCACTGGAGGGCCAACCAAAGCCAGAAGCAAGTGGAGTATCAGAGGGCCACCCAGAACTACCACCACCACTCCCCGGAGCACCACTAGAGTGCCAACCCTGACCAAGATGCGGCGAAGGAGAACACGCCCACCTAGGAGGCCGAGAATCACATCGAGCAGGAGGCTGGGAGCGGGATCACGTGGAATCACTCCACTTTTGGCCCCGATAAGGCGACCGGCCATAGGAGGAGGAGGCAGAATCAGGGATCTAAGCCATAGAACAAGGGGCATTGCCCTAGTGGTCCAGGAGAACCTACAGGTGAGCCACTTCCAGTGCAACCTTGTTGGCTTGCACTTGAATTTGTAAGCGAACATTAGAACATATAACATCTAAATGAGAATGAGAAAATATACAATCATTTCTATCTTTCTAGATATTGAAGAGGATTTCCACCCTAAAAGTGTGCCAAAGCTGGGTGAACTTAGTCGGGGTTCCAGGCGGGTCCCCCAGAAGAACCATATGCCACGAAAAGGGTTGTGACCTAAAAGACTGAATGAAGTCACGAATCCAAGTCCAAAGTTGTTGAGCTTTGGGAAAAAACCAAAAAAGGTACTTAAAGCTTTCAAACTGCCCACAAAAAGTGCAGCGAGGGTCAGGAACCCCCAAATGAACAAGTTGAGAACCCACAAGCAAGCCTTGGAGAAGAATACACCAAGCAAAGTGGGTCAGCTTCGGATTAACAATTACAGAACAAGTGGCATCAAACCTCCTACGCCAAGTATGGGCTGAGGAATTAAGAAGCCACTATTGATTCAAAGAGTTGATCATAGGAAAATGGGGTGAAAGCCACTTGTAACCAAGTCACGGCTTGTAGCTCTAAAGAGGAGTATCTAGAAACCATTTCGAGTCTTTCCACCAAGGTTTGTGCCCACGAATGCCAACTTTGTGAAGCATTTCCACCAGAATGGCACTCACCAGCCCGTCAAATGTAAGACGGTCCTAGTTTTAAAGACTGTACTGGGCTTTAAAAGCATCCCATTGCAAGAGATGCATGGTAGGCCAGTGAAAGAGTTGATGCAATGTATGAATGTCCTTCTTATGAAATTTGAGGGCCTTGAGCCAAGGAAACTTGGCCAAGGGTTGACCATTCTGAGCCAAAAGGGGAGACCAACAAAGGTTATGCTGGTTGATGGAGAGCCCATCATGAAATCCAGCCCCAGCCCAATGGAGCTAAGGCTTAACAACTTCCCAAGAGAACCAAATGATCTTGGCCACAAAGGAGCCCACAATTTGAACCGGCTCCCTCATAACTAGGAGGGTTTGGAGACTGATTCCTTTCCAAGCGGGCTTGTGAATAGGATAGCCAGACTGAATACAATGCTTGAGGAGAATCTTCTAGGCGTCATCCCTAGTGAGAGCTCAGATAATCCATTTGACACAGAGAGTATTCCCTTGTCATTGAGTGGAGAGCAATCCAAGCCCTCTCGAGTCCTTGGGGAGACAACAAAATTCCCAAGTGACATGATGAAAACCCTTGTGGGTTTCAGAAGAGGCCCATAAAAAATCATGGAACAACTTTTCAAGCCTATTGTAGGCAACTTGAGAAGGAGCCCAATAGGAAGAATAGTAGATGTGGATTGCAGCCAAAATTTTAGAGCACACCTGGATTTTCTAGCCAGCAAAAGAAGCTTAGTAATCCAATAGGCCAACTTCTGCTCAACCTTGGAGAGCATGACTTTCCAGAGCTCCCGAGGGGAAGCTTGAAAGGTGAAGGGGATGCCCATAAATTGAAAGATTTCTCCCTGCCCAATCCACTTCTAGTTATAATTTTGGAGCCACGCAGGAGTGGGGAGCACTGATTGCCTGTAGCACAAGGTCTTGTGCCATTGAATTGTAGAGCTAGAAGCAAGACAAAAGGTATCAAAGCATTCAAGAGCAGTAGTAATAGAACCTTCATCCTCTAAGAGAGTGAGAAAGGAATCATCCGTGAAGTGGCCATTGACAAGCTAATCTTGACAGTCTAGGAGAGAGATCCCTTTAACATGTTAGGAGACAACATTGGCTAGGAGATATCCAAAGCCCTCAGCAACCACAACATACAAAGTAGGGGCAAGAGGGCATCCTTGGCATATAGAACGGAAAAGACCAAAAGCAGAAGATTGGCACCCATTAATGGAAATGTAAGTCAAGGCATCAGAAAAAAGCATACGAACAAACTGCATAAAATTGGGCCCAAATCCCAAGGCTTGCAACATCGCAAGAATGCAAGGCCATTCAATGCAGTCATAAGGTTTGGAAAAATCAATTTTAATGAACACCGCTTTCTGGCTCGACTACTGGGCCCACTCCGTGCCTTCCCAAACTGCAATAATATTATCAAGAATGAACCTAGATTTAATGAAACTAGTATGCTCAGGACACACAACTTGAGGCAAGAGGTGGCGAATTTTCAGAGCCAAGGCTTTGGCAATGATTTTGTAAGAAAAATTAAGAAGCGTGATGGGCCGCTAGTTGCAAATATCCTCCGGATCCCCAAGCGTAGGTATGAATTGAATACTACCTTTATTTATAAAATTGCCTAGAGAATTGGTTTGAAAGGCTTCAAGATAAACATGATGCAAATCACTCCCAACATAGTCCCAAAGAGATTTGTAAAATTCATAAGGAAATCCATCAATCCCAGGAGCCTTATCATCGGCCATGGAGGAAACGGCTTCCTTGAGATCATCAATTGTTAACAATTGATCACATAAATTAATCTAGGCTAAAGAAAGCCTATGTGGCACAATAACAAGGCAGTCTTGAAGGGCTTGCTAGCGCACAGGTGTGGGGTCCTGAGCAATGAAAACCTGCTCATAGTGATGCACAAAAGCTTGGATAATGTTAGGTAGCTCAGAGAGCACCTGATTACCATCTTTGATTGTTTTAATGCCTGGGGAAGAGTGCCTAGCACGAAGAGCCAAAAAAAACTCTTTGGAGGCACAATCAACAATTTTGAGCCATTGAAGTCAAGCCTTGATTTGAGCACCTCTAGCAAAATAATTATCTACCTCTTGCTTTTGATGTCTTAAATCTGCCACACGGACTTGATGTGACAGGGAGAAAGTACTCACTGCTAAAGCCTCCATAGCCGTACGCAAGTTGGCAATGGTGGCCTCGTAAGTAGGTCGATGAAAGATAGCAAGTTGGCATCCATAAATGCGCAAGAAACGCAAAGTATGAATGATGGCATCATTCCACCAAGTAATCTAGCCCGTATGGCCAGGAGGCCTGCACTCTAAATTCCACACCTGGTGAATGTGGGCTAGGGTGGGTTTGTGACAGAGCAAAGACATGTTCAAGAATAATTGAGTCTTACACATGCGAGGTTGACAAGATGCCCATTCAATACGAAAATGAATTGGGAAGTGATCAGAAAGGGTCACATCCACTAACGTCTTAATAAGCAAGGAAGATCTATTGAGCTGAGATCATAGCATGATCAAGGCATTTAAAGACTCTATTAGAACCAGCCTTGTAATTGCACCAAGTGTGCCAGAGAGAATGAGAATGGCGGTAGCCCATATTGGGATCAAAAAGACCCAATTTATTGCGCATGTAAAATCACGCCTCCCTTTCACCCACTGCCCAATGAAAAGGCAAGGTGCCATTCTTATCGTACACCATTGCTACCATGTTGAAATCCCCACAGAGCAACCAGGTGGCAATTGGCAAAGAATCAGCAATCTAGTGCCAAAGCAAGCAACGCTCCACGACATCATTAGAGGCATAAACATTAATAATCCCGAAGGAATGATTATCAATATTGAGAAGAACCTAGACAGCCCGTTAGGAGGGGTCCAACCCATGGTCCACCACGCAAGAATGTAGTCGTGGGGCCAAAAGAGTAGCAGCTTCACCACGACCAGCCTCATGCACAGTGCAAAACATAGTACTGGCTGGCCAAATAGAGCGACAAGATGAAGCAAGCAAGAAACCTAAAATTTTAACTTCCTGGAGATAAAGCACTTAAATTCCTGGATAATTCTTCAAATTATTCTTAATAGAATACTTCTTGGAGAGGTCAGTTAGACCTCAAACATTCCATGAGTTAAAATTCATGGAAAATCTTCCGTACATGCAGAATCTCAGTTCTCTTCACCCAGGGAAGAGAAGCTATTCTTCAAAAACTCTTGTGAAATAGAACCAATCTAAATAGAAGGAGAGAATCTTCATTTTTCAGGCACATATTCACCTTCTTCTGATGGAGGAGATGGGCTGCAAGATCGCCGTTGAGTCCCCACTGTGGGGGACAAAGTCAGATGAGCACACAAAACAGTCGCAGGCTAAGGCATGGCCTTAGACCTGGGTTGTAAAACAACAGAAGTAACTCCTGAGGGAGTAGCTATACCCTTCTTTGAAGGGTTTGAAACCAGCTTAGTCAGTTTAGGGGCCTTGGGAGCTGACCCAAAACTAGACGACTTATTTTTCTGGTTTGAAACTGTAGTCCACTTTGTTTTTGCCTTAGTTGAAGGCTCTTTCGGATGAGGCTTTTCAACATCTAGTGACTGAGAGGATGTATGAGGAACTGTCAAAGGGTAGTCCTTGATCTTGTGGTCAGCTGACTGGCACCGGTAACACATGTTGGTCAGATTGAAATATGTGACTTTCTGGGTGTGTCGAATATCACCGATTTGAATGTCTACAGACTCTTTCAAATCCTTGGATAAATCAGCTTCCACACAAACCCTCTTTCGAGGACGGGCTTGAAAGAACCTATCAGGTTCAATACAAACAACCCTCCCCAAAGAGGAGGCAATATGGTTCAAGAAGGGAACGCAAGGCAAAGGTAACACAGGAAACTCAATCCAAACCTGGACACGCATTTTGGAGTCTTCTGAGACAGCAAAATCCCAGGTCCATGCATGGAAAACCAACAAGGAAGACCGAACATACCAGAGCCCATGACCCAAAATATCTTGGACATGATTGACTTCTGCAAAGCGGAACAAAAAAAAACCCTTGGTCAGATTTTGGACCATATCAAGGCGGACCCCATGAGGGACCCAGGCCTTGCTGACCTAGTCTTTTAGCACACTTTCAGGGGGAGTCCTCCCAACAAAATAACCCACAAGGGTGTGTTGTTCAATCCATTGGCAAGGAGAATCAAAATCAGGTAAAGGTAAAACTACATCAGCAGGGGTGTCAGAATTCTTACCTTGTGAAAGACTTTCAGAACAAATTTTTAAGGGCGTTTGTTCGATGGGGGGGCCATTAAACTGTGCCAATGAACTGCTAACACTAGCGAAAATTGTTGGGTTAGAACTGGTTGAAGGCATAATAAACCCCTAGAGCCGCAGTAAATACAGTCGTACTCAATGAAGGAAACAATTTCCTGCACAAGAAGTGCAGTATGACGTAGGAGGGGCCACATATGACCTTAGAAAGCACAAAACCCTAGTAGAGCTCATGCACCGCTAAAAACCGAAATCTTCAATCACAACAATATAATTTTCACTAGATCTTATCTTTTAAGGGTTTGATACAACATTTATTGCTTTTTGCTGACTTCTCCTAGTGGATTTGTGAGTGCCATTCCCATTCATTGTTGATGCTCATCCTCTTTGACCTTTCCCATACCTATTTCCTTTATTTCACAATGATTTAGATGACTTTCAAGACAATATTTATGGCAAGGTGGACAGTGCGCAAGGTTGTTCTCTCCAGACTCTTCCTGGCATGGATTTCATGAGCAGATATTTCTTGATTAGATCTCTTTGATTTGTAAGCCTAGCTAGGTTATGGTTAGTTATTGTTCATCTCATTTATGCTTGAACTATAAAGGAAACACTTGTATATTTTCTAAGAGTTCTTCCTTTGGCTCCTCTTGGTTTTTTCTTTTGTAGACATGTATTTTACACTCTGCTATTGTAAAGATTGGATTTTGTCATTACATTAATGGAATGGATCAAGCTTTCCTCTCCTCATCTCTTTTGTGTTTGAGTAAGTTATTACCTTCATATTTGAGTGTTTATTTTATTTTCATGCATGTATGTTTGAGTTAAATTGTTTGTAGTTGTTGGTTTGAGAAACCTCTTTCCTTCCAACACCTTCTCAAATCATAACCTTCTTGTATGCCTCTAAGAATCAACCAAACAAAGAGTTTTGAAAGTCCCCTTGCCCCTCTTCAACAATGTACTAAGCATTATAGGACAGGAAGAACCAAATTTACACCTTGGTGTATCACCTCCATTTCTCTTTCATGTTCTTCTTCCCTTTTCCTTGTGATTTGTTCGTGGTAGGTTTTCATGTGTTAGGTTGGACCAACACATTTCACTTGGATTGAAAAAGGAATTCAACCTTCTTCAGAGACTTGACCTCATCTTGCAAGGTCCCACACCTTGAGGTCATTTCCATTGTGTCATTAGAACACTAAACCCTTTTTCAGTAGGGTGCAATTTTATGTGACAACAATTCCAGCTTTGAAATTAAAAAAAGTTTACTTATTCCTCTTTCATAGCAACTTTTCTTCTTGTCAACATACCTTTTCTCTTATCTCTAATGATATGATCTTCAAAATAATTATTTTTCACATACTTAGGATTCTTAGGGATCTTTTATAGAGCTTCTTCCTCTTTAACTATCATCTCTTTTTCCTTTTCTTCATATTTTCTTCTTCATTGCAATGGGCTTCATTAGATTCATATCCTTTTATCAATACAAAACTCTACTATGGTTCTTCATCCACTTTGACACTTGTACTCTCAATAATCTTTTTCAAGATTTTATTATAGCACTGTTAAGGATTTCTCTTTCTAGACTATCCAAGGAAGACTCCTTCATTAGATCTTACATCAAACTTCCCTAATTTTTTTTTATCTTTTCTAATATAGCATTTATTTCCAAACACTCTGAAGTATTTCACAGTAGGATCTTTTCCATATCATAACTCATAGGGAGTCTTTGAACTATTCACTCTTGCTTGACCTCTATTAAGAATGGAGACTATATTATGAATAGCTTCTCTCTAATAAAATATGGTAGAATTGATTCCTTCATCATAGTCCTTGTTACTTCTTGAGTTATTCTATTCTTCCTCTCCACAAATCCATTTTGTTCAAGAGTTCTAGGAGCTGACAAATATATTTTTATTCCATGATCTTTACAAAAAAATATTAAACTCATTTGAAGTAAAATCACCACCTCTATTAGATCTTAAGCACTTTATTATTACACCCATTTCATTCTCAACCATAAACTTAAATGCTTTAAATTTTTCTAGAGCTTTTGATTTTTCTTTGAGAAATGTCACCCAAGTAGTTCTAGAATAATCATTAGTCAACAACCTAAAATACATGTCACCTTGAGAGCTTCTTATTTTGGTAGGTCCACATAGGTTTGTATTCACCAACTCCAAAGGACTTGTGGTATAATATTCCTTAGTCTTGAACCTCTTCTTTGTTTTCTTTCCAAACTGGAATTCCTTGTAGATTACATTGATAGGCTTTGTAATCTTTGGAAAATCTCTCATAGCATTAATAGAACTAATCTTTTCTAGGATATCAAAATTTATGGGACCCATTCTTCTATGCCATAGCCAAATTTCATTAATTTGAGACATAAATCACTTAGCACCACTAAATTTGAGTTAATAAACATTACCTTCTATTGTTGTCCCTACAACAACCAAAGTTCTAGATCTTCTTTTTTCTAATTTCACAACCATCATCCTGAAACACAAGATTATATCCTCTACTACACATATGTCCTACAATAAGAATATTATGCCAGAGAACCTTGACATAAAGAACATCATCTATTTTATGCTTTCCATCAAAACTAATTGAACCTTTTCCACAAATATTAATAGATGTATCATCACCAAACTTAACAAGACTACCATCATACTTCTGAAATTTAACAAATTTACTCTTATCACCTGACATATGATTTGAGCATCCACTATCAATTATCCAATAATTCCTCTCTTCTCTTAAATGAAAAGTAGTCACCATAGTTCCTTCAATGTTATGACCTGTTACAAAATCACTTTCGTTCATAGATTTTTCAGAGTTAGTAGAATTAGTTCCCAATTTTAGAGTCATGAACAAGCATTCATCACTATCATCATTGGGATAGTCTGACTCCTCATCATCAGATACAACATTTTATTTTTCAACATAATAACTCTTCTTGAAAATTTTTCCTTTATGATACTTAGGTTTTTTATTTGAAACTTTAATTAGACATTCAAAACACAATGTCCTATCTTTCCACAATTGAAACACTTAAAGGGTAAATACCTTTGTATTTGCTAGTGCTCTTTTTTAATATCCTTTCAAAAAAAAAATCACCTCATCAAGATCATCCAAATCTGATTCATCATTCTCCTCTATTTGGTTGAATTCAAAAGAAATTTATTTCTTTTTAGAATCTTGACTAAAATCTATTAATTCATAAGAAACTAAAGCACCAAACATCTGGTCTCTAGAATAATTATCCAAATTTCAAGCTTCCTCAATAGCAAAATGTTTAGAACTATAAGATTTAGGAAGATTTCTTAATACCTCTTTCACAACTTCACTTTCTTCCAGATTACCACCAAGACCATTAATGGCATTAACAACTTCATCCATTCTAAGCATGTAGGCAGTAATATCTTCATATTCAGACATCCTTAGGGTTAAAATTTGGCTTTATATTTTGGTATCTTCTCTTGCTTGACTTTATCACCTCCTTCATAAATGCTCTTTGACTTTGTCCAAATCTCTTTTACAATTTTGAGACTTATCACCTTCCCAAGTTGTGAATCAGAAAGTCCACTCAATATAGTACTCCTTTCTTTTCCATTGTTCTCATATTCCTTGATCTCATCATCACTTTTCAAACTAGACATAGGCATAGTATATCCTCTTTCAACTGACTTCTAGACGCCAAATCCAAGAGAGACCATAAAGGTTTCCATCTTGGATTTCTAGTAAGAATAATTCATTCCATCAAACATAGGAGCTTTAACACCCTTCTTGTGCACCATCCAGATCTACGTCAAGCAGTTAATCTTTCTCCAAGGAACCACAACTCTGATACCAATTTTTAGATGAAAAAGACAAATAAGAGCAAGGTGAATCAGTTTTATACTAAAAACATTCAATCCCTCATTAACTTTGAAACCCTTATCAAACTTTAAACCCTCATTATGCATTAGTAGAATGTAAACATGTGAAAAAACAATGAAAACAAAACCATACACAAGAGAACACTATTTACATGGAAAACCCTAAGTAGGGAAAAACCACGGTGAGGATTAGCTCATATATATGAATAACAACACTGAATACGATTAGTCTCACTGCCCAAAAAAATAAGAAAGGCTCACTACCATGTGGCCCATTACCAAGAAGAAAGAAGAATAAAAGAAACTATTATAAACAGATTCACTTCTCACAACAATGGGAGAAAGCCACCATTGCAAATGTTGACTATCTTCAAACTTCGACTCACTACCTCCAACAACTTCAAGCACACTAAAATCTAGACACCTTTTTCTCACTACATCTAGAGTCATAGGCATTTAAGCTCACACTTAGATCACTACACTTGATCAAATTCACATCTCTTGCACTTTCCACACATAAACACAACCTCTATCTTGTATTTATACCATCCAAGACCTAAACAATCTCAATTAGGCTAGCCTTTATGAAACATATACACCTCAAACATGCATCACCAAGATAGGTCAGCACCAAACACTTTCATGATGGAAATAAGTTAAGGAAAACCACTCCAAGGAGTTGTTGATTATCAAGGTGAAGAAATATTGCAATATGAACTTAAACAAGTGAATGCAAATCTAAAATATGTAGATTAACCTGTATCCTTAGTGTGAAGAAATAATGAGAGAGAGAGAGAGAGAGATAGAAGAATCATAACACATGCAAGAACATATTTAAGTGCAAAAATCTCGAAGGGAAAAAACTCCACCACCAAAAGAGAGGCAAGTATATTATTGATAATTTGAAATATTACATGCAGCAATAGACTTCTCTTATCAATCTCTATAAAATCTGATAGCACCCTGTTACCTTGCAAACCTGCAAAACTAAATTGAATAACTCTAGCTCAAGGCCCCAATATAAAGAGTTTTGTGAGGATGAAAAACACCATGGTTTCACCAAAAAATAGCCAGCAATACCACCTAGAAAAACCCACGCCTCCCTCCTTGAAATGGTCACTAAATACCAAAAATAACCTCTTACAAATGCTCTTGCAGATGTCATAAGGCATCTCTCTTGCATGGGCACCTAGGGTCCAAGAATAGTATATTATGTCATACTGTCATAGCATCTTATGACAACTGTCATACATGTGATAGATGCTCTTAAAAAACCCTATTTTGACCCAACAACATCATTCTAGAAGATTCCAAAGTGGGATGCCTAGCTATTTTTTCCTTTTCTAAAAGGAAAAACAATAATGGTAACATTGCATTTACATTGTCTTTTCCACCACCGTTGGTCAAATAGTTTCACCTCTTATGGGTAAATGTACAAAACAATTTAGAAGAATAATTAATTAAAGGATTTACAAGGTTTATGGCACCTAAATCCTAATAGGGTTAACTAGGACCCAAATATATATCACCATGCTACTCAACACATCCACAATCCATGAGTTACCTCCACAAATAGTGATAGCATGTTAGGTCATCCAAACTTGAACTAACGCTACAAACTACCACATACGCACATCTCTTGGTCTAGAAACAACATTTAGACCACACAAAAATACTTCACAATATCCCAAAATATTCTAACATCATTAGAATATTTTGCAATACTACCGCAACCACCTGAAACAAATATTACTTTCATTTTGTGCAACCAGACACACTACCACTAAACTTCAACACAAGAAATAAACTTGCAAAGAAATACAAACCAAAAATTCCAAGGGAAGATAAATACAGATAATATAAGCATGTTCCCAAATCCACAAGACAAGAAACCTCAGTGCGGAGAAATGTGGATAAATCTCATTTCTCCTAGACAACCTTCTTCATAGACATGCAAACTATCAAACACAACTTCCATAATAGAGTGATCCAAAACCCGAAACACTGGTTATAACACCTTTGAACACCTTGGATCACTATATCCAAACCACAAAATCATATCTTCAACCATGAATAAATGCAAAGCACAACACTAAACACACCTTTGTCACACTACACATTCTTTTATTCATTTTTTCTCAAAAGCACTTAGAAACAAAGTGAACTTACTATAACTACAACACTTATCCATCACAACCATTCAACAAATCAATGGAAATATTGATGAGAACACCACAACACCTTCTTATCAAACCATAACACATCCCTACTAGCACTAGTATTGACAACACTAATGACAACATCACAAACAACTCTAACACTACAAACTCCAACAATCTCCATGTAGTTGACATCAGTGACAACTCCAACATCATACTTGCAATAGTAGTCTCCACATACTTTGTCTTGTATCTGGACCTTATGTTCATGAAAGGATATGGAAGAATGTGAATATTTGGATAGCAAGGTGGGATCAATGTAACAAGATAAAATGGAAGATGAGGAGTCCCTGTTGATTGGCACTTGGAATTCAAGAGTCCCTTTCAAATTATTGTAGTATTGAAAGGGATTAGGGTCTCTTGATATAGTGATCTCCACTACATTATAAGGTAATTTCAAGAATTGGTAATATGTGGAGAGAATAGCCTTCATGACATGAATCCATGGATGACCAAGGAGAAGATTGTATAGAAGGTCTAGATCCAAGACTTGAAACATTGTGTTTTCCACTACTAGACCAACTTTGATAGGAAGGATGATAACACCCTTAGAAGAATGCTTTTCATCATCATAAGCTTTTTTTATAATCCTTTTTCATGTGTTGATACATGCCTCAAATAATCCCAATGTAGCAACCGATTTCAAGGTACAAATATTCAAGATTTCTCTACCATCTACCAAATCTCATTTGATTCTATGTTTATTTATGAAGTCTTCAAGATGGAGGGAATCATTATAGTGAGGCTTGTTTGAGGGTACATCATGCTATATAAAGGTGGCATGGTGGATGGTAGCAATATATCCTACCATGGCCTAAAATTGATTAACATCTAGATTAGTGGGGATGGAAGACCCTTGTAATTCTTTATCCAGGATAGACCTATATGCAAGAGACATGTGTAGTAGCTCAAGAATAGATATTGGGGAAAGTTTGTTTCCTAGGTGATCCATGAGATTATATTTAGTACGCTATTAAGATCTAGAAGTGGCTCCTTGTACAATAAATTTTGATCTATGGGTAGTGGCTACACATTTAGGACTCTTATCCTTCACAATTATGGTTGAAACATTATTATCCACCTGTTGGATATGATTAATAGTGTATTCATAAGCTACATTTGTATAATTGGCATTACTTTTAGCATTAGACCCTGAACTAGAGGTTTTCCTCTGACCATGATTTTGTAAAGGGTCCTTGAATATGGTGTGATCTATGGTAGAGGATCCATTAGGGTTATCAATTACTATATCTTCTCATTCTATAAGATCATGGCTGATATTCTTAAGTCTGAAGCACATAGAAGTTTTGTGCCCCTTATTCCTATGGTATTCACAAAAGTCATTATCATTCAACTAGGTTGATTTATAGGGTCTGAGGTAATAATGTATTACTTATGGAAGCTTAATGACATTAGACTATAAAATCTTCTTTAGAACTGATTCAATTGGTTCCCCTAGAGGTGTGTATTGTCGTCTTGGAGGTAGGTTAGTTGTAAGGGAACCATGTTGTGTATTGTTTTGGACATCATTGGCTGGTTGTGGAGGAGTTGGTGATGGCTTGTTGTTGGTTGCTTTCATCCTATATGTTGTAGTTCCTTTGGAATAAAGATAGAATGAGATTTCTTCATTATTTTTTGCGTACAAAACACCATCATTTGTCACATTTTTATTTCAATCCTAAAATTCAGATTTTTCATTTGATGTTCTTGGGTTATTGCTGGTTTCTTTAAAAAAAATCATGAGTCCTTTTGCTACAAGGGCCTTTTCAATAGTGATACCCTTTTGAATAACTTCCTTATATGTACTAGAGCAATGGAATCAAAGATGGAACATTATCTAAATTTAAGTTGTCAACAAAGATTTACACTAATTATTTCTCAGGTATATTGGAAGGATACCATCTTGTCATATTTCTCCATCTTAGTAAGAAGGATGCAAAAGATTCTCCTTCTTTTAGTTTAGTGTTGCATAAGTTTACTATGGTTATCTCATGGTCAGCTTTATAGGAGAAATGGGTGATAAAATTTTCAGCTAATTCATCCCATGTCCTTATGCTAGGAGGAAAACATGCAAACCACTCCATAGCTTGTCCTCCAAGACTACATGGGAAAAGACGCATCAATTATGTTTTCTCATGCTAGATGTCCAAATAAGTTGTACAAAATTCTTTGACATGGTTTGTTGGGTTTCATTTCCCCTTAAATTTTTCAAATTCGGGTACTCCTATCAAAGGGATAAGGACATATGTCCTCCATGTTATAATTCTTCTTGAATCTAGAAGTTTTCTTGTTGGCCACTTGTTGAAAAGTTTGCACTTCTTGGGCCAGTATATTTGTTGGTGTTGGAATGGTTTTGGTTGGAGGGTTGTAAGCTAAATTTTGAATAGGATTGATGGGTACATTAGGCATTTGATAATTGGGTATTTGATGGATAAGAAATTTTTTCGGATTAGACATGTTTGAATATTGGTGTTGGGTCATTGGTTGTGTGAATGAATGGTTCAAATTTAATGTGATTGTGTGGGTAGATTGTTGGTTGGGTGTTATGCATCATCTAGAAAAGTACCTACTTAAAGAAGTACTTCATTGTTGCAAGGAAATGTAATTCAAATTTTGATTTTCCTTAACAAGTGTATGAGTATGAATTGATCATATGTGAGTGCTTTGATTTAGATTGTTTGTTGAGATGTTTTGATCTAGGTTGTTTGTTGAAAATTTTAGCGGAAGTGAAGTGTTGGAAGATGTATCGATGTTTGCATTCACATGTTGTGAAGGATTGGTTGTGTTCATTTTTCACATAGATTGGGGGATATTTAATGATTGGTTATGACTTGTGGTATTTTGTTGCATAGATGTCACATTATTTGTTTGTGTTGTTGCTTGAGGTTGTAGTGACATATTGTAAAGTGGATTAATGAATTATTGTTTAAATGTGGGAGGTGTGGGTATGTGTAACCTTGTCACATTATTGAATTCCCTTCCACTTGGTATACTCATATTTACTTGTTGTGGGGTAGGATTGTTTTATGGAGATATTATATCCACAAAACCTATGTATTGGGTTGTCACTTCAAGTGTTGGTTCCATTATGGTAGAAATATCAAACCCCACAGGAAGCTTAGCACATTTTTGTATGTTTTAAAAGATATCTAGTAGGGTATTCTTCCATGACTATCTCCATAAGGTCTAAAAACTTATGATCTTGTGAGGCTTCATCAAGGTCTTTTGGGAAGAAACTTGGTTCATCATGAGTTGGAATATAGGCATCCTCATCAACAAGAGGTAAGGTGGGTTCTAGTTCATGTATGGGCTGTGAAATTGTATGGTGCTTGTGGAATCAAAGATAGGGTCTATGGTAAGATCCATTTGCTTCAATTTTCTTTATGGCCTAGTTTCAATCATATAAGTGTTGGAGTACATAAAACATTGAGAAGGTATATCAGTTTTTTAATAATCGAATTCAATTAAATTTTTTTTCAAAACATATAACTACTTTTTAATCATGGAATGTTCAATTTGAGGAATGTATTCAAATGTGATAGTCAATATCGGATCCTTAAACCACATGAAAAACTCAAATGTTGCAAAGTACATAAAAGAAGTTGCAAGACTAAATTGTATGAATCATGATAACCACATAGACCACAAAAGAACCATAGCACGATATTTTTATGAGTGGAAAACCCTCGTAGGGATAAAAAACCACTTGGTGAAATTGCCTCACTGGCTTAATAAAATCCCCTTGATTACAGAGCCTTACTGGCTACTTTTCATGTCTTGCTGGAAAAGCCTCATTGGCTTAATATTACTTTCACATCAATATAAAGAGTAAAATG
This sequence comes from Sequoiadendron giganteum, assembly GCA_007115665.2. NCBI lineage: Eukaryota > Viridiplantae > Streptophyta > Pinopsida > Cupressales > Cupressaceae > Sequoiadendron > Sequoiadendron giganteum. Next base: position 655,500,958 of record CM021105.1, on the reverse strand, counting down.
AGGGTCTATCTTTTTCACTGAAGCTCATGGCAACTTTCTACCTTAACACATTTCATGTCCTATAGATTCCATTGTATTGAAACCTAGAAAACATAAAATGTATTAACTTAACTCTACATAGTATTTTTTGTATTCAATCTTTGAGAACACAAGATTCAATTTACAATCCAACTATAAAAACCACATTCAAGAGCTCTTTTTCATGATACATCTACAAAATAGGGTTTTGAGAGAAACCACTCCTTACAAAGCACAATAAAACAACCAAATCATATGAAATTTTAGACTTGAATAATAATTTATTTGCCTAACCATATGTCATGCACAAGCCATTGTTATAAATAGCAATCAATAATCTGATAAATCGTATTACAACCATACCTTTGTTGATGACAAAAAATAACTGAAAAAAATTCTAAATCTTAACTGCACAAACCATTAAATCCTTCATTTGCTCATAACCACCACAATTTTGTTGTTTTCAAAAGCCTTGAAACATGGAGTTGCATACCATAAGATAAAAAACCTAAGTTAATTGTTGTATACACCAAGCTATCAACTTTACATAATGCCTGATAAGCCTTTCTTTTCACATTATACAATGTTACCCTGCTGAACCGGTACCCCTAGAAGGGGACATTAGAAAGAATGATATTTATTGCCTTCAAACCTTTCAAAAACATCTACAACCTACTAGCTAGGTTACTAATCAAAACAACTTTATTTTATGCCTTTGGAATTTATAAATAAATACAACATTTCAAAAACCCTTGAAAGAATACAAGAGCCCTTTGTCACCATATACATTAGACAAGGTTACACAAGATTTGCAACCAGATATTTGCCAAGAAGAACCTCAAGGTAGAAAGACAAAGATTCCAACAATATACCACCAATCACCTGAATCTGACATCAATGAAAAAAACAATGCCAAAGCCAACAATAAGACCTTTGAAAGTATTTTTTTGGGGATTTTTATAGTTTGTAAATTTTTTTGGATTTTTGAGAGTTTATGAAAGAATGCACTAATGCTAAAGGATGGGATGTAAGTTGTTTTTTGGAATTTTTATTTTTGAAATGATTATGATAATGTTTTTTCATTTTTTTATTTTTAAAATGATTATGCAACAGATTCTAATGTTTTTGGATTTTCTAATTTTTAAAATGATTGTGATAAACCAAAGTAATCAAACGGCATGCATAGATCTTTGAAAAATAAAAGTTGTGATGATGGTTGATAGGAGTTTGACCTAAACCAGACTTAATATTTTAGGGTCAACTATTGATGGATTGATGAGAGTCAAACCTAAACTAGACTAATGAGTTTAGGCCTAACTGCTAGGGAGAAAATAAAAAGATAAGAGATCAAAGCAATCAAAAGATAACTATGATCGAATCAAAATATAACTAGGACAAAATTGGTGTGTATGATTGATGAATGGTGATATAGAGTAAATGATGAAAGACCAATGTGACCACAAGATAAGTCTAAAATCTCAAAAGATGATAGTGGTATAACAATCAAACCTAAACTAGACTTATGAGTTTAGGGGAACTATAACAAGATGATGAAAGGGGATGAGATTAAAGAAAATCAAGGGATAACTACAGTCTAATGAATATGGTTTGATTAATGTGCTAGGCATGGAGGTTGGATGAATTATTGAATGGAGTTTTGACCTACGGATGCAATTAAAATAAGGTAATGGAAAGTGCAATACTAACTAATAAAAGAAGGTCTATCTTTTTTTAGGTTTTTATATACATTTTATAAAATGATTAGGTATGATAGATCAGCATAATGGATTCTAAAAGTGAAACCCTAGTTTTAGTTAGTCTATCAAATGCATCAAGGAAAGTTTCAATTGTGATGGAAAAACTGACAAATGTGTTACAAAAATTGTGACGTAGAATGATAGATGTGTCAAAGGAAACTACAAATGCATCACTTTAAGAAGTTGTGTTACATGAGGCAAAAAATGTGCGACTCTAGATTTTTTACTAAATTTTCCTAGAAATATGTTCCATAGAACTCTATAGAGGCATCACTTTACCTATTTTTTAAAAATTCAAGGTTTTGGGAAGGTTTTTGTGAAAGATTTTTTAGTTTTTAATAAGAAAGCACTCAAAAAATAGTCAAAATATAGAATGGTTGTTGATTCTATACTGAAAAGGGTAAGGCTTAAGGCTAAAAAGGCCAATGACTTCACATGTATATCACAAATAAAGATATTTGAAAGACAAGCACAACTTAGTTATTCAAGTGGTTTTATTAACTTAGTGTTGGCCCACCACACCAAATGTGATAATACACCAAGATTAGTTCAAAGCACTTCTCTTTTGAGAGAAGATAGCTAGAGGTCTAGTGGATAGGCCAAATATGACAATAAGATCATCTTTCCTCTCTCCTTGAGAGGTTAAGAATGCCAAACCTAAATATTCCTCTCTACTCAAGAGCATACATTGTGAGTAGCTTGAGGCATGATACTATACCCTACACTACACTAAGAAACGATCAAAAGGCTCCTAGGCTTCTAAAAAAAAGGTGTCTAGTGGGGGACTATTGTGAATAGAGAGCTCATTTGTAATAGACTAAGAACTAGGAGGCCCACTCCTACTCTCATCACCAAAGAAATTCTTGATGGATCAATGGTCTAATAGCTCGACTTCGAACGATGCTAGCCACTCCTTGGGATAAAAATTTCACTCTCCCCCTTTTCTATACCCCATGGGGACACATGGTTGAAGTCAAACCCTAGGGTGATGAAATCCCTAGGTAGGCCTCCAATTGAAAAGAAAGGGAATCTATTTTGTGTTTCTCTTGCACCCAAGATCACACAAGTGTACGAGGGGAGATGATACACACACACTAGCTTTGGTAAACACAGAATGTGCAAGTGCACAAAACACAAAAGACAAAGTTATTTTTAACCAATCTAAATGTTATCTAATCTAGAAATCAAAGACACAAAGTTTTAAATATGTTTCTTTGACTAACGATCCTACATCAAACTAATTAGTAGTTTAGATATTGTCTTTGCCAATCAATCTGCAACAAAAAAATATTAGTAGTCTTTAATAATTTTCCTTTTTCAAAGATTTTCCAAATAGCTAAAAACAAAGATTAGTGACCTAAAAACCAGCTATCCTATCAAATGAAATCACATGCAATGATAAAATCTACTAGATTATACCTTTAAACTTGCAATAGGTAGACACAGTGCTTAATAGTCAGTTTCATCACTTCTGGTCACAAATGTGTCATTCAATTTCTATAGTTGTGTCACTCTATTTTGTAGATGCGTTGTTCTATTTCAATAGATGCATCACTTAGGTTTGATTATGTCAAGAAACCTATGAGTTAGAAAACAAGAAGAAAAAACAAGAAAACTAAATTACTAGAGAATTAAATTTATTAGAGAATTTAAATTTTCTAACGTAGATAACTTGCAAAACTAGAACAAGAGAAAATTTAAATAAAAAATCTAAAGTTTAAAGAGCCAAAAAATTGCATCACAAGGAAGATGCATTATAGAGCAAAGAAAATGCATCACTTTATCCTAGCAGATGCATCGCTCAATACTACAAAATAAAAATGTGTAAAATATGCAAAAGAAATTGTCAGTTTGTGTACTTCATGTCAGATTCACTAGAATGAAGATCAAGTTGGAAGCTTAAACCCTAAGCAGCAACCACAAAACTACTAGATTTAAGCATACAATCCTAAGCTAACAATGAAGAACAAAATGACATAAGAAATCAAGAAAATTGAAACAACAAAGCAATACCTTCTTTATGTCAACATTGCATCACCTCCATTTCTCTTCTCCTTTTCACCTTTTTAAAGTTTTGAAGTGTTTCTATCAAATTATTAAGTGCACAAATTCAATTATCTCATGATGATAATGATGGAACAAATTTAAAGGTTGTGGTTAAAATGTGAAGAAACGAAGATTGAATTTATAGTTGATTCAGGTGCAATCGACAAAAGAGAATGAATAGGCAATCAATGTTTGAGATCAAATGAGACAATTTTCATGCGGAAGTTGTTCATTATTGAAATGTAAAAATGGAAGAGAGAAGTGGATGACCTGAAATAGAAATTAGTAAGAGTTAAGGGGAGAAAATTTTAGAAATGGAAGAGTTAAGTGTGAAATATCAGGGGAAATGTAAGAACTTTGACTGGAAGAAAGAGGTAGTTAAGTGGAGAGTGAGATAGAGAAAGTTTTTGAAAGTGAATAAATAAATTTTATTTATTTTTTATGTCATGTGAATAATTAATTAAATTAAATAATTTAATAAATTATAAAAGAACTTTAGGTTAGAATAATTAAATAAATAATAATATTTATTTAATCGAAGATGAGATTAGGTTATGGATCAAATAATTAAAAAATAATTATTTAAATGAAGACATGAAGAAAGTGTTGGAAGAATGAAGAAGAATGTCTAGTTGTGCAGACTTTGTGTTATCATTGATGTCACCATGTTGATTGAGTTGTCAGTTTGATCTGGTACTCTAAATCAATATGAAGAACTAGTTTACATCCTCCAATATTTTGGTCTGGTATTTTGGTTTGTAATCCTCCTCTGGTGATCATCATTGATTGCAGACTCGGGAAATGGTTTTTGGATGTTGGAAACCTATATGTTCAGGATTGCATGTGTACAAGTACTCGTACGACAAGTTGGCATTACTTTTTTTTTGTATTTTGTTATTAGGTCCATCCCTGGCTGACCTAATAAACAATTGGTGGTATAGTGGATTAATTTTTTATATTGTGGATATATGAGCGATCTATCTTTGGTCCAAGCCGACATGATATAGCATGCTACAAGGTTGAATTATTTTTGGAAAATTTTTGTACTAACTTGGAGTCGATAGTTAGTCTTTTTGGTGAATAAAGATTGCATCCAATTAGGTCGACCTAATTTATGCTTGCGGATGAGTTAGATTTATATATACTAGATAGTTTTAAAATTGAAGACAATGAATAGAATGTGAAGTGTGAGTGAAAATGATGAAGTGTGTTAAGTCTGTTTATTGAGCATCAAAGGAACTGAATCTGCACTTGTTTGGTGCACTCTTACCATTTTATGTTCTGGTTGTAAGCCATTTTGTTTTTATTATCCTTTTGTAGGTAGTGAGCCTCCTTGTTTGGATAGTGAGTCCTATTTGTAAGCAGTGATCTTTTGTATCTAGCAGTGAGCCTCATTTTGTATCCAATTTTGGAATACATTATATAGTGATTTAATCCTCACCATGGTTTTTCCCATTCTGGGTTTTCCACGTAAATTATGGTGTTCATGTGTTGTGTGGTTTCATGCTCTATTAATTATTTTTCTCATCTTTACTATTATATACATTGGAGTAATTGGATGATGTTTTTTCAATAATTTTAACAAGATACTGATTCACCCCCCAATTGGATGTTATGGTTATGTTGTTGATATGTGGTTGTCATTGATGTCAACACTATTAGCATAATGATTTTGAAGGTTGTATATGTCGAGGATATTGTGAAAATTGTAATAAATATGTTACAAACAGTCTGTGAAGTTGTGAAGGTCAAAGTGATGAAAAATTTTGTACGTTGATATTTAGAAGGCATGCATTAATGGGTTTGTTGCTGAGCCTATCTAGTATGTTTTCCAAAATTTTCAGTGGTACGCATCAATTTTGGAGTGAGTTATGAATTTATAAGTTCCTACAGTTATTATGTTACTGTAGCAAGTGTTTTTAGAAGATGGGATTGCAATTTTGATGAATTGAATTGTTGTGTGCATTCCTGAGATGTTCATTGATGTTTTTTGGATCATGCTCTATCAGTGTAATATGCTCAGGATGATCGGAGTAATCATGATCAAATATTTTTCCTCTTTGTTCAAGTTTTCATGTTCTTGGCCGACATGATGGTGGTAGCATGTTGCAGATCCTTATGGATTAATTATTGAATTCTTGGCATGTTCGAGGATGTTGATTTAGGTCTTCATTATATTGTGACCGACTTAGGTTGGGGCCCATTGAGATTTGTTCATGTATTGAGGCCGACAATTTGTAATTCATTTATTCTTTATTTGTGGCCGACAAAGTTGTTGATGTAAATCTATGCAGCGGATATATAAGAGAGATTGTTTCCTCATTTTGATGAATGCAAAGTGAATGTATGTGAAGTGTATACAAGATATGTGTGAATAAAGATCAGATCATTTGAGTGCAGAGTAGTGTGAAGAAGATTAAGCGAAGAGTGAAGAAGTATTTTTGTGCCTAACCGGAACTATTATTAGGCTTATGAAGAAGCTAATTTCTCAGTTCAACCATATCAAATGGATTTAATCTGATTATTTCATGTAAGGAAGTTAGCCTTCCCTTCTAAGTAGTGAGCTCTAGGCAATGTGCCTAAATGCATGTGCATTCCTTATTCATTCTCATTATACTTTTAACAGGGTATAATTGTGGATTAACCTCCACTGTGGTTTTTCCCCTAACAAGGTTTCCATGCAAAAATATTGGTGTTGTGTGTTCCTGATGTGTTGTTGATTCTTGCTTTCACTATTAAATATCATATCTAAGTTTAAAGGTTGATAAAGTAAGATAAGTTTAATTTTTTATAACAACTCGTTCACCCCCCCTCTCAGTTGTCTATCCTTGCTTTTCCAATATTTGGTATCAGAGCGGGTTCCTCTAAATAAGTTTAACAGCTTGAGGTGATCCGAGATGGAATCATACAAGAAGGATAGTCCCAAATTCAATGGTACAAATTACTCTTTGTGGAAGATCGGAATGGAGTGTCATTTGAAGTGCATTGGTGAACCCTTCTGGAAGATTACAAAGAACAAATATAATATTCCTCAGAATGGTCCCTCTACTCTTGATGTGATCAAAGAAGCTGAAATAAATGCTAGGGCAATAGAAGCATTACTGATTGCTTTGAAAGATTCGGAGATGAAATATGTGATAGGTCTGAAGATAGCACATGAGATCTAGAAGAAATTGTAAATATTGCATGAAGGAGATGTAAAAGTGAAGATTGCTAAGCTAACAAGTCTGAAAGGCAAGTGGGAGAACTTGAAGATGAGTGAAGATGATTTTTTTTCTTTCATGTAGAAATAAAATTAACTAGTGATAGGTATTAGATGTGTCAGTGGAATTATGAAAGAAGATGAAATTGTGGCTAAATTGCTTAGATCTATGCCTTCTTCTTACAAAAAAAAATCCCATGCTATTGAAGAGCTCGGGATAGTAACTAATGTGACAAGAGACATGCTGATTGGAAAAATTGTTGCCTTTGAGTTGAGTGACTTTTGCGAGTCTACACCTAAGACAAAATCTGCATTTAAAGCTATTGTGTCCAGAAAAAGCCAACAGAGATATGATTTGGGAGAAAGTTCTAGAAAGACATTCAAATATGAAGATGAGATGAAAAAGATTGAAGATGAAGATAGAGAGTTAGAATAGTTGGAAGCATTGATTGTGAAAAGAGAAGCCAGAGGTCAAAGTAAGTATAAAGCAAAGATGCTATTACATTTTTCTCTTGTAGTAAGATAGGTCATTTTGCATCAAGGTGTCCTGGAAGAGTTTCTAAGTACAAACCTGACAAGTCTAGATTTCAAAAGAAATGTTATTATGCTGAATAATTTTTTAATAATGATGAATCTGATAAAGAAACTAGAAATGAATATGGATGGGTATTCATTTCTATCAAGGAAAATGGTTTTGTGTCTATTGAATCTGCTAAAAATTAGAACATTGAGAAAGCTCTTGCAGCTAGAATTGATGAAAAGGATGAGTGGGTGATTGACAATAGATGATCACATCATATGACTGGTGACAAAAGCAAGTTCATAAGCCTGGAAAAATATGATGGTGGTGTTGTAAGATTTGGAGATAATAATTCAGGTGTGATCTATGGCAGAGGCACTATTTCTCTTGGTGGTAAGTACAATACAAATGATGTCCTATATGTTGAAGGATTGAAGCATAACTTGTTGAATGGTTGATAGATGGTTGACAAGGGATACAATCTTCAATTCAAAGATGGAAAATGTAGGATTTTGGGAAGCTCTGGAAATCTAATTGCTTCAGGCACAAAGACAAGAGGCAATATTTTTCACTTGAGTGTTGCTAGGGAAAGTTGTTTAATTTCTCAAGATGATGTAAGCTGGTTATGGAATAGGATATTATGTCATGTGAATTTTGATAACATTGTCAAAGTAATCTCCACACAAGCAGTCAGAGATCTACCTAAGTCAGTGAAGCCTACTAACACCATATGCAAGGAATGTTAGATGGGAAAGCAAACAAGAATTTCATTTCAGAGAAAACAATATCATTCCAATGGGGTACTGGATTTGGTACATATTGATATATGTGGTTCATCCAGAATTAGAAGTCTACAAGGAGAAATGTACTTTATGTTGCTTATTGATGATTATTATAGGATGATATGGGTTGCTTTCTTGAGAGAAAAACATGAAGCACTGGAAAAAGTTAAAATGTTTCAAAGCTATGGCAGAAAATGAGACAGGTCTGAAGATCAAATGCTTGAGATTAGAAAAAGGTGGTGAATTCACTTCCCGGGAATTCAATTCATTTTGTGAAGAACATGGAATCAAAAGATAGTTATCTGCTCCCCAAACCCCTCAATAGAATGGATTTTTTGAGAGAAAGAATAGAACAATCCTAGATTATTCTCGAACTATGATTTTGTAAGGTAATGTTCCTCATATCTACTAGAGAGAAGTTGTAAGCATTGTTGTATACACTATCGACTGGGTAAATTTTAATGGTAATTCTGGTAAGACTCCTTTAGAGCTATGGTTTGGTCATAAGCCTACTATTAAGTATTTCAAAATATTTGGAAGTAGATGTTATATCAAGAGAGATGAAGATATTGGAAAGTTTGATGCTAGAAGTGATGAAAGATTTTTTTTGGGTTAATCTACAAAGAGCAAAGCTTACCGGTGCTACAATATAAGATTGAAGAAGATGGTTGAAAGTGCAAATGTCAGAGTTGATGAGGATACTGACAAGTCATCCAGATATTGTGGATATGACTCAGATGGTCAAAAATATAGTACAAAAAAAGGAAAGACTACTTAAACACATAATCAAGTCCAAATTGTTTTGGTGAATCAAGAGAATCATAAAGAAGAAGCTAGTGGAAATGCGGAAGAGAGAACAAAAGAACCAAAATTTAGAGAGAACTCCAAAGTTCCAAGGTATGTAAAGCTAAATCATTCTGAAAATCATATAATAGGAGACAAGAACAAAGGTGTAAAAACTAGAAGAAGATTTGCAAAAGAATATTGGCTGATTTCCAAAACTGAGCCTAGCAATGTCAATGAAGCATGTAAGGATGAATATTGGATGGAAGCAATGAAGTAAGAACTAATGTAGATAGAGAAAAATGATACATGGATTCTTGTTCCCAGACCTCAAGATAAGAATGTGATTGGAACCAAATGGGTCTTTCGGAATAAGTTGAATGAACAAGGTGAGGTGGTCAGAAATAAAGCAAGACTGGTATGTAAAGGGTACTCATAGATGAAAGGTATTGATTTTTAAGAAACCTTTGCCCCTATTGCTAGAATTGAAGTTGTAAGGTTATTTCTTGCCTATACTGCTTTCAAGAACTACAAATTCTACCAAATGGATGTGAAGTCAACATTTCTGAATGGTGAGTTAGAAGAATAATTTTATGTTGAGCAACCAGATGGGTTTCAACTGACTGATGAAAAGGACATGGTGTGTCAGTTGAAGAAAGAACTATATGGACTTAAGAAAGACCCTAGAGTCTAGTATGATAGATTGGATAAATACTTGTTGAAGCTTGGATTCAATAAAGGTACTACTCACAACAATCTATATTTCAAGGTGGACAAGGATAAATAATTGATTATTGAAGTCTTTGTTGATGACATTATTTTTGAAGGTGATGATGAATTATGCATGGAGTTTGTTGATGGAATGAAAAGTGAATTTGAGATGTCAATGATAGGAGAGTTAAAGTTCTTTTTAGGATTGCAAATAACTCAGTTAGATGACAAAATTTTCATATCTTAGTCTAAATATGTAAAAGAGTTGCTGAAAAAGTTTGGAATGGAAGATTCAAAGCTTGTAGGTACACCCGTGGTGATCGGATGCAAGCTAACATAGAATGATGATTCTCCTAAGGAAAATAAAACAAGGTATAGATCAATGATTGGTGGATTTCTTTACTTGACTTAGACTAGACCAGACATCATGAATTTTGTATGCATGGTTTCTAGATATCAAGCTGATCCAAAGGAATCACATGTGACTGCAATAAAGAGAATTTTTAGATATTTGAAAGGAATGGTTGATTTTGGACTATGGTATCATAAGGATGATAATCTTACTTTGAATGCCTTTATAGATGCGGATTGGGAAGGAGATGTTGATGATAGGAAAATTAAAAGTGGTAGTCCATTCTACTTGGGGAAGAAGTTGGTGTCTTGGCTAAGTAAAAAATAGAATTCCATTTCCCTATCTGCTAAGGTAGAATATATTACTGCTGCAAACAATTGTACTCAAGTGTTGTGGATGAAGTAGATGTTAAGAGATATCAGAGTTGAGTATGATGAGCCTATTGCTAAATTCTATGACAATTCAAGTGCCATAAAAATTTCCAAGAATCTGGTGTTACATTCAAATACAAAGCATATATCTATTAAGTATCACTTTTTGAGACACAAAGTGAGTGATAAACAAGTTAGCCTAGAATATGTGCCTACAAAGGAACAAATTGCAGATATCTTCACCAAACCATTACCAAAGGATACTTTTGAGTATCTCAGAGGAAACTTAGGGGTGATTTCTCCTCTTAATCTGAACTAAGATGCAAGTCTTTGCATCAATCTGTGCACTTACAGTCAGATCTTGTTTCAGATTGATGTTATGGTGGCTGCTACTCGGGCGGAGTAGTCAAAAGATTTAGATATGTGGTTCAGAGCATGTGTACCTTTTCCATTGATTTCAAAGGGGGAGAAGAGTAATTTGAAAAACCCTTCAGGAAGAAAAAGGGGAAGAGTGCAATATCAAAGAGGGAGACGGTTGGAGAAGAGCTAGTTATGCTTGATGGTATTTTTCACATCATGTGTTTCCATCAATTCCAAAGGGGGAGATTGTTGTATTTTGTGGTTATGTTTCTCATATGTGGTTTTCATTAATGTCAACACTATTAGCATTAACGGTTTTGAAGGTGGTATATGTTGAGGATATTGAGAAAATTGTAATAAATATGTTGCAAACAGTTTGTGAATCTGTGAAGGTCAGAGTGATGAAAAAATTTGTACATTAATATTCAAAAGGTGTGCATTAATGGGTTTTTTGTTGAGCCTATCTAGTATGTTGTCCAAAATTTTCAGTGGTACGTATCAAGTTTGGAGCGAGTTATGAATTTCTGAGTTCCTACAGTTATTTTGTTACTATAGCAAGTGTTTCTGGAAGATGAGATTGCAATTCTGACGAATTGAATTTTTGTGTACATTCTTGAGATATTCAGTGATGTTTTTTGGATCGTGCTCTATCAGTGTTGTACATTCACAATGATCAAAGTGTTTGTGATCAAATATTTTTCCTTTGTGTGTTCAAGTTTTCATGTTATTGGTTGACAAGATGGTGGTAGCGTGTTGCGGATCCTTATGGATTAATTATTGAATGCTTCACATGTTTGAGGATGTTGATTTATGTCTTCATTATGTTGTGATTGACTTAGATTGGTGTGCATTGAGATTTGTTCATGTATTGAGGCTGGAAATTTGTAATTCATTTATTCTTCATTTATGGCTGACAAAGGTGTTGATGTAAATCCATGTAGCAGATATACAAGAGATATTATTTCCTCATTTTGATGAATTCTCGATGAATGTATGCGAAGCATAAGAAAGATATGTGTGAATAAATATCATATGATTAAAGTGCAGAGCAAAGTGTGAAGAAGATTAAGCAAAGAGTGAAGAAGTATTTTTGTGCCTAACCAGAATTGTTATCAGGCTTTTGAAGAAGCTAATTTCTTAGTTCAACCTTATCAGATGGATTTAATTTGATTATTTCATGTAAGGCAGTGAGCCTTCCCTTCTGAGCAGTGAGCTCTATGTAGTGTGTATTCCTTATTCATTCTCATTATACTTTTAACAGGGTATAATTATAGATTAACCTCCACCATGGCTTTTCCCCTAACAGGGTTTCCACGCAAAAATATTGTTGTTGTGTGTTCTTGATGTGTTTTTGATTCTTGCTTTCACTGTTAAATATCATATATGAGATTAAAGGTTGATAAAGTAAGATAAGTTTTAATTTTTGTAACAACTGATTCACCCCCCCTCTCAGTATTTTGGTATTCAACAATTGGTATAAGAGATCTGGTTCCTCAGAATAATCCTAACAGCTTGAGGAAGATCTTGTAGATTGAATAAATGGATGATAAATAAGAGATTTGGGTTGCTCTTGAAGATCTTCACAAGGCTGAAAATGAAAACAAAGATCTAAAATAAAATCTTGATGAGGTAAATGAATGCATCTGGAAGTTGAAAGAGCAACTGAAGTAATTCAAAGAAATACATAAAGAAGAGTGTGATAAATTGAAACAAGCAAATGAAGAGATTACCGGATTGAAGGTGCAACTGGAATAAAAAAAGAGAATTGAAGATTGTCTGAATACAGCAGTACAAAGCAAGTCTGATGTATGCTCAAGGCTTGAACAAGAAGTTGTGAACCTGAAAGTAGATCTGGAGAAAGAAAAACTTTGTGAAGATAATTTCAAGACAAGCTCCACCAAGCTTGATGAATTGATTGTAGGAAAAAGAACTTCTAAAGAAAAAGGTGGTTTAGGAAATGAAGCTGGTGAAAAATTTAAGAATGTGTAGACCTCAAATCCAATGGACAATCAAAAGAATCAAGATAAAGGGAAGCAAAAAATAAACCGAAGAGACTTTGCTATGAGACTACCTACCAGACAACCAAATACTCAAAGGTACCTATCCTTCAATGGTGTTTTCTTTTCATTTCATAAATTTGGTCAAAGGGCAATTGAGTACAAAAGTAGGATGAAACAATTTTTTGTTTCCTTCTCTGAACAATGTTATGCATGCAAGAAAGTTGGACATAGAGCTAGTGAATGCATAACTCAAATGATGAATTGGTTTAATGGAGGTAGAGTGAATCAATCCTTTGTTGGATATTTCTATACTTGTAATAAGTTTTGACACAAAAAAAATCAATGTAGATCAAGGGTTAGTGGAGGTCAAAAAAATCAGAGAAACGTTGTCTACTACAATCGTAACAAACCGAGACATATTTCAAGTGTCTGCAGAAGTAAGTAGGGAAGGCAGTCTGCTCCGATAAAGAAGAATGAACTAGTGAAGAAGTTTGACAAGAATGAGGTTAAGAAAGAAATGAACAAGATATGGAAGAATAAATAAGATCGAAAGATGATTGATGTGTTTGCTCCCTCATCCAGTGCAGACGATTCCTCCAAGAATTAGACCTAGCATAGTCTTAGGGGAGTATTAGTAGAAAATTGTTCGAACCCCCTAGAAATGTGGCACGTCAGATGTTGGAACAAGGATATGTTGTAAGGAGTGAATAGTCAGATTTTATGCAAAATAAACTGGAAGAAAATGTGCAGGCATGTTCATTTGTGGAGCAAATGAGTGTTTCTCTGTGTAGTGAAGAAAGTTTTATATCAACTTTTCAAATTCCATCGCATTTAATGCAAATTAGGGCAGCGCGATTGTGTATAACGTGAAATTCATAAGTCATTTTTTATCACTTATGCATTTGAATAATTTGAATAATTTGAAGAACTTGAAGAAATCTTGAAGTGATCATGAAGTGATTCAGAAAAATTCTGAGGTAATCTAGAGAAATCATTGTGAATAATTAAGAACAAAAGATGATTTTTTTTCAAAATCATCTCTCTTAGTCTACAAAAGGGAAGGTAAAAGAAGAAGTTTTGTTGTGCAAGAAAGATTTTGAGGAAGATAAATGTGATGATGGAATCTATTGATAGAGGATTGAGTATAAATATTCCACTAAGGTTGAAGGGATTTGAGTTGGAATAATTTGATCATCAAAGATGAAGGAAATGGAACTAGGGTTAAAGACAAAGGAAATGCATAACGCAAAATCCCTAGGTATGGATTTATGGTGATAATTTCCTTGGTTTGAAGAAAAAGAATCCATCTTGTTCTTGTTAAGTCAATTCAAGGATGGCAACATTATTTTGGGCAAACCCTACCAAATCACGAAGGAGGCAATTGAAGCTATTACTAGGTGTGCAGTGTTGGTGACCTCCCTAGGAAGAAAATAGTGAAATACAAAGAGGTGGAGGAACTTACTGGTATCAACAAAGACCCTCGAGCTTTACTCATAAATACCATTGTCAATCCTATAGTATGGTATTTTTCTTACGGTATTACTTACGAAATCTATTTCAAAAATCGTAAAGGCTCCACTTTGGCTATTGTTGTATATCTTGCGTATAAAATGGTGAAGGAAAAAAATAAGTTTGATTTGTGTAGTCTAATTTTGGAAAACCTAATTGAGAATGTATGAATTTATTTGGTCGAGGTTTATCCTTTCCGCTTTGGTTCTTTTCTTATATGTTTGGTACTTTACTTTTTGAGTTCGCTATCAGCAAAAGAGAATGTTAAGTGGGAATCCAGGATCTCTATTGGAAAGCAAGTCTACAAGTATTTGGAATGTATAGAGGATAAAACAAGTGCATGCAAAGTCTATTTCTTATTCTTGCAGAAGGATATGTGCTTAAGTGTGCCAGTGTCTAGTCCGCTTGAGGAGGATTCCTCCTCCACTACAAAGGAATTGGAAGTTGTTATTGGTGGTTCCCCTCCCGAATCTAAAAGGAGAAAATTTATCACACAAGATGTCATCACCATTTTGAAAGAAAAGGAGAATGAAGAAGAGTCCTTTCTTGGATCTAAATCTTTTGATTCAGACGATATTTAGATGATGTTAGATAAGGGTGATATGAAGAAGGTTGGTGAAATGTCGTGTGCCTTCCCTCTGGTGGATAGGCTTAAAATTGATGATGCTTTGGTTGAGTATCTACTCAAGAAGGGTATTGATATTTCAGATGTTTCTAACTCATTACTAGATAATCTAGTAGAATTTGTTGAAGAAATAATGTTGTTGGAAGGACCTGAAGGACATAAGTTCAAAGATATGATTGAGAGAAGATGTGTCAAATCTAAACAAAATTTATCTGATCACTTTGGTGAGACAAGAAAATTCATTAAGGAGATGTCTGACATCTACAAGTATTGTCTCTGGTGGCCTGCTGTAGTCGATAATTTTAGAAGCAAAATTGAAGCCATTGAATCTGTGATGAATAGTATTGGAAAGAGTTTTGATTTCTTTAAAGACAAAAATGGAAAATAGAGAATAAGAGTTGGAGAATTGCAAGCGGAGTTGTTAATTGTTTAGAGATAGAGGGAAGATGTGGTGATAACCTTTTGGCTTTTTAAAGAAACTATTGAGGTTCAGTTGGATCATCTCTCTAGAATACTTTCTGATCCAAAAGATTGTGAACGACGGTGCCTATCTCCAAACTAGTCTTCCTCATTTATGTTGTTGACTTTGTTGGATAGAATATGTACCAGAATGGATTATGTAGTATTATCTTGGAAGAGAATTCTTGCAACTATGAGAGAGAGGTATAAGAAAAAAATTTAGGTGAAAAGTGTTATTTTTACTTGAGTTTCTAAATGTTCAAATTTTTTTGGCTCTTTCCTTTGATGAAAAAGGGGGAGAAAAATGGAAAGAAAAACAAAAACAAGAAGAGATATTGAATTTTTGGACAAAGGTGGAGCTTTGGAGTCTTGGAGTTTTGGAGTTTTGGAATCTTGGAGTTTTCATATTTTGAGTTGGAGTTTCTTTGTTCAAAATGAGGAGTTAGAATTTCTTTGTACGTACAATGTCACCATGTACATACAATTACATCCTATTTGTGGTCACCCTTTCTCCTTGATGTCAAAGGGGGAGAGATTGTCATATATAAAGGGGAGAGAAAAGAATGAAGAATGGTGTGAAGGGTCATACATTCTCTTGGCGCATGTTACCATCAATGACAAAGGGGGAGAGTGTCGGAAGAATGAAGAAGAACATCTAGTTTTGTAGACTTTGTGTTGTCATTGATGTCACCATGTTGATTAAGTTGTCATTTTGATCTGGTACTTTGAACCAGTATGAAGAACTAGTTTACATCCTCCGATATTTTGGTCTGCAATCCTCCTCTGGTGATCATTGTTTCTCACAAACTTAGGAAATGGTTTTTGGATGTTGGAAATCTGTATGTTCAGGATCTCATGTGTACAAGTGCCCGTACAATGAGTTGGCATTACTTTTTTTTTTGTATTTTGTTATTAGGTCCATCCCTGGCTGACCTAATAAACAGTTGGTGGTATAGTGGATTAATTTTTGTATTGCAAATATATGAGCGATTTATCTTTGGTCCAAGCTGACATGATATAGCATGTTACATGATTGAACTATTTTTGGAGAATTTTTGTACTAACTTGGAGCCAACAGTTAGTCTTTTTGGTGAATAAAGATTGCATCCAATTAGGCCAACCTAATTGATGGTTGCAAATGAGTTAGATATATATACTAGATATTTTTGAGATTGAAGATGAAGAATATAATGTGAATGTGATTACAATGTGAAGTATGGTGCGAATGTGAAGTGAAGTGTGCAAAAATTATGAAGTGTGTTAAGTATGTTTATTGAGCATCAAAGGAATTGAAGCAACACTTGTTTGGTGCACTCTTACCAGTTCATGTTCTGGTTGTAAGTCATTTTGTTTGTGTTATCCTTTTGTAGGTAGTGAGCCTCCTTGTTTGGACAGTGATTCCTCTTTATAAGCAGCAAGATTTTGTATCTAGCAGTGAGCCTCATTTTGTAAATGATTTTGGAACTACATTATATAGTGAGTTAATCCTCACTTTGGTTTTTCCCATTCTAGGTTTTCCACATAAAATTATGGTGTTCATTTGTAGTGTGGTTTCATTCTTTGTTAATGCTTTTTCTCATCTTTATTGTTATATGCATTGGAGTAATTAGATGGTGTTTGTTCAATAAGTTTAACAAGATACTGACTTGCCCCCCCTCTTAGTATCTTGGGTATTCAACAAAAAGTTTGAATTCGAATAATTAAAAAGTTAAAATTATTTAATTATAAGGATGTGAAGAAGAACAAGATTAGGGTTAGAAAAAATAAGGGTTATATGAAAATTAGGGTTAGATAAGTTAGTCATAAAATGATACTGCAGGCTCAAAAATTTATTGAGTTTCTACACCTATTATCATGTCCTTTTTCATCCATGTGCGTTGTGATCTAATAAAAAAATATTGATGAGATATGAGAAGAATGAAATATCCATCCCTTATTAACTCATCTCGTTGAATTCCTTATTGAAGTCAAAAGATTTATTGAAGATGATTTTATTTCATTGAAACCAATGCCTAATCTTCACACCAATTATTTGATAATTTCCTCCCATTAATCTCTACATGTTTCAAAAAATTCTTCCACAATTACTTATCTATTGCCTCATGAGAATTTTAAATTTATTGATTTATTTTTATCCATACAATTAATTTTTTTGATCATAAGGCATCATGTAATTATAAAACACATTTGGTAATCCTTGATCTATCTAAATAAAACCATATACAACTTTTGTCCTTTCATTTGCCAAGGTAACTCACTTTGGTCTAACAATATTTCTTCTTATTGTCTCTTTTTGAAGCATCTTAGAGAGTGGTCTTATAGCATCATAAATTTTCGCCTTTGACAATTTCACACTATATTGATACCTTATTTTTCCTATAGAATTAATATATTCATAATTATTCAATTTAGGGTCAGATTGGGAAAATACATTAAAATCCCCCACATCTCAAGAAATTTGAGCCAAAAACACCTAGACTAGGGTGAGGGTGCTCTAGTACTAAATGTGTCATATTTTAATCATTATTATTTTGAATGTCGGATTTTTGTATTATCAAATGACCTCAAGTCGGCCTATATCCAAAAAGATCAATAGAGAAGAATATATAGATAATTTTTACCTCTCATTTGAATAATTGGGAACTATTATGATCAATCATGCACTATTATTCTTCTATTATGAGGATGTATGTGAGTTATCCTCTACATGCTAGCTACATCAATCTATTGTGTTTTGTAGACTAACCTCTTGTAGGTCATTAAGGAAATTCAATCATTCATCAATCAACTCTTTGTGGCAAATTATGGTGTGAACATCACTTCACACAGGGGTTTCATACCTAAGATAGCATTATCAATTATCATTTCTTATTACAACCAATTATTGTCTATTTTGCCTCTAATCAACCTAGGGTAAAACCTATTTACCATCATCCTTTGATGTTTATGGAGGCGAGAACACATGATTGGATTAAACTGTGGTTGATATTCTCGGTAAAACTATCCTTGTAACTCTATCTTAAATTGATGAATGGATTGAGATAAATCTTTGATAATTTTGCAATAATTTCCTTAGTTTATCCTTCAAGTGTCAATTCAAGGGTGTAAGCTCGTGAATAGTATTGCAGAAATCTACCTAAGGGCTAAAACTAATGAACTAATGGGGGATGGATGCATCTAAGAATTTAAAACACACTTTTCAATCTAGAATTCAAAAGCACACTTCTTCAAATCATAAATGAATGAAATCCTTTCTTTAATTACTACCTACCTATTTCATCCAATCTATCTATTTTGATTAAACTTGAAAAATGAAAACTCAATATCTTAGGATATACACTCCTTAATATAGATATTAAAAATAGCCACTACAATAGTAAAAGAAGGAATGTGATTGCTAAATATGTCTTGAAGTGGTGCAGGCGGAAAGAGATTGAAATGCGACAAGAAGATGGCATGTGACAGGAAGATGGAGTGCGACATGAAGATGCAGTGCAACAGGAAGATGGAATGTAACAAGAATATTTATGAAATAGAACACAACATAATATGAAATAGAAAATACAATGATTAATTTGCAAGAGTAAACGCACTTTCTATTTCTCAAATCATGATAAAATTCCTCAGAGAATCAATTGTATTCATTACAATCCTTTATTTAATACAAAATTAAGAACACAAACAAAATTACGAATAATTCTTGAACTTGAACATAAATTAAACTAAAGTTTAGCACACTTGACAAACATAAATTCGACAGAAATGGAATTGCATGAAATAAAAAGATCTAAGCTAATAAAACATAAAATGATCTCACCAAGCTTCTTGAGAGGGGGCCCTTCCTCTGGTTCACATGGTGAGCAAAAAATAACTGGTTACTCTAACTCAAGCCACGAACAACTGATTAATCATTCAGGAATGAAAAGATATCTCCAATCTTCTTAATCTATATATTATCTATGTTGCAAGGTGTGCGCCCTTGGTCTCCTTGGTTGTTCAGCACGATGCTCGGGATTCATGACATGGTTTAACCACCTCCCGTGGATCTTAACTCTAGCTTGTATCGTGCATTGATAGGTTGATCTTTTGGTGCAACGAAAAGGCCAACAATTGGTATCAGAGCTGGTCACGGGTTCAAATCCATTGCTTGCATTGGGGGGATTTTTGCAAGGTGTGTACCCTTGGTATCCTTGGTTGTTTAGTACGGTGCTCGAGATTCATGAAATGGTTTAACTGCCTCCCATGGATCTTAACTCTGGCTTGTATTAGGCATTGACAAGTTGATATTTTGGTGCAACGACAAGGCCAACAATTTATATCTAGATCATAGCGTGCGCGTGCACACACACACACACACACATACACACACACACACACACACACACACACACACATATATATATATATATATGTCCAGATTATCAAGTATCGCAATGTAAAAAAAATAGGGAGTTGTAATTTATTATGGATGATGGGCAACAAACTAGACAATTATAGTTGTTGGGTTGGTCACAGGCCACAAACCCAAAGAAATTATGAAAACAACTTGTTTGAAATAAGATATAAAAACAAAAATAGGTTAGCTTCCATCACATTCAACCCACATATGCCTTTCAAGGTTTATCGTTCCCATGGCTAGTTTCTTCTTCACATCCAATTCCTGTAGCAAAACCATCTAAAATATATGATGATTTCAAATGATTTTAGCATTTTGGAAAAATCCTTTCATCTTTGAAAACATAACAAATATCTTTTATTCCCCTAACGTTTAATGGAAAAAAGGGACTTAGGAGAAATGAAAAATGGAAATGGAGTAAGGGAAAAAGGACATAAAAATTGAACACATTTTACACACATCATTTCCCCCTCAACTTTAGGAATTTTCATGCCCTCATACAAACGGTGAATACAAACCAGGTGAATGAATTGTGCTATTTTTGGTTGCATCTATGTCGCATTATAGTTCCCTAGAAGACTCAGCTACCTAGCATAACCCTATTTTTCCTTCATCAATTGCTTCCCTTTGTTGTTTACTTTGCACAACAAGTTCATGTAGTTGTGCCTTTAGTTTTTGATTTTCCTTTTGCAACTGTGTAATGACTTGGCATAGTTGATTAAATGGGATGAGCAACTGATTGCAATCTTCCTTTGGGGTCTCATCAGAAATGACAATAAGGGTATTTGAAACATCTTCAATAGTAGTGGTCTCATTTTCCAACTGGGATGGAGGACATTTTGTAATGTTAACATTTTCTAAAAAATCCTCGTACCCACAAGGATTTGCATCTTTTGCATTGTACTCCCCTCCCCTATAGTGTGTTCAACATGACTCAAAGTTTCAACATTAGTATTCAAAGTTTCTTCATTATGTTGGACTTCTCCTTTGGGAAGAATGTCTTCAACTTCTTCACATGGCCTCTCTATGCTGGTCCTAAGGGTTGCATCCCTCCATACATCCTCAAATTTAGGGTCTTTTTCATCTTCAATTCTTTCTTCTACATTATATGTTTCTTAGCTAGTGGCCACACCACTAGGATGCACATGTGGCTGCTCAGGGGCTTCTATATCCTTGGAAGGAATGGTTTCCCTCAATTCTTGCTTGGCTTGTTGTCTCGTCTTGTGCCATTTTTGACTCCTAAGTTCTCTAGCAACCTTCCCTTTTCCTTTACCAAGTCACTTTTTTGCTACTATCTCTACATCGGCTATGGAGTGAGTAGCTTTTGAAAGTTTGTCCAACCAACTAGAAATCGTCCTTTCACTCTACCTAGTGAGGGGTGTGGTGTCTTCATTTTGTAGGCTAGAGGCAGCTATAGGGCTAATTTTCTACTTTTGGGGGGATTTATCAATAAGGGTTTTCTTCAATTTCTTCTTTTTAGAAGATTCCCCAACAAGGGTTTCTTTTGTAATTCATTTTATAGGGCTTTTGGTAGGTTCTTTACTCTTTGTTTCAGAATTTACAAAGGTATCCCATTCTAGAGGGGGTTTTATAGAACGAAGGCCATGCATGGCTATTAATTTGATTAATCCATGGTGGGTGAGGGAACACTCATGACCCTTATGAAATTGACTACATGAACGTTTCAATGAGCAATGTGGATAGTAAGGAATATTAATAAGAAGGGCATTTCATAAATGTAGCATGAGGTAGAAATGGTGGGCATGAACATACACATATCTTCTCTCACAATTAACAAATTGAATCAAAATTTAGCTACCTCGTCCCACAGAGATGGAAGGGACTTTCATTTGGTACCTTGGCCTTGCACATACTCAACAGACTCTCCTCTTTGCTGGAACTGCTTGCAATGGAACTTGAGGGCTATGACTCTCGTGGAGGAGTTAGGAAAGAATGAATCTCTTGTCTGGGGAAGGCCAGTAACCATAGAAATCATCTGAACTATGACTGGAAAATGCGAACCCCTTAGAGTAACACTCTTTTTATGAAACCCTACAACAAAATCCATAGCGACCCTTTCATCAAAGCCACATAGTTTTTTGAAGTATGTTATCCAGGCAGCCTGCTTAAAAATCTTATACGCTTATTCACTAGTAAGAAGCTTTTTCATGGACAAAGGTTCATGCCTAGTATGATAGCCTCCCATAGTGTTTTAAATGGCAAGAGCTTCGACAATGACTATAGCGACAAACAAAATAGGAGGTAGATGAAGATAGTTAACAAAATTTATTAATGGCAGGTTACAGGTAATATCAGGTAAAAGGTTATGATAACCACATGAGGTGGAAAGTGACAAGGAATTACGATCAAGTAAAGATCGACCAACATAGATAATGATGAATAGTTAACCCATATCCCCCTAGCATAGAGGTGAATCGTCTCGGTCACACCACTTAATTATGAGGAGAAATAAAATAAATTTAATAAGTTTAGAAAGAGAGAAAGAATACTTCTTGATACCAATAACCATGACCCGAATATCCGATGATGTGATGACTAGAGGAATGACAACATACAACCTGAACTAGAGATGAAGTCACGAAAAAATGTGAAGAGGCCATCAAGAAATATTAAAATATTTGAACCACAAAGGATGATAATGAAGCAGTATAGAAGAAGTGAGGCTAACCACGAGCGAAGTAGATGTGGAAGGAAAGAAACTGGCAAAAATGTCTACTTAGAGGAGGTGGCTAGCGGTGACAAGATTGCGGTAGTGTGGAATGAGTGAGAGATGGGACCTACATCACTGAACTAACCCATAGAATCATTTGGAGGCCATGCAACAGGAACTAAGAAAGCGATAGGAAGAAAGAATCCTACCACTGAATCGAAGTGGCACAAAGGGTCTGAGAGAAGAAGTCAATCAGAGATAGTGACAAGAACAACATGAAGCTCCTGTCACATTATAGAATAGGTAGTGATAAGATCAAATTGAAGCTCCTATCGCACCACATATATCACTAAATTGATCGTAGGGTGCTCATTGTGGAATTTTTTTTAATTACACCAATAGATCGCCGATATCTTGATTTTTAGTCTACCAATGCTTGGAAGCACTGGAAAGCCAATTTTTACCACTAGATTTATTTAGCAATTAGTACCTACCAGAGCCTAGTTTTCAAGTACTAACTGGCCAACAATGCTTAAGGGTTTTCATTGTTGGATCTTTTATTTCTTTTTTTTTGTAAAAACAACATAAAAAATTAGTTTGAAGAGGCGAAAGGAACAAGAGTAAGTTCCTTCACTATATCACAAATAAAATTATCCTTTGAAAGAGGTCATTTGTAGAGTTTCAAGTAGTTCCCATTGGTGAGAAGAGCCCTCCACTCTGTATCCATAGTGCATAGCTTGAAAACACCATTATCATAGACATTCTGGATTTTGTAAGGACCTACCCAACGAGTATGAAACTTCCCCTTGAAATCCTGGAACCAAGAATCATAAAGAAACACCTAGACTCTAGGTTGGAAATTTTGAGGTTGGATGAAATGATCATGCCACTGTGCTCGTTGCTTCTGTACGACCTTTTCATGAAAAAGGTCCTCTTGTCACATTTCATCTAGAGAATGGAGTTGATAAATTATTTCCTTCTGAGCATCGTTAAGATTCATCCTGAGCTGAAGTGTCATATAAAGATTTTTTACTTCAAATTCGATTGGAAAGAAAACCTTCTTGCCATAGATGAGCTCATATGGTGTCAGCCGGGTGGTTGTCTTCCAAGTGGTACGGTAGGCCCATATTGCTTCAGGGAGTCGTTTCACCTAGTCTTTCTTGTGCAATGCTACTATCTTCATGAGAACATTCTCCAATTCTTTGTTGGTCACTTCCACTTTCCCATTGGCTTGTGGATGATATGGAGAAGATTTTTGATGCTTGATTTCATATTCTCTGACCAATGCAACAATCAACTCCATAAGTGAATTGTGCTCCTTGGTCCGTGACAATTTCCTTGGGCACACCAAACCTGATAAAAATCTCAAAATACTAGAAGTTAGCAACCTTAGTATCCCTAGCATGCTTTAAGGTGTCTACCTCTATCCATTTAGTGACATAATCTATACAAACCAAAATGTATTCCTTATATCTAGAGAAGGGGGATTAATAGGCCCTACAAAACATAACCCCCATTTTTCAGATGGCTCTATATAAAACTGAGTGTGTAGTGGCATTTCATCAGAGAAGGTAGGACAACCCATACGTTGAAATTTATCACAATGTTGGACAAACTTTTTACAATCCTCGTGAATCATTGGCCAATAGTAACCTATAGTTAAAATGTTATTAGCAAGTTTTTGTGTTGCAAAATGGCCTCCACAAGGCTCAGAGTGAAAATCCTGAAGGATATAAAAAACATCCTCTTCTGCAACACAAAAACGTATAATATTATCAATCCTGATATGAAAAATCAAGAAATTTATCCAACTGTACTATCCACTAAGTCCTATGAGATTTCGTCCCTCTCACAGAGAGAAGTGGGGTGGGAACCTGTAGGTAACAAGATAATTAGCAATATTATCAAACCAAGGAATCTTTACAGAAATAACAAAAATGTGTTCATCGAGAAAAGTATCATTGACTGGGATTGGTTCATCTTGATGCAGTAGCCTGGAGAGGAAATTAACCACTACATTATCTTGCCCTAGTTTATCAAGGATGGTAATGTCAAACTCCTGCAAAAGAAGCAACCATCGAATCACTCATTCTGTAAAAACAAGTTTGTTCATCAAAAACCTAATAGCAAAATGATCTATGTGCACAAATTTTTTATATCTAGTGATATAGTGGCAAACTTTATTTATTGCATGAACTACAACCAAAAAGTAATTCTCAATGACAATATAGTTTACCTCAACACTAGTAAAATTCTTACTAATATAATAAATTGCATAAAAGAGAGTGTCTTCCTTTTTTCCAAGGATTGTTCCCATAGAAGTATCTGATGTGTCAATATATATGTGGAGGGCAGTTCCCAACTAGGTCCTCACAACACTGGTGTGGTGATGATTTTTCCTTTGATATTCTCAAAGGCTTGCTGACACTCAAGTGTCCATAATAAATCTACATCTTTCCCTAGCAACACAAAGAGGGGTGAGGCAATCTTGCTGAAATTTTGAATAAACCTTCGATAGTAACCAACATGTCCTAGGAACACATCTATTGGACAAGTAGGTACATGCAAGTCTTGAATAATCTTGATCTTTTTCGGATCTACCTCAATTCCTTTTTCAGAAATATAATGATCCAACACAATACCTTGAGTCATTATGATATGACATTTTTCATGACTTAAGGAAATATTAGTATCACTGCACCATTTAATTACTCTTTCAAGATTTTCCTTAGCTTCATCATACGTATCACCATAAACCATAAAATCATCCATATATACCTCTACACAATCATGAACTAAATTTGTAAAAATACTCAAAACAACTCGTTGGAATGTAGCAGGTGCATTACACAATTTGAAAGGTAAGACATTATAGGAAAATTTTCTCCACGAACAAGTAAAATTAGTCTTTTCTTGGTCTTTCGAAGCAATACAAATTTTATTATACCCACTGAATCCATCGAGAAAGGAAAATAACTTCTTTCCAACTAAGGTGTCTAGGACCTAGTCGATAAAAGGAAGTGGGAAACGGTCCTTCTTAGTGGCCTTATTAAGGGCCCTATAATCAACACATATTCTCCATTTTCCATTCTTTTTAGGCACTACTACAAGTGGAGACACCTATTGGCTATCTGATATAGGGTAGAGAAATCCTACATTAAGTAACTTTTGAAGTTCATCCTTAACTATTTCCCATAGAATAGGGTTAAATCTTCTATGCGGTTGTCTCATAGGTCTACTCCCTTCCTCTATATAAATGTGGTGTGTACAAGTAGCTGGATGAATACCCCTCATATCCTGATAATCCCATGCAAATCCTTCCTTGTGGGAACTCAATATGGCAATAAGGTCTTGTAGTTGTGGGGTACTCAAACTGGGATTAAATGTTAAGCATCTTACCAGGAAAGACTTCCATAGCTTGTGATTGTACAAGCATATCTATAGAAAGCAAATGTGAGTTAGACGAAGATGGATCAGATGTACTAGATGCCAAAAATGGATTGTATATACAAGTGTGTGGTAATAATTGGTGCAAAGTGATAAAATGTTGAAAAATTTGAGAAATACCAACTAATTGGTAATCTCCAAATAGACATTTATCACTTATTCCCATTGGAAAAATCATTGTCTCTAAAACATCATTGGCTAAATAATGATTTTGTAATAAATTATTAACAATAGTGTCTTCTAAAATTTCCTCAAATTCCCTACTTTGGTCTATTTTAAAAATAGGTAGAGATTCTTCAAAATCATTGTTGACCCATAATGGGTCCTTTGTTTCCAACATTGGCTGAGCTGGAGGGTACAACATTAGCTACTTTTTTTTTCTCTATTCAAAATCACCATGTTTCTAGACTTGAAATTAATGAAAGAATTAGCAGTTGCTAACAACATTCTTCCCAAAATTAAGGGGTCCTAGCTTAATCTTTGGTTGCAAAATCATAAAATCTGTTGGATACTCCCAAGACTCAATGGAAATAATGATATCTTCTATCATACCTTATGGATTTACGAGGGAGCGATCAACCATTTGTAAGACTGTTGGAGTAGGTCTAAGTCCTTGAAGGGCCAACCTCTCATTGGTCTCGTTAGTCATTACATTTATAGTTGCTCCTAGATCCACAAGTGTATTTGGAATGGTTACATCACCAATACATACCTTAATCATTGAACTCCCTACATCTTCATATTTAGGGATGAATATTCTCCCTAGCATCAAGTCTACAAGTTGTCCAATGACTTGGACTATCTTGGGATCTTGCTTCTTATGTTGCTTCCTCCCACAGAGTATCTTGAAGGCTTTAGTGTATACTGGAACATCTTGAATAGCCTACAATAAAGGAATTTTAATGTTGAAATTTGTAATTCATTCATAAAATCAAAATCAAGTTGAGATGTTTCTTGTTGTTTTGGTTGCTCTTGCAACCTATCTAGAAATGGAGGCTTTTGTTGCTCTTGTTCTCGCTCAACCGGATGATCTTCAATTTTTGTGAGGGTTGGCCCTTAAAGGTTCTTCCCTAACCTTAAGTTTACACTGTCAATGCATTGGAGATCTCCAATGCATTGACAGGATAAGTCGGGAACCCTGTCACTTCATTATTATAAACTAGTTGAGACACCTTATTGTTTGGAATGGGTGTTGATTGTGCAAGAATTGGTGTGGCTTTTGGTGGTTGAGTCGAACTAGAGGGTTGATTAGATGACAGGACAGGTGGCAAGAGTTGTTGGGATTGTTGATATGGGTTTATTGTTGAAGGTGGTGGATACAAAGGAAATGATTGATATTGTGGGTAGGGTGGTGGTGCTCACCATGCTTTCCATGATTGTGGAGCAGGCGGATATTATTGTGACCATTGAGGATAGTATGGATGTTGTTGCCAACTCCCATACCATCCAAACTAGTTTGGGAAGGAATTCTGTTGAAAATGATTTTGGGGTGAGGCTTGGTAATCGAGTGGGGGAATTTCTCTTGGTTGCCAAGGTCTTCTTTGGGCCATAAACTAAATTGTTTCATCCATGTATTCTACCCCGGTCATCCCTATAGGAATATTTTTTAAAGTAATGTCCCTACTCGCTTCCTCTAAAGAAGATATCTTTTTTCTATTATTAATACACTCCTCACCATTATGCCTCATCCGACAAATGAGGAAAAATACAACTAAGGATTTTTGGCCTTCTGCTATTTCCTTCATGTATATAAAGTATCTATTTGTTTACCCATATGACTTAACAAATCAGTCTTGAGGTTTTCAAGTACATTACCTATCTCACGCTTGGTGATACCTATTGAGGTTTCGTAGAATATAGCTTACTTGGATAGTTCCTTCTTGAGTGCTGAGACCTTGAATAGTTCCTACAAATATCATCAATATCATCAAATTCCATTTTAGAGATATTCCCTTTACCTATTAAATTTAATATTTCCATAGTATCATCTATGATTCCTCTAAGATACAACATTTTAACAACATTAGAAGTTAGCCCTTGTTGTCGTGATCATTGAGAATTGAACATGAAGCAATCAAGGTAATATTCCATAGATTCGTCTTCTTTTTGTGTCATATGGAAGATTTCATCCCAAACCTCCTTTGTTTTATAGTACTCCTAGTACTTGGTCAAGAATAATTCCTTCATGACTTCCCATGTTTTGATATTCCTGAGATTCATAAACCAACGTAAGGCTACATCTTTTAATGTGGCTGGGAACAATTTGAGCTTCTGCACGTCACTCTGATAATCATAGTTGTGGCACAACACATCAAACTCAAACAAGAACATGTCAGGATCCTCAATAGAAAGACCATGAAAAATAGGTAAAGCAGAATGAGGAATGTTCTTCATCGAGGCATCTTCTTCAAGATGTGTAATTGGAAACTCAAAGGTGACCAGATTATTGTTGGCCAATTCTCTATTATGATTATTATTGTTATTTTTATTGAATTTTTTGTTGTTGTTGAGATTGTCCATGACTTGAGATTCCCAAGGAGTAAAATAGGTTTTAAATGGCTTTTGGGTTTCTGAGAATGGACCGACTTTAGACTCATAAGATTCTTGGAAGAATTTTTCAACCTTTTTGTGCAATATTTTGGAAGACCCCGAACGGGTACCTGCAAGTGTCTCAACAATAGTAGACTTAACAACACACTTCTCGATGTCAGGTTCGGGTAACTTAATGGTTGTAATTTATTTTTCAATTTTTCTTGTTGTGAGCTACCTCCCTTAACTAATGATTTTGAATTTTTCTATGATTTTTCTAGTTGTGTATCACTCCCCTTGTCCTTTTTAACAAATCTCCCTCTAATATCCCTACTATGATTCATGCACCTAAATGACTTACTAAAAAGTAAACTAAGGGTAGTTATCCAAACGAGGTTGATTGTTGCATAAAATGTCTCCTTAGCGCAATATTCCTAACTTAGTTCACTAGGTTGACATGCCTTTAACACCATTCCCCGACAACGATGCCAAAATGATTGGATTAAAATGTGGTTGATATTTTGGGTAAAAATATCCTTGTAAATTTTATCTTAAATTGATGAATGGATTGAGATCATTCTTTAGTAATTTCAGAATAATTTCCTTAGTTTATCCTTCAAGTGTCAATCTAGGGGGCGTAAGCTTGTGAACAATGTTGCGGAAATCTACCTAAGGGTTGAAACTAATGAACTAAGGGGGGATGGATGCATTTAAGAATTTAAAACACACTTTTCAATCTAGAATTCAAAAGTACAATTCTTCAAATCATAAATGAATGAAATCCTTTCTTTAATTACTACCTACCTATTTCATCCAATCTATCTATTTTGATTAAACTTGAATAATGCAAACTCAATATCTTAGGATGTACACTCCTTAATATAGATATTAACAACAACCACTACAATAGTAAAAGAAGGAATGTGATCGCTAAAGATGTATTGAAGTGGTGCAGGCAGCAAGAGATTGAAATGCAACAAGAAGATGGCATGCGATAGGAAGATGGAATACGACATGAAGATGAAATGCAACTGGAAGATTTATAGAACATAACATAGCATAATCTAAAACAAAAAATATATTGATTAATTTGCAAGAGTAAACACACTTCCTATTTCTCAAATTGTGATCACATTCCTTAGAGAATCGATTGTATTCATTATAATGCTTTTCTAAATACCAAATTAAGCACACAAACAAAATTATGAATGATTCTTGAACTTGAACACAAATTAAACTAAATTTCAGCACACTTGACAAACATACATTCGACAAAAATGGAATTGCATGAAATACAAATATTTAAGCTAATTAAACATAAAATGATCTCACCAAGCTTCCTAAGAGGGGTCCCTTACTTCGGTTCATGAGGTGAGCAGAAAAGAATTAGTTACTCTAACTCAAGCCACAAACAACTGATTAATCATTCATGAATGAAAAGATATCTCCAATCTTTTTATTTATATATACTTTCTATATCTAGATCATAGCACACACACACACACACACACACATGTCCAGTTTATCAAGTATCACAAAGTAAAATAAATAGGGAGTTGTAGTTTGTTATGGTCGATGGCCAACAAACTAGACAATTATAGTTCTTGGGTTGGTTGTAGGCCACAAACCCAAAGCAGTTATGAAAACAACTTGTTTGAAATAAGATATAAAAACAAAAATAGATTTGATTCCATCACATTCAGACCACGCATGCCTTTCAAGGTTTATCATTCCCAAGGCTGGTTTCTTCTTCACATCCAGTTCATGTAGCAAAACCATCCGAAATATATGACTATCTCAAAAGATTTTAGCATTTTGGAAACATCCTTTCATCTTTGAAAACATATCAAATATCCTTTATTCCCCTAATATTTAATGGAAACAAGGGACTTAGGAGAAAGGAAAAATGGAAATGGAGTAAGGGAAAAAAGACATAAAAATTGAACACATTTTTCACCCATCAACACAAACATTGGAGTTTGACTACGAAAAACTCCTATACAGCACAACCTTTCTCTCTCTTTTCATGTGTGCAAGTTAGATCTAAAAGTTTCATCTACAATAAGTTACAAAAAAGTTCAGAGCATACATGTACCTTCAATACCTTGTCTCAAGCATTCAAAAATCCTCATTTCTAGGCTAGGGCACCCTCGCTCTTGTCCCTCAAATTTAGGCTCCAATTTTATGTACAGGTTCCTCTTTGCCATTATTTTGCAAATTTGTGTTTGTTATGTCATTTTTGTTTTCATCTATTCAATAAATTACATTTTCAAATTTAGAGTTTATGTTAGATACATTAATTAAATTGCACATCAAATTTTCCCTCTTTGCAACACAAAAGAACCAAACCCTAATAGATTGGATCTCCCTTGATGCAACTAGCCAATCATCAAACCCTATTTGGTTTGTGTTCTAATGTTGATTCCAAAGAAGGAAAGATAGATCTAGGTTAATTCACTTGTTGGATCTTAGATCTATTTTCCACTTTATAGGTCCTATAGTCCTAAATTTGGGTCCTTTATTGGACCTTTATCTAGGACTTTTTGGCTTGCCTTGGCATGACCCCAAGAATTCATGCAATGTTGGGATTCCCTAAAAAGGTTTTTAACTAGAAAGAACTCAAAAAAATAGTCAGAAGATAGAATGATTGTTGACTCTAGGCTGTAAAGGGTAAGGATTAAGGCTAAAAAGGCTAATTACTTCATGAGTATATCACAAATAAAGATAGTTGAAAGACAAGCACAACTTAGTTATTCAAGTGGGTTTGCTAACTTAGTGCAGGCTCACTGCACAAAAGGTGCTAATAGACCAAGATCAATGCAAATAACTTCTCTTTCGAGAGTGAATAGCTAGAGGTCTAGTGGGATAGGCCCAATACGACAGTAAGCTCATATTTCCTCTCTCCTCGGGAGGCTAGGAATGCCAAACCCAAATATTTATATCTCTACTTAGGGGCATATTTGGTGAGTATCTTCAAGCATGATACTATACCCTACACTACACTAAGAAACGACTGAAAGGGTCCTAGGATTCTACAAACAAAGGTGTGTTAGAATTGTGAAACAAGCACAAAACCACCAGCCATGGGATCAAACAAAAAACAAGTACACCTTCCATGCAAGAGATCTAAAAAACAATATGTGCAATACTCATCAACAAGGAAAACTTACAACAAGAGACTTTCAAGAAGATATGAAAGCTCCAAATAATATTTGAGAGATTTACAATGAGGGTTGAATGCTTATAAGAGAAAGGCTTGAATGAGAAAGGGATCAGATCATGACAAGTTTCAGCATCACATGAGATGAGACATAATGGTCTAATATTAACTCAACTAATAAAACAATACTAAGTTTAGCTTAAGTGCAAAGAATAAATTAGACTAATAATCAATTAAAAATTAATTAATTATTAGTTAATGTACGATAACTCTAACACCCCCCCTTAAGATAAACTTAGGGAGTAGATAAAAACCCTAAAGAGAATGCATGATGGGTCCTGACAAACAAGGCCAAAAAGGGTACCCATGTACAAACAAAATATCTCTATAATGTGGAGAGATAAAGCAAACCTCATGGGAAAAAATCCATTCCAAAAAGAGATGAAAGCCAAGTGAAGGACTAAAGAAGCCTCTAATAAGACAAGGTTGTCCCAAAAGATAGGAAAAAAGGATGAACAAAGAGAACACCATTGAAGGATGAAGAAGTTGTAAATAGTCATAGAATGACTACTGAAATGTTGAAAGTAGAACCTCCACTGAAACATATGATGATCAGGATCAAGAAGAGAAGAATTTTCATGAGTGCCCACAACAACACTACCCGAATCAGATGGAAAACAAAGGCGAACACCTAGAACTCAAAGATACAGATGGAAAAAGTACCAAAAGTATGAAGAACTGATCATGTGAAAATGGAAGGTTGCCTCCAGAAGTAGGAATGCAAGAGTGTCCATATGATAAGTGCTCCATCTCACCGAAATGCATGGGTAACCAATCACTACATCCGCTTCTAGTACATAGGAACAAATATTGTATATGTATAGCTCACTCCAACATAAAACCAAGGAAGCATTAGCACCAACAGTAGAAAGCCCCCCATAATGTTGACAAGGGAGAGGTATGACGGGTACAATGAAACCAAATGTCTATTCATGTAGTGCATGATAAAGAACCAAGAACATCTGAAGGTGCAGACATGAAAGTACAAGCAGATATAAAGGGTGTGAAAACAAAAGTTACACACACATGAGAAAGGTATGAAGGCAAACATCAACCCCCATGGAACTTTATAACATAGTGCAAGTAAAATAAGGCATAAAGTGATGTGCAAGATCCCATAATACACCTGCTATGGCACTTTATTTTAGTGTGTTTACATAAGATAAATACATGTAATGTGAGCCCATAATATCCATTAGAATTGTGAAACAAGAACAAAACCATGAGCCATAGGATCAAACAATAAACAAAGACACCTTTCATGCAAGAGATCTACAAACAATATGTGTAATATTCTTCAACAAGAAAAAACTACATAAGAGACTTTTTAAGAAGATATGAAAGCTCTAGATAATATTCAAGAGATTTACAATGAGGGTTGAATGCTTATAAGAGAAAATCCCTAAATGAGAAAGGGATCATATCATGATAAACACGTTAACATCACATGAGATGAGACATAATGATCTAATATTAACTCAACTAATAAAGAAATCCTAATTTTAGCTTAAGTGCAAAGAATAAATTACAATAATAATCAATAAAAGATTGATTAATTATTAGCTAATGTATGATAACTCTAACAAGGTTTCTAGTGGGGGACTATTGTGAATAGAGGGCTCTTCTATAGCAACCTAAGAATTGGGAGGCCCACTCCTACTCTCATCATCAGAGTAAGTTTTGGTGGACTGAGAGTCTCGTAGCTCGGCTTCAAACAATGCTAGCCACTCCTTGGGGTACAAATTTCACTCTCCCCCCTTTCTATACCCCATGGGGACACATGGTTGAGGTCAAATCTTAGGGTGATGAAATCCCTAGGCAGGCCTCCTACTAAAAAGAAAAAGAGGTTATTGTGTGTTTCTCTTGCACCCAAGATCACACAAGTGTGTGAGGACAGAGGAAACACACACACTAGCTTGGGTAAACACAAAATGTGCAACCACACAAAACAACAAATACAAAGTTCTTTCTAACCAACTAAACTAAATTTTATCTAATTTAGAAATCAAAGACACAAAGTTTTAAATCTATTTCTTTGACTAATGATCCTACATCAAACTAATTAGTTACAATTTAAATATTGTCTTTATCAATCGAGTGACAACAAACAAAGATTAGTAGTTTGCGATAATGTCTTTTCCAAATGTTCATCAAATAGCTAAAAACAAAGATTAGTAACCTAAATCCAGTTATCTTATCAAATGAAATAACATGCAATGATAAAATCCAACATATTATACTTTTAAAATTTTAACATGCAAATGCAATGCTTAATAGTCAGTTGCATCACTTTTGGTCACAGATGCATCATTCTATTTCTATAGTTGCATAACTCTATTTCTATAGATGTGTCACTCTATTTCAACAGATGTGTTGCTCTTTTTTAGCATATGCATCACTTTGTTTCAACAGATGCATCGCTCTATTTCAAAAGATGCATCACTCTGTTTCAAAAGATGCATCGCTCTATTTCAACAAATGCATCGCTCTATTTCAAAAAATTCATTGCTTAGGTTCAATTGCTTCATGAAACCTATCAGAAAATGAGCGAAAAATAGGAAAACTAAATTACCAGCAAATTAAATTTATTAGAGAGTTAAATTTTCTAAGGTAGATAACCTGCAAAACCAAAACAAGAGTAAATATCAATCAAAACTCTAAAGTTTAAAGAGCCTAGAGATAATTGTGTCACAAGGCAGATGTGTTTCATAGTAGAGAAAATGTCACTTTATCCAACAAATGCATCACTCAATCCCACAAAACAAAAATGTGTAAAATATGCAAAATAAATTATCAATTTGTGTACTTCATGTCAGATTCACTAGAATGAAGATAAGGAAGATCAAGTTGGAAGCTTAAACCCTAAACAACAACCACAAAACTACTAGATTTAAGCACAAAATCCTAATATAACAATGAAGAACAAAATGACATAAGAAATTAAGCAAATTAAAGTTCAACAAAGCAATACCTTCTTATGTCAACATTGCATCACCTCCATTGCTCTTCTCCTTTTCTCCTTTTTAAAGTTTTGAAGTGTTGCTCTTAAATTCTTAAGTGCACAATTTCAATAAGCTCATGATGCTAATGATGGAAAAAAATGAAGAGTGTGGTTAAAATGTGAAGAAACAAAGACTGAATTTATAAAATTGATTCAAGTGCAATCGACAAACGAGATTAAATAAGCAATCAACGAATGAGATCGAATGAGACAATTTTCATGTCAAAGTTGTTTGTTTTCAAAATGGAAAAATGGAAGAGAAATGGAGGACCTAAAATACAAATTAGTAAGAGTGAAGTGGAGAAAATTGTGAAAATGAAAGAGTTAAGTGCAGAAAATTAGGGAAAATGTAAGAGTTGAGTGGAAGAAAGAGGTAGTTAAGTGGAGAGTGAGATACAACAAGTTTTCGAAAAATAAATATATAGAATTTATTTATTTTCGATGTCATGTGAATGATTAATTAAATTAAATAATTAAATTAATTATAAAAGAACTTTAGGTTAGAATAATTAAATAATTAAATAAATAAATAAATAATTTAATTGAAGACGAGATTAGGTTATGGATCAAATAATTAAAAAATAATTATTTAATCAAAGACATGAAGAAATTTAGAATTAGAATAAATGAATAATTAAAATTATTTAATTATAAGGATGCAAAGAAGAATGAGATTAGGGTTAGATGAAAGTTAGTCAAAAAATGGTCTTGTAGGCTAAAGAAATTTTTGAGTGTCTACACCTTTCATCACGTCCTTGCTCATCCATGTGCCTTGTGATCCAATCAAACATTGTTGATGAGATATGAGAAGAATGAATTATCCATCCCTTATCAACTCATCTCTTTGAGTTCCTTATTGAAGTCGAAAGATTTATTGAAGAGAATTTTATTTCGTTGGCACCAAGGCCTAATATTCACACCAGTTTGTTGATAATTGCTTCCCATTAGTCTCTATGTGTTTCAAAAATTTCTTCCACAATTACTTTTCCATTGCCTCATGAGAATTTTAACTTTATTGATTTATTTTCCCTACACTTAAATTTTTTGATCACAAGGCATCATGTAATTATAAAAAACATTTGGTAAACCTTGACCTATTTGAATAAAACCATATACAATTTATGTCCTTTCATTTTCCAAGCTAATTCGCTTTGGGCTAACAATATTTCCTCTTAATGTCTCTTTTTGAAGCATCTTATAGAGTGATCGTGTAGCATCATAAATTGTCACCCTTGACAATTTCTCACTATATTGACACCTTATTTTTCCTATAGAATTAAATATATTTTATAATTATCTTATAATGGAAAGACTGGAAATGGTTTCCAGATGCTCCTCTAAGGAGCTACAAGCCGCGACTCGGTTACAAGTGGCTTTCACCCCATTTCCCTATGCTCAGCTCTTTGAACCAGAGGTGGCTTCTTAACTCCTCGGCCTTTACTTGGCGCAGGAGGTTTGATGCCATTTGGTCTGCAATTGTTAATCCGAAGCTGGCCCACTTTGCTTGGTGTATTCTTTTCCAAGGCTTGTTTGTGGGTTCTCGGTTGATTCATTTGGGGGTCTCTGACCCTCGCTGCCCATTTTGTGGGCAACCTGAAAGCTTCAAGCACCTTTTTTGGTTTTTTCCCAGAGCTCAGCAGTTCTGGACTTGGATTCATGATTTCTTTTGGCCTTTTAGGCCTGAACCCTTTTCGTGGCATATGGTTTTGTTGGGGGACCTGCTTGGAACCCCGGCTAAGTTCACCCAGATTTGGCACACTTTCAAAGTGGAAATCCTTTTCAGTATCTAGAAAGACATAAATGCTTGTATTTTTTCTCATTCGCATTTAGCTATTAATGTATCTCTTTATGCTAAAGTTGTTATATGCTCTAATGTTATGTTACAGATTCAAGTGCAAGCCAACAAGGTTGCACTGGAAGTGGCTCGCCTGCAGGTTCCCCTAGACCACTAGGGCAATGCCCCTTGTACTGTGGCTCGGATTCTTGACTCGCCCTCCTCGTCCCGCCGTCGGTCACCCTCTCAAGGCTAGAAGCAGAGTGACTCCACATGGGCCCGCTCCCAGCCTCCTCCTCGGAGGGATTCTCGGCCTCCCAGAAGGGCTCGTTCTCCTTTGCCGTGTCCTGGTCAGGGCTGACATTCTAGTGGTGCATCGAGGAGCAGTGGTGGTGGTTCTAGGTGGCCTTTGGATGCTCCTCCTAACTCTGGATCTGGCTGGCCCTCCACTGGTAAAAGCTTTCCATGGCTTGCTCTCGTAATCTCGCCTCGACGCGAGGATAAAGATAAAGAAGATAAGAATGATGATGGTTGGGGTGCTCCTCCTGACGTCACTCCTAACCCCGCTGATGTATGGGGAAAAAATCTGAATGACCAGGATCCCCCGAGATCTACTGGCACTGCTTTAGCTGCTTAACTTTCTTTTTGTTATTTTATTTTTGGGCTAGGCCCATGTGACTTTAGTTGATTTTTGCTGGGCTAGGCCCATGTGACTTTCGAGGTGTGCTCTCCTACCACCCATCCCTTTTTTGTGAATTTTGTAACTTTATCTCTTTTAATATAGATATCTGGAAAATTCATCAAAAAAAAAATAAATTGGGAAAATACATTAAAAATCCCCCACATCTCGAGAAATTTGAGCCAAAAACACCCGGACTAGGGTGAGGGTGCTCTAGTCCTAAAGGTGTCATATTTTAATATTTATTATTTTGAATGTCAGCTTTGAGTATTGTAAAATGACCTCAAGTCAGCCTATATCCAAAAAAGATCAATCAGAATGAATATATAAACAATTTTTCCCTCTCATTTGAATAACTAGGCACTATTATGATCAATCATGCACTATTATTCTTTTATTATGAGGATGTATGTGAGTTATCCTCTACATGCTAGCTACATCAATCTATTGTGTTTTGCAGACTAACCTCTTGTAGGTCATCAAGGCAATCCAATCATCCATCAATCAACTATTTGTGGCAACTTATGGTGTGAACATCACTTCACACAGAGGTTTCATACCTAAGGTAACATTATCAAAATAATCATTTATTTATAACAACTAATTATTATTTATTTGGCCTCTACTCGACCTAGGGTAAGACCTCTTTACCATCATGCTTTGATGTTTATGGAGGTGAGAACACAAACACTAGAGTTTGACTGTGAAAAACTCCTATACAACACAACCTTTCACTCTCTTTTCATGAGTGCAAGTTAGATCTGGAAGTTTCATCTATAATAAGTTGCAGAAAAGTGCAAAGCATACATGTACCTTCGAGACCTTGCCTCAAGCATTCAAAAATTGTCATTTCTGGACAAGGGCACCCTCACCCTTGTCCCTCAAATTTAGGATCCAATTTTATGTGCAAGTTACCCTTTGTCATTTTTTGTAGATTTGTGTCTATTATGCAATTTTCTATTTTCATCTATGCGATAAATTACATTTTCGAATCTAGGGTTTATGTCAGATAGATAAATTAAATTGCACATCAAATTTTCCCTCTTTTCAACACAAAAGAACCAAACCCCAACAGATTGGCTCTCCCTTGAGGCAGCTAGCCAATCATCAAACCCTATTTGCTTTGTGTTCTAATGTTGAGTCCAAAGAAGGAAAAATAGATCTAGGTTAATTTACTTGTTGGATCTTAGATCTCTTTCCCACTTAATAGGTCCTATAGTCCCAAATTTGGGTCCTTAATTGGACTTTTATCTAAGACTTTGTGGTTTGCCCTGGCATGACCCCAAGAAGTCATGCAATGTTGGGATTCCCTAAAACGGTTTTGACATATGTATAGTCAAGCATGTCAAGTGAAATGAACTTAGTTTTTGGGTTTTAATTTTCCCTATCAAATTTATGACATATGATCTTTTCATAAATAATTTTTAAATATAATTTTATTAATTTTGACAAAAGATAAACACAAGATATTTTGTCATACTAAAAAATGATCATAACTTTATATTAAACACAAATTATTTTAATATCTAAAAATATCAAATCTTCAAAAAATATTCTATAATATTTATATAAAAAAATCATATCTATTAATCCTTTAATATTTTCCTCTCTATCTCCATTTCAAAACCTACCTTTCAAGAACCTCCTAACATGCCCATATTTTGAAATCTGAACCTATAGCTATTTTAAAGCTTTTATCGAGTCAACCCAACCTAAAAATTTATGGTAAACAACTATAATATCTTCCCACATGAATTTTTTTCCCATAACATCCAACGAACACGCGGAGAGGAACTTTTTGGGTACAAATGTTAGAATATTCTCAAATGGGTTCCAGAATAACGAAACCATACATACATCGATAGATAGATGCCTTACCATACATAGCATATATCATGTCATAAGCAAGCCTTACTGAGAGCCGTTCGTTTAAAGCATACTCTCGCATTTTCTTAGCCTTCGTTCTCATCAGTTTTTCGGAGTTTTTTTTTTCCTTTTTTTTCACTTTTCTGTTTGCTGCCACTGAAATCTGAAAAATTCGGTTGGAATAACGTCAAATCGAATCCACTCTCAACTCAATACGTGAGGGTTTGTAAATCTACGGGGAATTTTTTTTTTGTTCCAATGCCTTGATAGTGCACTAAATTCTCACAGATACGGAAACCTCATAATTCGCAATCAATAGTCACAAACGCAGCGGATTACAGGTGACATTTACGATTTCTTTTTCTGGTCAGAGCAGATCTGAAAATATAAGCGCATCAACAATAATAAAATTGCTAAATTTGTTTGATAGCTTGTCTTTTTGTTTGTTCAGATGCAGTAACTTAGGGTTTGAAGAGCATTTTGGATTGAGGCAAACTGGCAAAGCTACTAGATATGAGTAGAAGGTGCTCTCATTGCGGACACAATGGCCACAACTCCAGAACATGTCCAGACAGAGGCGTTAAGCTCTTCGGAGTGAGGCTTACGACAGAAGGATTGATGAGGAAGAGCGTTAGCATGGGAAATCTTTTGCATTATACGGCTTCAGCTTCTTCAGCAAATAATAATAACAATAGTAATCTGCCTTTAACGCCTGAGCAGTCTGAATCTGGAGCCGCAGACGATGGCTATGTTTCGGACGGCATGGTTCAGAGCTCCAAATCTCGCGAGAGAAAAAAAGGTCTGGATTTGGGGCAACATTTATGCTCTCTTTAATGGCAGACTTCAATAATTTGAAGCATTTGAGAATTTCGATCGCTGTAGTACTTTTTTTGACGGGTGTTTGGGGATTTGCGCTGTTGGACTTGAATGTTTTGTAGTTATTGAAAGGATTTTATTTTAGTTTTAGTTGTCGCATTTAAAGTTGAGAAAATTTTGTTTCTTTGAAGGAGTTCCGTGGACGGAAGACGAGCACAAGATGTTTCTGCTGGGACTGCAGAAGCTCGGGAAGGGCGACTGGAGAGGCATTTCGAGAAATTTCGTCACATCGAGGACTCCTACTCAGGTTGCGAGCCACGCTCAGAAATATTTTCTAAGGCAGAGCAATTTGAACAAGAGGAAACGCCGCTCCAGCCTTTTCGACATAGCTGCGGATACTGTAAGTTCTCTGTTTGCAGCTTTGCATTTCAAAAAGAAAATAAAAGAACCTTTGTTTCCTGCGTAGGAAGATTTGTTTTACAAGATTGTTTCCTTTGAAAGTTCGATTTAGTTTCAGCATTTTTATCAGTTGCCGTGTTCTTATTTCTTTTCTTATGTGGTACGTAATTTAAGCGTCGTACTGCGCTTGCATTTCTCTGCCAGAAAAACCAACTCTGTCGTATTTCAGACTTACATCTGTTGACAGAGGCCGTGAT
This sequence comes from Sequoiadendron giganteum, assembly GCA_007115665.2. Classification (NCBI taxonomy): domain Eukaryota; kingdom Viridiplantae; phylum Streptophyta; class Pinopsida; order Cupressales; family Cupressaceae; genus Sequoiadendron; species Sequoiadendron giganteum. The sequence goes on along the minus strand of CM021105.1, from coordinate 655,460,408 downwards.
GAAAACGTTTCGCTCGAGAACTTTCCGACATTTGATCTGTTCTTCTGTCAATTTTTCCAAAGTATGTCATCTTCTCGACATTTAGTTAAGGGAAAATGGAAGGAATCCCTGCCGTGTCTTGAATTTGTGCCTGGCTCATTTTCATCCCGACCATTCTTCAACCGATACAGTAATGATAATCCTACTAAGCTATGTTTGTGGTAAAACAGCTTAATCTCTCGTTTAGTACCGTGTTTAAGACTATCTACCTAATACTTATTAGATCCAATCTAGCAACGTCGAAGCACAAATAATTTTATATTCTCAAAGTGTTTAACTCGTTTTATTTTAATTCCTATATACACATTGTATACATTTTTACATTCTAGGACACCGACAGAAGTTACGTGCAGGTTAGTTAGAAGAGGAACCCCAGTAACTTAATTGCAAAGTTATTTCCTCCCGTACCCAAAACTCGTTGGAACCAGCTATTTGGAGAGGGATTTTAAGTTTCTTTTTTTGCCAGTTAATTTTTAGAAATGTTCTGTCACTTTCCGTATGCCTACTATAATGATATCACGTGTAATTGCTCCGCTTAGTTGTCCATGTAAAATTGATTCACATGGTGTAAGGGATGCCTCACATGTAAATATACATGTTCGCAAAAGTAAGTGTAAGCTTTAAAAAACTATTTCAAGGACAAAAATGCATAATATCTCTGAGACGAAAAGAAGTTTGGTGGTGACTTTGCATTACTCTTGGGTTTGATCTTTTACTTACCTTTGTAATAGAGTGACTTAACTTCTATGTCAATTTTTTCTTTATTGCCGGATTCTTACAGTCAAGTTACTAATTGTTAAAGTTATTCAACCTACTCAATCCTAATTACTTAATATCCTTTTATATTTAAATTAATCAATCTTTATAATAAGTTTAATTCTGATTTTTTCTTTGCCTTTTTACTGAGTAGTCCTCCTTTACAAGTTAATCTCTTTGATCAAGTTCTTAAAAATCTCTTATAAAAACTTTAAAGAATTCTGATAATTTCTTTTGCCTTTTTAATAAGTAGTTCTTCTTTACAAGTTATTTATTGACTTTGATATAGATTGAAGTAAAACAAATCTACTTGACTTGTCTGTATTAGTTTATTTATCACTTATTAATATCAATGAAATATAATATCGATATTGGCTGTTTGACCATTTAAAATGATGTTCAATTGGAAGGAGAGGGACAAGAGAATGACCAAGAGAATTAATGGTAAATTGACTTGTTTGCTGCTCGGTGTTCTTGTGTGGTAGCATTTCCTAGTTGCTACTCCTATGTCTCTTTTTGCAGTGTTTTCCCATTTGCTGGTTTCTTGATCTACTGATTATGGCAGCATCTTCTTCTTTGCTGCACATACTGCTGTTCACTGTTAATTTGTATATGCTGGTTTATGTTTGTACCTCTACTATCGCTACCTGTGCCTCTTAACAGTTCTTGGATTGTATTCTGCTTGTATCGTTAGCCTGTGGACTGTACTCGCTTTCATTAATATATATTTTAAAAAAAGTTTAACCGTACAATTTTTGTTTTGGTTAGATTATTGTTAGATAAATCTTATTTTATCTTACACCAAAAAATAATGTTCATGCAGGCTACAGATTATCACCAAGGAATCCCACAGTTCTCAGCGGCCGTCCGCGAGCACAATTCTAGAAACTTTTTCGAAAGTGGAGCATCGCCAAATTTCGCCATGTCTATGGGACCATTTTCTTTCCAATCATTTTCACCGTCGCTAATTAATCCACATCCTCTATCTTTGACAACTTCCAAGGTCGAAAACCCCATTGTCGACAAAATAGCAGGAGAAAAAGCCGCGTTCTCTATCCTTAAAAAGGCTGAACGTCAAGACTCTAGAGAGCACCTTAATTCTGCCTGCTACTATTCATTTCCTCTACCGTTGGGGCCAGAATTAGCGACAAACACAAGGCATGTCACTAAACCAAATACGGCCACAACGCCAAATTTAGAGGCAAAAGAATCAATTGAAAATAGCGGGTTAAACCTTAGCATTGCTCCCCCATGTGCCGATCTTTCCAACAATATTGGGTCCAATAGCAATGCCATTAGAGTATTATAGCTCATCTAGATTTGTCTAAAGGTGAATTTAAAATGTTCTGGCCAATAAGGATTTGCGGCCATTGCAAGACAGCTCTGTTATTATTGTTGTTATTTAGTGCTAGATGCTTAGAATATAAGTTGTTTCGATTGTCTTCGAGAATATCCTACTATCTTGATATTGGTGCATTTCTTTTTTATCAAGGAAACGAAATATTTGTCCTCGTGTATGTAACGTAGCTTGTACGGGTCATTTTTTTAATTGGATGAGCTCGTTTTTCCCAGTCCACGGATAAATAAGTTTAAAGCATAAAAACATTTAGCGAGGATTGACATTGACTTGTTGTTGTGCAGTTGACGTTAAGGGAAAACGAAATGACACATATCTGAGATGCGTGAGCTGCTCTATTTTTAATTTAAAAAAAAAAAAGACTTAAAACTTCCGCAACCAATAACTATATTATTTTTTAAATGATAGAGATTTGATGTTTCAATCGTATTTTGTGATTTATTGTCAACATGAATAATAGGAAAGTAATAGATGTTTCTTTAGTTAAAGTAATTAATGTTTAGAACAAAATTTTGTGATCCTAAAAGCAATGAAAGTTAAGTGGTCTATTTTAGATGATGTAGTTTAAATATCAAGGACTTTTTGAAACTTTGATAATTTAGTATAGAAGAAAAAAATCATATTGAAAATTTATAATAGGAGAATCAATGTGTTAGTCATATTTTTCTTATATCATTAGGATGAACAAGAAGGAAGTAGTCAATGTTTTGGTCCCACAATTTGTGGTCTTTTAATGGATTTTGATTAAGTATTGTAAATACTTATAATGCTCTCTAAGTCATAATGATTATGGACTACAAAATGTCATTCAAAATGTGGACTATTAGCCTCTCATTCATTATGATGATTAATTTTTACACTCATTACTTGTTATTCATCTTGATAATAGGCTATTAATTATGGATTGAAAAATCACTTTGTTTTCTTGTTGATAGGTCCAATAGAGAGACTTAAAGTGCCATGAAGTAATGATGCTATATTTTTCATGCTAAAGAACATTTCAAAAAATACTTAAATTAGAAATCTATTCTAATAAAAAATTCCAAAAGAATTTTCTCTTGAAAAAGTGCATAATCACTTTTTTGCTTGGACCATGTCCTTTTAGTAGGTATACAACATCAAAAATTAATATTTTTTGTTGAAAGTGTAAATTATTATTTTTGGATTTTTGTTAGTGGGTGGTTGGTATTCTATCTTATTTTGGAGTTATTTATTTTTAGACATTTTCTAAGATTTTAAAAATTGAGCTATAAATCATATACATGGACAATATAGTGTGGCCTAAAATATTAATTACTTGACTCTCATTATCATGATGATAGAATTTAACAACTACTTCTCATTCATTGTGATGACAAATTTATAAAATTGCCTTTTATTCATCAAGATGATATAATTCTACAATTATATATAACTTCTCATTCATCTTGATGATGTCTTTTCTTGAAACATTTATTCTTGATGGCCTCACTAAAAATCCCTAAAACATACAGTAACCTAATCACACCACATAATTAATTGTAGAAAATTCTATTTAAACACACTATAAACATACCACTTTAAATCGATAAATATATTCATTTATTATAATTTTGTAAAATAAATTCTTTAAAATATCACTTAAGTCAATTGTGAAGATCACATTTCCTTTCTTTATTCCATGATTTTATTAATTATATCAATGTTAAAAGTATATATGTAATTGTTTTGGTTAGAAGCACACAAAAATATAAGTTATTAAGTTTGTTTTAATTAGTACTCGATAATGCAATTTTTATAACTAGTCTTTTAAAATATTAAGCTACAAAATAAACACAATATTCTCTTAATCACCATGACAATGGATCACAAAGTATGGTTTAATTTGTTTTTTACTCCTAATTCATTATGATGATAGATTTTTTAACAAATAAACTAATACATGAATATTAGGATTCATTATAGTAGAAAACTATTTATAAATCAAATACTTATTACTTTTGTGAAATTTTTAATGGATTGAAATTCAATAATGTGTTAAATTAGTGGGCCAACCTAGAAAAAGGTTTAAAAACATGTCAATATTTGGCTCTTTGTTGGCACCTCAAGCATAAATTCCTTTAAGTCCTACCTATATGTTAACAAAAATGGTAGTTTGTCTAATATTATGGGGGTCAAACAATGTAAAGCGTGAAAAGATTAAATTCTAAACTTCGACATTTACTTAAGATAAATTCCATTATATTCCAAATTCAGTCGTCATCTCTTTCATTCATCCATCATAAAACAAGTCGATTACTAACAACGACATAGAAGTCGAAAATATATCTTTATTATAATTCAGTCTAAATCTTACAAGTGTTGAAATACACAATTCAAATAATAAATACAAAGGGTGATAACATATTCAATTTACAATTTGAGACTTAGGCATTCAGTCGCCATAAGCTCGTCATTACATACATCATGAATAATAAAGCATTAAAAAGAATATTTCGTCTGTCGATCTTCCATCCATAAGAAAATCTTCAAAAGAAGACGAGAACAAGAATCAGGCGCTTTTCCGCCCAACCTCGAAGCTTATGCTTCTCCGAAATTTCTTAGTCAATCAAGAAATACCCGACCCTACACGAATTGCTTAGCAAAAAGTAGTCTACGAGCAAGATGGAATCTGGTACATGCCTAGTACTACTAGTAAACCACAAGCATTTTCATTTTTCTAATTCAATTAAGAAAGAAGCAAGTTCGGTACTATGATATGGTAGAGAGCTCAAATAATCCATCTATTTCAATGGTACAAAAATTACTTGGCCAAGTAAAATGTCATGCACGACAATAAAAGTAGTTTTGGAAAAAGCAAAACTACACTCTCTATTTACCCATATTCGGCACCTGTCCCGGAAGGTAACTTTCCCAAAAACATCACATGCAGAATTATCTATCATTCATGCATGGTTCAAACAATCAAATGCAATCTTTCGCAATCCTTCAAAACATTAACTGAAAACAGTGTTCAAAACAAAAATAGTTTAATAAGTACTTCTTTCCATTGTTCCAAATCATAAAAAGGCATGAAATCCATATTTTAAATGTGGTGATTTAATAATCTAAAAAGATTTTAAATGAAGGTGTAACTCTAGTATGTTAAATAATACATATAAAAATAGAAATTAAAAGAGTACACATTCAATTGTTCATACTCTCATTTAATTTATGCTGTTTCAAAATTGTTCTAAATGTTTTCAAAAATAAATCAAATCTAAATTTTGAATGTTTTATTTTAGTTTCATACATTCTCAAAAATTAAATAATAATCGTTCATTAAATTAAAAATAACTTCTCTATTTGTTTTCATTTTGACAGTTTCGAAGAAAAACTAGATTCACAAGTTTCAGTAATTTTGGTTTCTAAATTGTGTTAAAAATTCGAAGTTAAATTCAGCCATTAATTCTCAATCAACAACATTATTTTCTGTCAATAAAATTCCTCTATTTTTGGTTCAAGATCGTTTTAATTTCTACAATAATAAAGATCGTTTCCAGATTTAAAGGTTTTTTTCTAGATTCATTCTAATGTTTAATTCATGATTTCTAATCAAGATTTTCCTAAATTATTTTGTTTCTATTCAATACTATTATGAAAAATTTAGAGTGTGATATTTAAAAGATGAACAAAATTTAAAATAACAGAAATTGTTCAATAGTTGTCAAGATTTCTACAACAAAATAGTTTCTCATTCAATTATTAATCTATTAGCAATTTGTTTATTTATTTCAAGATCCTACCTCGTAAGTTTGAAATCTGGAAATGATGGTTGTTAAGATTCCTCTGTAACTTTCTGAAGCTTTTAGCTCTCTGCCTCCTATCTTCTATTCTTAAATTCTTCTTTTGAAATTATTGTGTTGATTCTTTTATTTTTCCTATGCCTTTTACCCTGTGTTGGCACCCATGTCTTTTTCCTGAGTTTTCTATATAATCTTAAAACTTCTTGCTGCTTGGGCACATGTGGAGAGTCTTAGTGACTTGCCAGGGATGTGAGTGAAGATCCTTGCTTTATGCGCATTCACTCCTGTTGTTGTTGTGTGTGGCAAGAGGAGTTAACTTTGGAAGCCGCACCTTTCCCACGGATCTCCCTGCTGCCTCCCTGCTACACCTTCCTCTCAACTGCGTGGGAAATGAAGGCAGCTCTTTCCTGGCCGCATGGAGTGTATAGGGTGTGTCTTGTAGCTACACCTATTTAAAAACTCCCTAATAGGCCACCCCCCCCTCTTTGCTTGCCACTACGTGGAATGTGAGGACTCTCACTATTGCCAGTGCGTGGGTGAAGGAAGTGAAGGCTGTGTGTATAGTATGGAATCTGGCCGCATGTTCTCTGTTCTTTACAAGTCGCCCCCTTACCTTCCTCATCCTGTCACTCCTCCCTCTCACCTATGTGGGAACTGAGAGGAGATTAAAGGTTGTGAGCCTTCCCTACTGGCTGCACTTTCTATGTTTGCCAGTACATGGGGTGTGAGAGGATGTGGAATGGCCACACTTTCTTTAAATTCTGCGCACCTCCCTACCAGTCTCTTCCACGTGGTCTCTCTCTCTGCTTATGTAGAATATATGGTATGCATTCATTGTTTACCACAATCTTTAACAAATCAAACTCTCTTTTCCAATGCCTGTGGGGTGTGAAGGTAAAAGAAAAGTTAATAGCCATTCCCTGCCAAGACAAAAAATGGATTTTCTGTGTCTCCCCATTTCCAAATTCTGTTTGTCTTTTTCAATTCGAAATTCATCTGTCTATATCTATTTTTTGTTTCCATGCATTCCTTTCAAAACTAGAGATTGAGATCCACCTTTTACTCTTTGATCTTCAGATCAAAATTCCAACTCCAAGTTTCAATTTTAGAATGCTTCTTGATTGATGATTTTAGATATTTTCTTTCTTCATGTTTAACTGAAGTTCCAATTTTGAATGCAAATCCAATTTTTAATTTTGAATGGAACTTTGTTTCAATTTCTAAATTTTCACTAAGTTTAAATATGAATTCTATTTCTAAATATTGAAATTCATTCATTTTCACAATTTCTAATTTAAATAACATTTTAAATTTCAAAATCACTTTATTTAACTAAATTTAATCAAATTTCGAATTTAAATCTATTGCATTTAAATTTCTAAATTTATAATTTCTTATTTCCAAATAATAATAAAGTATTCAAACAAGCAATCTATCTTTTTAATTTACGTTAAATTTTATCAATTTAACAAAATCATCATTTAATCACATGCATTTTCGCAACACTTGAGAAATCACATTTAAACTATATTTTCAATTTGCAAACATGATATACGCATAATACATTAAAATATTAATCTACGTGAGTGTGTGAGATCCCATCTATTCGTAAACGTCAATTGGCTAAACAACTCTACCTAATCGTTGTTCTCACCTTCAACTTTGTTCACTTGTTTCCTGCGTTCACTTGCACTCGATTTATCATCAGTAATGACAAACCCCAAATTTAAACATAAATATAATCCAAATCATAATACTTGCATTTCAATTTCAATTTAATTTCAATTTCGTTCCATTTTGAATTTCAATTTAATCATCATTAAATAATCTTTAAATAAACATTCCATTTCTATCTAAATCTCGACATAATAAGTAATGTCTGCATTTAAATAAGTAAGTGAGAAATCCATACGTGACAAACAAATTCATTCAAATATGACTTTTATAGTTATGTATAGGGATAAATTTAAGAAACCCCCCCTCGGCACAGGTGTAAAATCCTGGCAAATCCTGTATACTTCTCGATGAAAAATATTAAATTTATTGGCGATTTTTTTCGTTTTTCAAGAAAAACAAATAATCCCCATTGGCGAATATTTTATAATCCCTAGAAGTCTATGGAAAATCGTGGCGAATCGCAATGTTTTAAAATTGAACAAAATATTTTTCATTGGCGAATAAACCCATTTTTCAAACCAGAATTTTTTTTCCATTGGCGATTAAAACCTTTTTTCAAAGCAAAAAGTATATTTTCATTGGTGAATTAAAATGAATCTAAAAATAATAAAAAAATCCAGTGGCGAAATAAAAATCATATGGGTCGTTCGATGGATGACTGTAGTTGCATTCCGGAAGTAAATCTATCAAGCACTAGACTTGCGATTTGAAACCTCCGGAATATCACTAGAACCATTAGATTTCTAGAAATCAATGGTTGAGATTTTATTACCGTACAAATGGTTATAAAGTTTTGTTTCTCAGCGATTGGGTGACCTTGGCGGGATGCACAACTTTTGAAGTGACAACTCATTTAATGAATTGTACAATGCCATTAAGGGATGTCTTATCAAACACCAACTGGATAGATCTTAAATAAGGTATTAAGGAGTTTGGAGAAACGGATTTAGTAGCAGATTGTCACTTCCTACTGGTAAAGTTAAGTGAGCCTGCATATGAGGAAAGGTGGTAGCATTTTGAACTCCATACTCAGAGTTTCCTCAAAACGGTACTTCCAGCCGATATTAGGGTATGGGAAGATGAAATTGTGGCCTTCATGCAACCCAATTTGAATTGGCTTGAAGAAGAGCAACTTGACATCATTTCCCAGCTACGTTCAATGGCGTGGAAAGAGAAAACTAGGTATGTCGAGTACAACAGGGTGATTTTTGTTTTAGAAGAAGAAGAAGAACGTGCTGAATTTCATTATTTGTTATGGAAATGCAGTTGGAACTGTACAGAGTCCCAGAACCTCCAGCAGTTTAACAACATACACAAATCCTTTAGTAAATTGTGAATTTGTGACACATAATGATAAGGGGGCGTAGTTTCAGCTTTTGAGCACTTTTTGAATGTTGATTGTATAGGGTGTGGGGTGACAGGTCTGTGAAACCATATTTTTGGCATTAGAGAGATAAAATAATATATTTCTAAATCTTTGTATTTATCAATGCTTCCTTTTAATTATGAATGAATTATGTTTCTTCATGATAATTGTTCAATGTTTATCTGTTAGTGTTAGGTCAAATTCAAAATGCTTATTTTTTCATCTCTGAGACTTTGTGTTCAGATTAATTCATCGCTCATTCACTCTTTTCAATGCCTCGAATCTCGATGTTGTACATTTCATTTCATTTAAATTCTCAATCTTTTTGAAGAAACTGTGGTTGGCAGTGGCAGTGGCGGCAATTAATGCCATATGTGATATGAACATCCGAAGCAATTTCTTGGACAACTCATAGCTTTAATGAAACAAGATTTGTAATGATTTCATATCGTTTGAATGAGTGATTTTGACAGCTTGTCAGCTTGAGGTAGAGTTCAAGTTGGCATGTAGCAAGACGTCAATCAAATTAGAAATTTTAATTATACAGGCTGGTAGCGGCACTGGTGGCCCATAAATAGGGATAGTGATTCAGTGATTAGTAGATAGTGCCATAAGGGTTTTTATTTTCTAGGGTTAATAAGGATTCATGAAGAAGATGATGTAGTATTGGGGATACTGTAAATTCTCCTACCTACAATTATGTAGTTACAGAGTAATCAGTAAAAGACGAATTTCCTTCAAGTTCAGAATGGGTGGAATTGGAAAGAAGTTGATTTGGTTAACCTGAATTTTCAAATGGGTTTTGAACCAGGATGAGGAGCTCTGATGGAGATAAGTGCTATCCAAATGCATAGAGGCTGCAGGTAAAAGATGGGAGTAGATTTGTTTCTCCTTCTATATTCTAACAACTCCCATTTCCCCAGCATGGTTGGTCAGGCAAGCTCCATGCATTTATTTTCAAAGAGACATTTATTCTCATCTTCTATATGACTCTGGTTCTCGAAGGGGATAAGTACATTTTGTATCTTCACGGCTCCCATTTCCCGAGGAGTGATTGGAACCCCCTTTGTCCAGCATGGTTGGAAAATCCACCAGCAGAAGCTTGGAATCATGAATTTATTTTCAGAGCCAAATTTATTTTTAGAGATAGATGTGTATTAGGTTTTTAGCAACAAAGCTTGGAAATTGGAATCAATTTGTAATCCATTGTAACGAGCAACAACTTGGAATAAATTATTAAATTTTGTCTATGTAAAGTACAAAAGTGACACACTGACATATGTTATTTATACAAAACAGGAGCTATAGTGCTACTCGTATGTGAAAAGATATGTAATAATGTGACATTGAAATTCAGTTGCAATAAAATAAATGGTTGTGTTGTGCTATTCTTGAATCTTCGTTATTCATTTACATTTAAGCGTAAAGAGTTGTTTTATGAGTTCGGAACTTCAGTGTCTATTAATAATTTAATATATTCAAATCAATTTTTTTTCTTTTTAGAAATTAAGTAATATACTCTATGCAATATGCACTTGAGAATTCATGGTTACTCAAGTTTCAATTTCAATCGTTGTATGAACATTTGATGTATGGTTGTAGTTACATTCCGTAATGAAATGAAGAGAGCAATGGCCTTCCCAATTTAAACGTCCAGAATTACCCTATAATCGTTAGATTTAAAAAGATCAACGGTTAAAACTTAAGATAATGACAATAGCAAACAATCAATATGAAAATTTTATGACGGTTTGGTTATTTAAATGCCTATAAAATTTTTTGTTTAATTTACGAATTTTTATATAAAATCTTTTATATATGGAAGATCTTGAAAAATTAGAAAACAATGATAATTATTAGTGATAAATATTAAAATATATTGTTATAATTAACAATTAACAAAAGTCTCTAAAATCGTATTAAAAATAAATCTTGTTAAATATATTCTAAAAATTAAAAATAATTATGTTTTATTTTGAAAAGATTCTAAATTAATATATATTTTTATAATAATATTATAAATCACATATATTAATATAAAAAATGATAGCTATTAATATTATAAAAAAGTCAAAAGTTTCTAAATTCATATTAAAAATATTCAAAAAAGTTATATTCTATTCTCTTTTTATAATAAAAATTATAAAATGATATATATTATAAATTAAAATACTATATAATATTTTTTTACGATCTAATAAAAATATAGCAAGTTAAACTATACGGTCTAAGACTCTAATAAATTTTTTAGCTACAATATACGGTCTAAAATTGAAAAAATGGTTAAATATTTAATAGACCATCAAATTCCAGGCCTTCTGTCAACTATCAAGTGATTAATGTTTATTTATAAAGTTAATATAATAAATTACTCAAGTTTCAACCATTGGATGGACATTTGATGTATGGTTGTAGTTGCATTCCGTAATGACATGGACAAAGCGATGGGCTTCCCAACTTAAACCTCCAGAATCACCCTATAACCGTTAGATTTAGAAAGATCAACAGTGAATAATTTGCAACTTGTAGACATAAGACGTGTCATTCACTTTAATGTTCCAATTTCAAGAAACAAAGCATTTAAAGCACTTTGTACTGCTAAGTGTCAACTGTCAAGTGATTAATGTTTATTTTTAAACTTTAAAGTTAATATCATAAATTACTCAAGTTTCAACTGTTGGATGAACATTTGATTTATGGTTGCAGTTGCATTCCGTAATGAAATGCACAGAGCGATGGGCTTCCCAACTTAAACCTCCGGAATCACCCTATAACCGTTAGATTTAGAAAGATCAACGGTTAAGAATTTTCAACTTGTAGTCTTGTACACCGAAGTCCTAAGACGTGTCATTCACTTTAAAGTTCCAATTACGAGAAAAAAAAGCATTTAAAACACTTTGCACTTTGAAATTGTACAGTGATTTTTAAAGTCTTCAATCTTCAGATTGCTCATTGGCCATTCTAGTGCACCACCCTGTTTTGGATTCCACAATTCCACTTCCAACAATGCCATTCCAGTTTTCAAGTGTCAGGACTCAGAATTTGGGTAAGTGAAAGAATTCCTGCGGCTACGTTTCATCGTTTGACATTTCTTAAAATCTTATTTTGTCAAAGTTTGAAGTTTGGTTTTAGACTTTAGAGACTCAAAAAATCATTCAAATTAAGGAGGACTAATAGGTATTACTTATTAGGGAATTCAAATTTCACAACTTCACATTTGTACAAGCATGTCTACCACCAGTGCCACTAGAGCAATGTCCGATAAAAAAATACATTATGCAGAATTGCTTAAAACCCCAAGTTTCACCGATGGGTACCATGATATTTATCATCTTGAAATCTATGGTAGGCGTACCTCAGAACTTAGATTTTCATCTCAGAATATGGTTGCAAAGCAAACAAAAGTTAATAGTGTTAGTGCATCGTGGGTAATTGGATTAGGGCGCATGATGTTACATGAAGTTTTCCCTTGCCCAGAATTTATCATGGTCTGTGCCGAAAATTATGATGATAAGAAAAGAGCAATTGTTAATAAAGATAACCAAGAAGAATTGTTACCCATTAATGCAGAAGAACTTGGAAAAGTGTTGGGGTTTACAACCGAAGAATTTGGAAACCACCACATTGACCTAGAAAAGTTTGCTAGTGATTATGAAGCAGTGGAAGAAAGGTTGAAAAATGATTTCTTAAATAATATAGTTAAGGATAGAAACAAATTGAAAGGTGATCAGAAGCCTCCTAATAATTTGGATTTGTTTAAACCATGGGTTCAGGATACTATTTCCATGCTAGCATTTTGCCTCGGTCTGGATAGCAATTTAGAAGTGGGTGCAAGCCTCCTTGAAATGGTATATAATATCCATTATGCTGATGAACATGTCAAATATAATTATACTCAGCACATTGTAGAATCCATGCATAAACAATTTTTAATGATTAAAGCAGGTTCCACGAAGACATTTAGGTTCACAACCTACTTGTGCTATCTTTTTCTATTCAAATTTAGAGGAATGTTTCAGACCAACAAGCTTTAGATTCAACCCTATAGTAATGCAGAGGAAAATAAAATGGCTCTAGTATATGAATGGACCACTAAGATAAGGATGCACGATTCTCGAAGGAACTACAGTCACTTTGTAGACTACTTTTTGGCTCCATTGCATCAAGTAATTACAAATAATCCAATGCCTAGATTGCCTATGTTATGTAGAAACTGCATGCAACTAGGAAAAGAAATACAATTGGCTGATTGGTACTTAATGGAAGAATATACTGTGCTAAGATTTTATGGATCGGGAGTACAACCATACAAACTTCTAATACATGTGACATAAAGGGTTTTTGCATTGGAATATGTAAGGCAGGTGCAGAGTGCTGATGAACTACACTTTCTCAGTCAGCAAAAGAAGACCTTATTTCCTTCTTTACCTTTTTCATGTGGAGGGTTCACATTCGAGAGAAAAGCACTTACTGTGGCACATAATCTTTTGAATTTTTTTGCATTTGATGCTATCTGTCACTGGCAGTATGATCCATGTGACATCATTAAATCAATTATCGTGGCCAATAGAAATGTTGCAAATAGAATTCAACATCAAAGTAAACCCTTGCTTTAAAACTTGAGAAACAAGGATTCTTGGGATGAGGTCAAAATAGCAATGGAGAAAAGTGTTGCTGAGAATGGTATTCCTTTTGAACAATTGTCAAGTGAAATTATGGCATTGCACCGAAAGACAAACAAGACATAAAATTTTTTTTATGAAAAAAGTGATAAACAATCTAGTAGAGTAAAAATTACAGGTTCTCTAGAGAAGGATGTTATAGATAAAAAATGGTCACGATAAAAAATTACTGCCTTTTGGTCTATGAGGAAGGACCTAGGAGAAGAAAGAGCTCTTGCAGAGTATGATGATAACGAAGAAGATGAAGAGTTTAGCAAATTGTGGAATATAGAGCATCCTGATGAACGTGATGAATCTGATGATGATATTGATATGGAAGAAGAAGAACAAAGCCATGCCAATTACAAACTTGTTTTAAGTGAGGCCGCAAAAGAAGAATATGCTTCAACATATACTACAAGAGCAACCATACGTCAAAAAACTGGTTATGAAGGTGGTCCTTTAGGGTCCAAAGGACAAGGCCCTTCGACAATACAAAGTTTTGAGCATAGAAAACCAATTGATAAATCTGGCCTTGGGTTTGGAGGTGAAAAAGTAGACCAAGGGGATACAAGACAAAATAAATTTGTTAGAGCTTCTAGTCCTCATCCTCATGGTAAGATACAATCACAACTAGGACATGCCCTTGGTGGACAACTTAGTGCAATTGGGAGTGCCATTGGTGGCAATGGTATGGGTAGTAGTACTAGTAGTGGTCAACATGTGCTACAATGACAAATTACACACAATACTAAGAGGAAAACAAAAAAAGATACCACAGAAACACCAGGTGATCAAGGCAATCAAAAGAGGCAAAGGATTTTGACAGGTCCAAGTCAAACTATCAGTGGATCCACTAGTACCACAAAGGAGTTATTTCTAGAAACTCCCACAAATCTAGTTAGTGTGGGTGCGACATCATTAGCAACTGCGAGTACTCATATTCCTTCACCATTCAAGCATTCCATTCTCCCTGCCTCCCCAGGTTATGATTTCATTGAAGATTTCAAAAAGAAATCAGACTTGAATAAAAAAGAAAAGAAGCAATTGATGGAGAGTGCGTCTGCTGTAACTTCAGAGACTGCAACAACCATGGTATTACCCACATTTGAAACAAATAAAGAAATCATGGAGTACACAATTGTTGTTCCCACAGTTCAAAACAAACCAACAAATCAGATGGATCGATCTGAATACCAGGTAACCAATTTTCAATTGGATTTTTCTGGCCTGAAAAATACTGACAAAATTAATGTATCAAAGAAGAAAAATGAATTGGTGTACACATCATTGCTAAAGCAAGATAGAGAGAAGAAAAGGTTGCAGACCCAAATAGAAAAGTTACAGGCAGACCTAGCAAGTGAGAAAGCAAATAGAAAAGTAGTAGATAACAAGAGCAATGAATTAGAAAAAAGAATAATAAAATCTGCCTCTACATCAACAAGCAAAGAGGATAAATCAAATGAGAGAGAAGTGAATGACCTGAAGCGAAGGCTAGATGAGAGCAACAAGAAATATGATGAGGAAAAATCCACTTCAAAAAAATTAAGATTAAGCATTGCGAATGGAAATGTACAGTGGGAACAAAAATTAGAGAAACAGAGAAAAACAATTGAAAGATTGGAGAAAGAGCTGACGGAAGCAAAAGAAGAAATTAAGTCTTCTCAAAATAAGCTATCTGCATTTTGTAGAGATACAGTGAGGCATATGAAACAAAAGATCTGGGATGAAATAATGCAGAGGTTTGGTCATTTGTGTGACATGTTTCAATTGATTGATGCTATCAGACAACATTATAAGAAGATTAGCAAATATTTATTGGTAACAAAAAGGTGCTGGAATTAGAGAAATCTGCAAATGAAGTTCTACAAACAATCTACAAAGCTAGTGACAATGATCTAAAATCAAAATGGATTACTAATCGGATTGAAACCTCAATGAAGTTGTCATCTATCATTGAAAAGTGTTCGAGAATGTCTGGAACAAAGGAATATTTGCATTTGATTGCAGACAAGATGAAGGTGGTGGATGAAAAGGTAAGGAACTTCACAAAGCTTGGTTTTCTAGAGGCTTTTGACACAAATGAACGATTTATTGGAAATGATGGTTTCAGAAAGAAGATGGTAGGTGCAACGAAGATTGATTTGGACCAGTTTCCTCATAACCTAGATGTGAACTATTTTAATTTGGATTCAATCAGAACACTGATAACCTTGAATGCAAAATTGACTGAAGAATTCAAGATAGGTTCCACTTGTAATTACAATCATGAAATGTTAACAAAACTTCAAGTCAAACAACATCAATTAGAACAAGTGGCAATTCCACCTCCTGAAGAGTGGAAGTTGCTAGAAAAGGTGATACAGTGACTTGATTTTTTATTTTCAACCATTGATAATATGAGTTTCCAAGTTCCAACTCAGCTCTGTGCAGATTTGTCTTTGGGCATTGGCAAGATTTTGCATTGCCAATGCCAATATGTACTCCTTCATGTGAAATTCAATTAAAAAGCTCAAATTCAGACTTTAGTAATGTGATGATGTTCAATTATCTGTATTATTTATTTTATCATTTGAACTACTGATGAACTTGATGGAACTTCTAATTTTTCTCTCTGAATTCCTCTTTGTCTTGACCTTGTCCTGGTCTGTCAATGTGTCATATTGTTTGGGAAAGAACCTAAGGTTGGGGTTTTTATTTTGGTTTTCATGAAAATCCTAATGTCGTATGCAATACCTTGGGTGAAAATCTATTCGGATGTTACCTTTTTTGGGTGGTTTTTGTTGGTGTTTTCTAACGTAAACAAAGTTTGTCTGCTAGTCTACCTATGGAATTGCCAATTCCAATCAAGGGCATGGGATGATTACAACATTATTTTGTAACTTATGATAGTCATTTTATTTGCAATTTGGCAGCAAGCTTTAACTGTCAATCCATATCCTAACCCAATACTTCTTACTAAATCCCTTTACAAACATATCCATCCATGATTCCATCCAAGCATTTTAATTAATTCCCTGAATTAAAGCCAAAATGGAAAACATACACACCAGAGCACTGAGTAGTGAGATGAACACCATAATCCTTGATTATACTATTCAAAATTATGATATGTTTATACAAAGGAGAGACATGAGCTCGAAATATAACATCATAACTCAAATGCTAGTACTGTTGTGAAACATCGAATCTTCATAGACCTAAAATCCCAAACCTAAATTGTATTAATATTGAAATAACTGGTTCTTACAATCTGTTCTGCAACTATACCTAGAATTGACCTCAAAATATCTGACATGCCAACCCCTATTTATGGCCTTGAAATCCTTCTTATAGAAAACGAAGGAGAAAACAAGCATCGGGCCAGAAATTACACATGTCATTGGTCAATTATTAATAGACCATAATCAATTATACTATAACCGCTAAGCTGTTAGTTGCCGGTAATAGAAACTGTTTTGCTCCTCTTCGGTTAAGTACTTGTCCACCCATCTTTGGTATTCCTCATCCATTGGCCAGTTCAAATTCACCACCTCGATCACCCTAGTATTGTAAGGTGTGTACTTCACCACAACCTGGTTAGCCTCTCTCTCAAAAGACTCTAAGAATATGTTGGTATTAATTATTTTATCCATACTGCTCACTAGCAAGTCATAGTTTGAGCCATCACAAATCAATTTGATTTGTGCATCAATAACCTCTTCTGCCTTATCTTTCCACTGTTGCAATGTCTTAATATTTCCCTATGCATCTATTATATCTAGCAGAAAAGTATCATTCCAATCATCAAAACTCTTTACCAGTTCTCTAATTTTTCTACTCAAATCATCAGGTAGGGCCTGGAATCCCTTCAATGATTTCACAAAAATTAGAGTAGACTTCAATGACTGAGGCCTGTTGTCTGCATCAAACCTGGAAGCCTTAAACATAACATCTAAATCAGTGGCCCAAGGGATCCACTTCTCAACCAAAGGAAGAACTACTTCCCAATCTCTGTTAATGTTTTTAATTCCACCCAAGAACAAAGAATACAAAGAATGTATAGATGGCAACCTACAATCAACCTTCTGATTTAGATGCCTCAAAATGGTGTCAACCACCTCATTGTGTTTAGAAATTGCATCATCCTCACTTGCCTTTAGGGCAGCCTGCAATTCTGTGATTTTATTCAACATTTGCTTCTTGGTAGGATCCACAGAATACTCAACTTCCTCTTCAACTGGCTTTGGTGTAGGGCTAAGAGTAGGTGTCCGAATGAGGGACCCAGGAGTATAAATGATTGGGATATTAAGGGGAACTGACCCTGAAGTAGTGGGTAGTGCTCTGATACGAGGGGCACTGGAGGATTCTCCTACCTACCTATATTTCATTATATCTACTTCAGACTACAGCTCAACTTTCCTCTATTGTATTCTACTATATTCCCCAATTATTATGTTGTATTTCTCCATCAGACTCTTCTTTTCAGCTTCCTCCCTTTCAACTATCTTTTGGGCCAATTTGGCCAAATTCAATGTCAAGCTTGTGGCTTCTGTTGTTGAGGTTTCAAAAGCTCTCTTGATGATGAGCCCTCCCCTTAGACTTGCGGCAATATCAGCCACATTTGGTTTTCTACCCTGGGGTGCCAATGCCCATATGGCCAGAGTTTCATATTCCTCACTAAAATCAGAGTCTTGCAGAGCTACCTTAACCTCTTCCTCACTATTTTGCACAAGATGCTTGGACTGCAGGATAGCATTGAATGCTACAACATCATCTATGTCCCATTCAGGCAGAAGTAAGACACCAGCCTGAATCACAAGTCTCCTTCCTTCCTCAGGAGTAATTCTCTTGAATTCCTCCATTAGTTTGGCCTTAACTTCATCATCATTCTCCTGTTCAGACCTATTAGGTCTTGACTCTCTCCTTCTCTTGCATTTATCCTGATATTCCTCTAATTTCATTCTCCAAACTAACTGCAAGAATACAGGATTCTTCACGAAGGCATCATCATCCAGGAATACCTTGCAGGCATCCATCCTAGCATCCTGTACACATTGCCCCTTTATATCCATATCAGTTAACACCAATTATGTTGTTGTAGGAGGAGAAGGGATACCAACATGTATGTCTTGATTAATTATAATTATTTCATCCATCAGAGCCTCTTGTGTTTCCTCAACCCTTTGCCTCTTTAGGCTTGGCTTTGATAGTAACTCTATAGGATCATTTCTCAGTGGTGAATCTAGGTCCACAATCCTTATCCCTCTAGGTTCCCTGATCCCTTGACCTGATTGTGATGATGCTTGCATTATTTGTTTTCCCCTTTTATCTCCTGCCTCCTCATCACTGCTATCATCTCTCTTCCTCTTGTATAGAGGCCTATTCTCTAGTGGCTGATAAGTTGGCCTTATTTCTTTAGGCCTCACCTCCGGTCTCTGAATTCCCAAGTCCAATTCCAAATTGACTTTCTTGGTTTTCAAGGTGCTCATGATATCTTTGAAGTTATTCATTAAGAAATCTATTCTTTCGTGAAATGGAGTGAACTCCATCAGTGGATCATATTTTGGATCCATTTTATGCACCATAGCCAACAGTTTCTCATAGGCAATCCATTTCTCTTTATTCAATTCCTGCCTACTCAAATCAAACTCATTTCTGATTAGATCCTCAGGAAAATTGAAAACATGTGCAAACTTGCCAACTTTAATTCATTGCCTGAATAGGGCAAAGAATCCCTCGGGGTCATGCTGCCTCTTAGATCCACTCTTCAAATGATAATCATCGAAAAATATTCCAAAGTGGACCCATCCTCCCTTGGAAAATACAAAATCAGAAACAACAATATAATCAGGGAACAAAGTCCCTTTTCCTTCCCTTGTCAAATTATCCTCATGAATGCAACCTAGCTGCCACATGACCTCGGCAAATCCCATCCTTGATGGTACATTATATGGGAGAATGTGAGGATCTCCCTAGAAACCATAAACCCTTAGGACAGTGCTTACGGGGTATAAGATGATGTCACCCCAATTGTGGCACACCTTCAAATTAGGCTTCCTCACTTTGGGTCGAAGGAAATCATGCAAATCCTCAGGGACCCTTGGCAGATTTACCACCAATCTAGCTCTAAGTCTAGAAGGAAAACAGTTATCAAACTACACAAAGCTAGCACCTCCGTCGTTGCAAGACAAATTTGCACTCCAAACCTATACTGGTAATCTTTCTCCACTCACTTCTTGCCTCAACACCATTTTATCTGAGAAGAAGTCAACATTCTTGTACAGGAACATATGCATTAATAGGAAGTACCAAAAGAAAGGAGTACCATTGTCCCCCATATGCAACTTCAACAAACCCTCATGTATCTTTTCAGCAAGAAAAGATGCATAGTCGTACACTACAAAAAAATTGGGATGCTGAATTTGAGCCCCCATAAACATATAAGCAATGGGCATCACGGTATTAGGGCTAAAACCTAAAATCTGGAAAAGTGAATAAAATGTTGCCAAGAAGTGATCAGCAAAATAGCTCAGCCTAAAAGGCTCTTGATCAATTGGCCTGATGTGAATCATTGAACTGCCTGCCTTGGCTAAATGAGGAGGAAGCAATTTTGATCTGAAAAGAGGCTTTGACCTGGCATAAATCTGCTTCATTTCCTCAAAATCTATCCAGACTAAGAATGGGATATATTCACTCAAATCGAAAACCTGTCGAACCTCATCTACATTTATATTCAGTAGAACCCCACCATCATTATCCCTGATAATCCTTGTAACAAGATCATATCATGTTGCCACTGCTTTGAGTAGGTCAATATCAAGAAATACATTTGGTACAACTAGTTTCCCCATATCATACTTCCAGCCATTACAAAAAGGATGAGGTACATTTCGTTGCCCATACCATCTCCTAAACATTTCTAGGCCCATCATTTGGACCCTAGTATTTGCAATATTATAGATTTTACACCTTAGTCCCTCGCCTAAGGCTTTCCCATTCATTAAAACCAAACCCCTCTTCTTGTCGTTTGTTGATAGCAGGAATTGATCTAGGAAATTGTCATATAAATTCCTTCGCAAATAATCAATATGGCCAAAATGATGCTTTGATGGTGCCATTTCGAACAACCAGGGCTTCTCCTAAAATCAAATTCTTGAACAAACTGGGGCTACCCAAAATGAAATTACACCAGAACTTTACAATTTCCCACAATTCAAAAGAACCAGTAACCTTACAGTCTTAATCAACAAGACCCCTGACGAACACAATACAACCCTCCACAAAAAACACATTCAAACAGAAACCGTGGCATATAAGGTAACTCACAGGATTTCGCACCTTGCAGAAAACCAAATCTCGCTATAATTGCTTGAAAAAATCAATCTTTGGCTCTGGACTGCTTCGAAAACATTTGAATGCCTTTGTGGTTAAGATAGAATGGAATTAACTACTTAAAGCCGATGAAAAATGGCCAGCAGAGGTCTCATCTGCCATTAAAGCTCACTTGTATGTCGTGCCAATGGATTCAATCGTATTTGATGCAATTTAAATCCTCGCCATCGATCTCTTGTTCTTGTCAGATCATTGATGATCAGATGACCATCTTCAAAAGGCTGATAGCCTGACAACATCTCCCTGTCATTATCGAGGGCCCATCATAATACACAGCGCCAAAGAAATACATGTGGCATCTACCCGTGATATCACAATCAATAAACACCCTTCACTTTAAGATCACGTGATGGTGGGAAACCGTTGATTCCCTCCATCAGTGATCATGATCATTCACAATAGTGAGCAGCACCAAAACCTATCCATCGAGCAACTTTTCATCAATATTAAAACATCATCGTTGATATCGAGCACGTGCATCTCACATCTGGTTTAGTAACCCACTCTATAATGTACTAAAATCTTATACAAATGTTAAGCACTTTATTTACTCCTTTTCAACATCGGCAACCTGGGACACGTGGTGCCCACCTTTGATATCGTAATCACTAAGCAACCAGCGGTGATGTCATCATGAGATCGCAGGGAATGGTCAAGATCAATCGTAGGGAGATCGATGGTCACTAAAAATAACCCTTGCAAAATAATACAATTACTTAAAATAAAAGAGAGGAAGGGGACACTGCCTAGGACAACGATAAACGATGGCTCAAAGTTGTTCTAAAACACAGGGCACAGTTCGACACAAACTTGAGAAATAAAAGGTCAGGCGAAATATTTAGTATTTTTATTAAAAGGGGCCCAACCTAGATGATTCAATGGGACATAAGTTGTTTTGAAACCACCCTCAAAAAGGTAATGTCAGAAAAGACCCAACCCAAACATATACATTATATGGCAGGTTACTAAAGCGGCTGCAAGATGCACGTGCTCAAAATCAACGGAGGTGTTATAATCTTGATGAAAAAGTTGCTCGACAGTTATGTTCAACAATGGTAAATGTTATGAACGAACATGATTGCCGATGACAGAGATCAATGGTTGCCCGCCATCGCATGATCGGAAGATGTGAGGTGTTTATTGATTGCGCTATCACAAGTGAGTGCCACTTGTATTCCTTTTGATGCATAGTGTGGTGGGACCGTCTTGATGAGATGGATATTACATCAGCCTTTTTGAAGGAAGTCGTTCGATGCTCTGACGAAAGTGAAGGATCGACAGTTGGGATTTGAATTTGATCGACGTTAAGTAATTTTCCTTTATTCTATTTCGTTCGATGGTTGTGTCTTGATGACAGTTTTGAGCCACTTTTGGCGCAAGTTTCTTGAGGTTTGGCAGCTGGCCAATGCATCAGTCATTCTATAGTAGGTTTTAGACTCATTAGAGTTTTTTTTTTTTTTACAGTACTAGCATCTGAATGGAAATTACTCATTTCGAACTCATTTCTCTCCATTGTATAAACATACCATTATTTTTAATAAAATGATCAAGGTTTATTTTTTTCATTTCTAAGTTATGGATGTTGAACTGTTAGTCTGTTAGCTTCTGTTATGTTTTGACAAAAATCCTGATATGATTCATGAAGTGCAATATAATATAAAATATCATGGAGACTTGGAGTGCAATATAAAATGATAAATAAAATATCCTAATTCCTGAACTTGAAGTGCAATGATTCACAATTTATTTGAATACAATATAAAAAATCATCAACTACTATTTGGAATATGATTCATGCAGTGCTTGAAAGAAATCTAAAATAAGATTATAAGATATCATGAACTTGAAGTGCAATGATTCACAAATTTCATTTAATAGAATATAAAATATCATCAACTACAGTTTGGACTTTGGAAAATTGGAAACTGATTCAAGAAGTGCAGTAAAAATACCTAAAACCTGCTAATTCTCTTCCATTTCCCAAATGGAGTCAAGGTCCTCAAAACGATGCTCATATTCAGATAAAGTAAAAGAGTCATCTTGATTTGGAGACTGCTCTGCACTGTGTTCGACCTGTGTCTCAAAATCAACATTCATTGTTTGATTTGTGTCAATTTCAATATCATTGTCATCTTCATCTATCCCAGGCCCACTGCCACTACCACTAGTACCATCAGGTCCACCACCAGTACCGACGGCTCTTAGATCTAGAGAGCTTGTGTGGCACAACTTGGCCCCTCTTCTTTTACATGTGGACCTCCAGATTGTGAGTGCCCTTTCAAAAGCAATTTTTTTGACATTATATGCAGTTCCTTTCATCCTCAAGAAATTTTCCAAATTCTTGTCCAATTTGTTTCTTAAATTTGATTTCAAAAACCCCAATGTACTAAAAAAATCTCTCATCCTCCACCAACCCCAATATCATTGTTTGACATAAATCAACAAGTTTGAAATATTCTGACATTGAACCACGCAATATTTCACTCTGACCTAAGCTTGTCCAAAACTTTTTTATTGATCCCGGTTCAAAGGCCTTCTCCTTGCCCATGGAATTAGACTAGTCCCTCATAGCTATTGCAAAACTCCGACATTGCTTTCTAAGCTTATTTTCATCTAAAATTCCTTCTATTATTTTTTCATTATATGTTACCTTTTTTGAAAACTATTCGATCACGATTTTTACTTGATCATGAAAATATTTTACGTTATATCGGTTTACCCAAAATTGAGGATACACAATACCCATGGCTTTAAGTATTTCATGTTGAGGGAATCTTTCACGAATCTCTAAGGAAAGAGATTTTTCAATTTCCTTCAAATTATCACTAACAAATTTAACAATGTCGTTAAAATCTTCCTCGTTAACAGGTACTTTTCTAGAGCGCCTGCCAGTGCCTGTCTTACAATGGTACATTGGTATCTCATGTCCATGTACACAAATACATAAGTGCCCGCTTGCATTAAACTGTAAATAATTATCAAGATTATTCAAATCAGTAATTTTCCACCACATCAAATAATTTGCGCCTTCTTGTGTTAGATCTAGATATAGATGATCGAGGGCCAAGCATGTAGGTTTACGTAGATTGGTATATTCATAAATATACATAGTTCTATCTTGGGCTTTCTTCATAAGATTGTTCATCTCATCCAGCATGGGGAGAAGAATAGCTAAAGTCAAGAGTGTCTCTATATCGCTTAACCTATGTAAGAGTTCACGAGCTTTGTCTACTATGCTGCGATGCTCGTACATCAACCCAATCAAGGATTGATATTCTGAAAGAACTCGTTGTGCTGGTCTTTGCAGGGAGATCCATCTAGTATTGAAATCCTTGAGAAGATTGTTTCCAAGTGTTATCCCCTTAGCAAAATGTTGAAGTTCAAGGAAACGTTTGGGACTTCGGCAGAAGTATGCATGGATCTCGCGAACTAGATTTTCAAATTTTGATACTGTTGGAAATTTGCTTACAATTTTAAATGCTAAATTCATTCTGTGCACCATGAAGTGAATGCCAAGCATGTATGGTGCACAAGTAGTTTGTAACTTTGTGCAAAGACCGCTCCTTTGACCTTGCATCACTGCAGCTCCATCAGCTCCTACACACACCAACTTTTTGGCAATTGTCAACTCATGCAATCCTGCAATTTCATTCAAAGAGTTCTTGACTAGTTCAAATAGATTTTGCGATGTTGAACTGTCCTTCATTTTACGAACACAAAGAAGATGAGCTTGGCGCACATGTTCTACAGTATACAAATGCATACAAACCCAAGAAGTATTGTCTACCGCAGTAACTTCATCTAAAGATAATGCAATGAAATTTGACTCTTTTAATTTCTCCTTTAAATCTTGCTTTTCCACTATAGCAAGATAGTTCGCCAATTCCCATCCAACGTTTACTGACCAATATGAGAAGGGAAAGTGGGGAACACTCAAATAAGATAATAAATCAAAATGTTCTGGGTAGTTTGTCATAGGACACCCCCTGGACAATATATGAAAAACAACACTCATCTGAACGGTTTTTGACAGATTTGCTACTGCCATGGCTTTTCCAAAATGAGCCTCAAGTGTACCTTCACATTTTTTAATCTTCGACATTCTATGGTTATGCTTTCCATAATCTATGGCATACTTAACATGAAGAAATTCTTCCTTTGATTTCCATCGTACGACTGATTGTTCCTTTCCGTCTATGATTTGTTTTTCGTAAACTTTGTCGATATTCTTTTCTATAGTGTCAAGCTTTAGTTGCATTGTTTTGTCTCTTCCACATTTCCAACTACAAATCTTACATCTGACCTCTGTTGCCCTTTCAATATCATTTTCGTTTGATACCCCCACTGGTTCAAGGAATGGGTACTTCGACAACCAACCAATTTGAAAACTCTTGGTCATTTCCCACTCACGCCCCAATTTTGCTTTGCCTTTTCTTTTCTTGCTACCAACATCATCCTCATCCAAGTCGATTATCTCATTCTGGCTATCTAGGGTATCCCTTGGAACATCTTTTGTGGTATTTCCATCCTCATTTGATACATTTTGATTTAACACAATGACAATCTCACCTTAACCTTCCTGTGGTGGAAGAGTTGATGATGTATCTCCATCTTCAATATTATTTGGTGGAAGAGTTGATGGTGTAGCTCCACCTTGATATGATGGATTAGAGGCTTTTCCAATTCCAAAGTAAGACTATATGGTACCTCCCCATTTTGGGCGTTTTGATGTCCTCCCAGACTCTTTATTACCTGCCTGCTCAAGAGTCTTACCCTTTCTGCTCGACATATTGATCTCACTTCGAATAAAAGCTAGAAAAATCAATCGTCTTGTTTAAGGACAGACTAACAAAGAATATAGATCGCATTCCCTACTGAAAATTATGTTTAAGACTGAAGCAAGAATGGAAAACAGATAAAGAAATCTTATTATTATAACTAATAGTCTAATAACTAATAATAGTATGAAGATTCAAGAAATGATCACTCACCTTTGACTCTACGTTTTCAGGTTTCGATGACTTCTGAATCAAGAAGTAGAACCTCAAAACTGAACAAAATGTGTAAGAACAAATAATAGTTTCAATTGGATTTATATAAATCCATATTTGGCGAATTCCGTAGGATTTTGAAATGGTATGTTAAAAATTTAGCGAATCCTGTGTGCTTATACAATGATACCTTGAAATTTTCAAGGCGAAATAGGTCCTTATAAGCAATTGTTTATAAATTTTAATTGGTGAAATGGGTCTTCACAAGCAACTATTTGTAAATTTTAATTGGCGAAATGGGTCTTCATTTAATGTTGTTTTAATAGTATTGGCATATATGTTGGTGACTTTGACATGCTCCCCGAGATTCCAAGCGAAAATATTGATCGGTGCATTGGAAACACATAGTCTATTATGGAAAATTCATTGCCTAAACATGCCTCGTAAAAAAAACTACTAGCGAATGGACATGCATTGGATTGATAGTCTATGATTTCCTAGTGATTTGAACACCCTGTAGATACGGTAGATTCACCAAATTTGAATTGCTAGATTCCTAGAATTCACCAATTGGCGATAATTCGCCACTAAAGTTATCCCTGATTTTGGATCACATTGGAAGATGCAATAAGATAGTTTTGGTCCTCTCTATCCTTGGGATAGAACTGCAATAGGTTGTCATGGTCAGCTTGGTGAAACCATTATTTATATTCTTTCCTAGATGACCAAATTGAAGTTGTGAAGAGTTACTATGGATATAAATGCAAGATATTTTCAAATGCAAAGGTATGGAAGTAAAAAGAAGTGCAAATAAGTATGAGTGTGAAATGTATTGAATATCCAATAGAGCTAGTGCTAAAGTGTGAAGAAGAAAGATCAACTGCACTTTAATGCCTCAATCAACAGAGTGAATTGTTGACAAATATTGTACTTCTTTATAAAACTGTGTATCCTACTCTGAGATAGTGATTCTCATTAGGTCCTTGTATCTTTCCCCTGAAGTTGTATGTGCTTCAGTTTTGAAAGTCCTTTTTATCTTTCTCTAAGGTAGTGTGCCTTAGTTTTCAAGTCCTTTTTTACAGTGAGCCTTTATATTGTGAGTTAACTCTCACCATGGTTTTTCTCTCATTAGGTTTTCCATGTAAATATGATGTTATCTTGTGGACATGTGTTTCTTGTTTGTTTTTCATTTTTGTTGATTTGATTAAGATATAATTTTTAAATTTTTCATTGCTAAAGATTGCTTAAAGTGTTGAAGGTTTAAACTGCAATATCTTTCTTTGTTGCTATTTTTTTTAAGGTTTTATATTTTATTAAGAAGTATTATTCTGAAGAGTTCAAGTTTTGGAGGGGTATAAGTTTTTGAAGATATTGATTCATCCCCCTCTCAATATCTAGTTTATTCAAAATAAGTAGGAATAGAGGTTATAATTGTAGGGAGGGAGACTTAACTTCCTCCTTGATTTTGAGTGTATTCTAAAGCTTGAGCATAACTAGCCATTTTAGGTAAATTATCATCAACTATATGGGCTAGGCTATTCCTAACCTCTAATCCATGATCATCACTTATAATTTTCCTCATGTTTTCAAGTATAGGAACTATTGTACTAGAAATGTATTCAATACTCACAAATTCTTGAAGTTTTTCTAAGTCCTTGTCCAATTTTTTCAGTTTGTCTTCAAGAATATGAGCAACCATAGTCTCAACATATTTAAAAATAAGTGTTTGTAAGGTTGGCATTGGAATGGTAACATTAGGAATAGATTCCAAAATAGGTTGAGTATTGAAAACACTTGTCATGAAAGAGTTAGAAGACTCATGATCCGTAGCAGATGTAAAGCCAACGTGAGATGCCATAAGACTAGAACTACATCTCATTGGAGTATTGGCAATAGGGCACTAGGTTATGAAACTCATACGAATTGTAAAACACTTAAGTGTATTTAATATGAAAACTAAACTAAAAAATAGACACAACTAAATAGCTAGAAACAAAAATGAGAGACCAAAAACCCACAAAAAACATAGAGATAGATATCTGTGATAAATCTGAGCCAAAAAATGCAGGACAGTGGTGCCTAGGGAACCTATGTTCTAGTCGTGATTTTACAAAATTTTGATTGTCTGTTATACTATTTAAGGTTTTTGTGTTAATGTGCAAACGGGTTTGATAGATAATTATTTTCTAGATTTTCTCAATTTTAGAATTATGAACTTAAGAATATGAGCATGCAACAATGTTGAAAATTTAAATGACACTTTTGAAATGTAAACACATAATTTAGATAACAAAATCCAATAAAGAACACAAAAAGAAAGAGTTGATTCAAATTTCAGCCACAAAATGAAGGATAGAGGCACCCATGGCACCTATTTCCTAGATAGTGATGTAGAGAAAGGGACTCAACTAAACCAACTTGACACAACCTGAACCATGATCCATCATCAACAATGACAAAATGCAACCCGAGTCATCTTGAGAAAGTTGCTATAATGGCCTAATGGGCACTTAACAAAGATAAAAACATAAAAATTGTAATTATTGGATTGTATAGGATTTCCACAATATATTTTATTTATCCCAAGTCCAACCATAAACAAACTATGCATAGATTTGTTCAAACATCAAGAAAACTAGGTTTTTTTTAATTTTTTTCAAGCAAAATGAGACACACAGTCTACCATGACTCATGCAAATGAATAAATAATTTTTTTTCCTTTAAAGGGTTTTTAGAACATGTAAAAAAAAAAAAAAAATCACCATTTATTATCACTTTTTGATAGTGGAATAAAAAGATATGCATTTTCCTTATTTGCTGGAAACCCTAGTTCCTGAACAGGGTTGTTAAGAAGATTGACATGGTAGACCAATCAAACAATCTCTTCTTTAGGACTGGTAAGAACCAAAAAACTTATGTAATACAATTATATTTCCATCCATATAAATTTAAGGACTGTACCATTTTGTACAAATCCATACTAGGTGAAATAGCAACAAATTTGTAGGAAAAACACAAGAAAATGGCCCCAAAAATTATTCAAATCTTCATTCCAACTTCACCAACATTTTGGGTAGAGCATACAAGGCCTATTTATTCCCTTAAAATAATTTCCTCACATACAACCAACCATTTAACCAATTTGTTAACCAAAATGACATTTTGACACTTTTTGTAAAGTTGCTTGACAACTTTTTGACAACATTGTGCAACTTTTGCATCTTTTATCCAAATGACCCTAAACTTTCACAAATAACTCCAAATGATCATTAATGGTCCAAAATGACCTTATTCACACGAAACAACACAAAATAAGACAAAACTCAAAGTTTTAACATGTTGACCAAGAGGGTGCTCCTGCACCAGATAGGGTGACTAAAAATTCAAAGTGTGATTTTGTTTATTATTGTTTAAGGTTCTCAATTCTCTGTGCAAATAGATTTGATAGTGAATATTTTTCTAGATTTTATTGATTTTATGACTATGGAAATGGAAAATGAAAGTATGCAAATGTATGAAAGATGAATGAAAAATTTTGAATGCTATTTTCTAATGCAAAATGCAATGATTGACTAATTCCAAGATGTAAAGTTTTGAAAATGACGATTTTATGCAGTTTTGACACAAAAATATGCAATTTTTTTCACTTTTTTGACCTAAATGAAAGGCCTAAATGCATGCAATGCATAATTTCATAATTTTATGACCTAATGAATGCAATTTGAATGTAGATCTAAGGTAAAATGACTGAAATAAACCCTATTTTAATGTATGATACAATATGAATGTAATATTTTTGTATTTTTATGTCTTTTTGTGATGCAAAAAGGAAGGAAACCCTAAATGAGAAATGAAAAGCAATGCAAAGAAAAACCTAGATCTAGGGTGGGTTTTTAGAAGTTATATAATGTTAACATGTCGAGCTCACCAAAATAAAATGGTGGGAAAGGGAAACCTTTGGGTTTTGCCTTAGGGTTTGACACCTTTCCCTTATTTCATTTAATGTAGGGGTGTAAGTGGTTGTGGGGGATGTATGAGTGCAATTATGCAATGGGGTTTTAATGGATTTGGATAAGGTATGTGATTAACTTACAACCTAATAGGTGAGTCAACCAACCCTTAAAGAAATTAAAAAATGTATTAATAATGAAATGCAATGATCTAATTGTCCTAATGATACATATAATCACTTTAACATAGAAACATCAAATGCGAAATGTCATAGAGAAAATCAAACAACTGAAACAAAAAGGGGAGGATATTGTGCACCTAAGGTATAAATTCTAGCTTGATTTTTCAAGGCATTGGTGTCAGGGGTGCCACTATCTTGCTAGGTAATTTTCAGATCAATCTAGATCATACATGGTGTATCAATCCTAGGAATTATTTGTTCCTTCTCCTCTAAAAGGAAATTCATTTACTTGAAAAGGGGGCATAAATTGTTGGTTTTTATAGAGCTATAGTAATAAAGTTTTGTTTTTAAATCACAACTTCTCTTTCCTTAGTGGATTTTTTGTGATGAATATGCTTGCATTTATTTTAGTATATATTTTTTAGTTCATTCATGAAAAATATTAGTCATAGCTACACCTTAATTGGGTTCTTGTGTACATTGCACACATGCCTCATCCAAATGGGGAACCCCTTTTTTTTTTCTTTTGTAGGTTCATTGCCTTTTCTCTTTAGAAGAAAATTCCTCAAAAAATGAGTAATCTTCCTATTATTTATCAAGATCATATTAAATAAGGCAGATTGGAATGTTTACAACTAAGGGGGACCAAGTAAAGATTTATAAAAAATTATTATTGCTGGTTAGAAGGTCTAATGAAGGGTACTCCCCTTACAAATGAAAACTCGCCACAACACAGATTTTCACAGTAAAATGAAAGAGCAAAGAAAATATTTTCTTTTAATAATGAGAATGACACTACAACTTTACATTGCCATCATATTGGTTTCCTGAGTACATCATTTGGAAAAATCTAAAAATCTACAAATCTAAGCCAAACTCTTCTCTAGGCTCTCATGACCTTACTGTCAATTCCTTATAGCCAAGCCTTAGCTTCTTTCTTAGCCACCTAATTCCCCATTATTGATGGGTTTATATATCTTTTTATCTTTACCATCTCTGGCAAGAAATCTTCTTCACTATAACCACATTATCCATCTAGGGTTTCTTGTACCTAATCTTCATTTAATTTTGTTTCTCACCTTGCCTTAGCACCACCACCATCACCCAACTAACAATCAGGAATGGTTTCCTCATTGTCTGCACTATCATCTCTAACATGATATCAACCTTCATCTTCATGTTTCATAATTGGAAACACATTGTGTTATTAGATTGAGACAATTCCATGTCACACCAATATTGATCTCTCTCACCAATCGCCATCCTCGTCACCATTCATAATTCATAACAATGATGGAAATTTCTTGTCATCTAATCAAATTTTGTTACTTGTTCATCCACATCATTGAAACCCATCACCATCGCCTTCCTATCAGTCCCACCAAGGTCTTCGCCAAGTCTTCACTATGTCGAGAGGACACCAAAGTGATTCTCCCAAAAATATAGAAGTCTCATTGATGAATCCCCATTGGGTTTTCGAAGAGACTCAAACATAACTCACTCTTATACAAGCAGATCTCCTTGATGAAGAACCTTCACATCATCCTCGCTCAATCATTTGTTGCCACCTATCAATCATTATTTTTCATCATCACTAGCCTAGTCCCACTTATTGTTATATTGAACAGACTCTTAAAATTGTCTCACCAAGATGCATTTATCTCTCTGATGAAAGGATTTTTGGAATGTCGAAGAGAATTGTATCTTCATCCTGCCAAAAATGATGTGTTCCTTCAATATGAGTACACCAACCATTTTGACCACTGCCACCATGTTGTAGTATCAAAGGGATCTTGAATGTCATCCCATCGATACATGAACCTCCCTCCAATATGACTCCTTTGTGGCCTTTTACTGATTTTGGCCCTACCATTGGTATGTTGATGGGACTTGAATCAGGGTCCCTTTGAGATCTCCCTATCACGTCAATAAGCTAGTCCACTAAACATAGAATTTTGGATGCCAAAATTTGTTCCTCCCTCATGCTCTTAAGCCTGAACTCAACCCTTATTGGAAAATAAATAACACAGATTGATGAAAGATTGTTTGTATGCCTTGAATGCTCCTAGGTCAAACACCAGGGGTAATTTGAAAATGTTTCATGAACATTTGTGGATCTGATGCTCATTCTGAATCCATCTTGTTGCCTTATTTACCTGAACCTTCTTTCTCAACTATCCCTATAACTTGATGTCTCTACCATCTTTCATTCTTCCTTTCTTTCTCTCTCTATTCACATAACTCATTTCCTACCAATATACATTATGAAAATCTAAAAGTAATCAATTTCCTCTTCAAAAAAATAATGATATTCATGCATTACCTCATTCTCGATTGCTGCTAAAACCATTTTTTCATCATCACCCTTGGGTTCAACACTATATGCCTCTTTCTTTATGCCTTCTAAAAGACATTTTTCAGCTGCAATCAGTTCCTGCTATGCATCCACACCAATTTTATTAGTATAATCCAAGGACTCTTCCTTTTCTTCTTGTCACAAGTTTTCATTCATACCAATCTCCTTATCACATAAGAAGTCACCAACTGATGCCAAGGAAAGATCACCAAACATCTTAACATTCTTCCCTTCACCTCCTTCCTTATTTTCAACACCCTCATGTTGATCTATTGATTCAATTACTTTTTCCATTGCTACATGTTGGTCCCCATTGGAACATACACCAAAATATAGGCAAACCCCATCACCTTCTATCACAACTTTCACTATTATTGTGATCCTATAAAATGCTGCTTCCTAAAATGTAAGAGATGTTAGATAAAACTAATAGTGCAATAAAGAGAAACAACAAGATAATAGGGCACCTCAATGATTAGCCTAAGAAGATGAACAATATGAAAGCAAGATAAACAAGTAAATTGCTGTTATACCTTCATGTTGTTGCTTCCTTGGTTGGCCCTTGATGTTGAAGTCTTGTGTGCTCCTTGGATGGCAATGAAAATGAAGTGGATGCAAGATGAATTGATGCAATATGGATGCTAAAATATATGAGAGATTGAATGGCAATTTTGCAAGAGTTTGTTTGCAAAAGACTTGATCCTCTAAAATGAAGGAATTGAAGGGGTATTTATAGGCCAAATTGAATTCTCTAGAGAATTCAACGGTTGGGATTGATCCAACAAAGATCAAGATGAAGGGCTATGGTGAGTTGAGGACTCACAAGCCCTCACATCTTGACATGTGGAAGGTGAGATGTCCTAAGGTGGAGTGATGTGGAAATGAGGTGGAAGAGAAGGACAAGAGGTGGAAGGGAAGTACATGAGGTGGATGAAGGACAAGTACCTTTGAGGTACCTTGGGGAATGAGAAGATTTCCTCAAAAAGGAACTTCTTGTCCCCAAATGAGGATGAAAGAGACTTTTGAGGAATTTTAGAATTCCTTAAAAATCTCCATGGGAAAAGGGAAAATGTGTGGGAAGAATAAATGTAAATTAAGATTCATTGGATAAAAGGAGATCTCCAAAAAGCTAGAGATTTGTCACATGTAGGAGATGTGACAAGTCCAAGGTTCTAGAAGCCCTTGGCACATGTGAAGTGACAAGGCAAGGCTTCTAGAATCTTGCATGGGGATGGGAAAGACCTTGGAAGAATAAAAATGAATTAAAAATTCACATGGGGAAGAGAGGAACCTTGGTAGAATAAATGTGAATTAAAAATTCACATGGGGAAGGGAGTTCATATCAAAAATGGTAAGTGGGAAGGTTGACCAAAAAGGTAAGCCAAATGTGGCTAATGATTCTGATTAAGGTTGTGCAAACACATGATTAAGGTAATTAATGATGGATTAGAGGCAAGTGGGAGATTATGGAGGATGTGACACTTAATCAAAATTAAGTGGTGCACATCCTAATCACAGATTAATTACTTTAATCCGGATTAGGAGAGGGTTATGGAGAATGTGACAAGGAGAGAGAAAAAGGGGAATTAAAAATTGGTTTCAATTCAAATGGGTTAAATGACTAAATTAAATAATTTGTCATGTTTATTTAATTTAGAGAAGACAAGGGGGTAAGGTAAAGTATTTAATTTATTTAATTAGATACTTTAGGAACCTTAGGCAGAAAAATTAAATAATGATTAAATAAATTATTTAATCACTATTAATGAAATAGATGAATAAAGTAGACGATTTTGATCATATGAGAGTGATCAAATTTGGATGTCTACAATTATAATTATTCCTTCATCATCACTCTTCATGTCATTCCAACACAAACCAGATTTGCTTCTAACCTCATCAAAATCTAAAAAGAAATTAACCTTCTCATTCCTAACCATCCCATTCACATCATTCACATGCAAACCAAAATCTTCTATGAATTCCCAAGATCTAAGTTTTACCTTTTCTTCAACTGCTACCACTTGGGTTTCCTCTTCTTCAAGGTCCTCCATTACTCTCCATCTTTCTATGGTTTCTACCACCTCTGTATCCTCATCCTTTATGTCTGCTAATACATATCTCTCAAATTCAAGCTCATGTTCCTCAATATATTCGTACTCACCCTCTTCCTCAGTGTCACATGCATGAAACTCTACTGCATCCTCCTTCTTTCTCATAGTCAAAACATCATTAGAAAGATAAAATTTATCTTCAGTTCTTTCCTTCTTTTGTTTTCTCCTTTTAATGACATCCTCCAATTCCTTTATTTTTTGTTGTATTTATATCAACTCAATTCTTATTTATTCTTGCACTCTCTCTCTAATTCTCTATCTAATTTCCTCTAGTCTGGGAATCCTTAGAATCTATCTAATGACAATTTCATTTCTCTTTTCCATTTTCTAGGACGTAATAACTCAAATCCTCAACCCTCAAGTTACTTTTAGAGATTCACAAGTCCCTCTGTAGTTACAAGTTCTCCTTGCAACATTATCTCACTCACACAGCTATCCTCTACCCAACAAAGACTCTGGAAGATGCTTCCTCTACCACTCAATCTCAGTGGAGGAACTCTACATCTTCTATCTAGCTTTATCTCTACTAGAGGATAGCAGTCACAAACCCTCTTTCATGCCTGCAACAAACATATTTTCCCACAACTCTCTCTCTTGCAGCTTCACCATGTCACTCTTCACTCATAGTTCTTGGTGCATACTCTGCACTCTCAAGATATTTTGTGTCTGATACCACTTGATGAGAGTACTCCTCTTACAAACAAAAACTCACCACAACACGGGTTTGCACAAAAAAAATGAAAGATCAAAGCAAATGTTTTCTTTTAATAATGAAAATGACACTACAACTTTATACTGCCATCATATGGGCTTCCTGAGTGCATCATTTTCAAATCTACAAATCTCAACCAAACTCTACTCTAGGCTCTCATGACCTTACTATCAATTCCCTACAACCAATCCTTAAAGTCTTTCCTACCTTCCTACTTCCCCCTTACTGATGGGTTTATATATCTTTTCATCTTTACCTTCTCCGACAAAAACTCTTCTTCATTGTAACCATGTCGGTCATCTAGGGTTTCTTGTATTTGATCTTCATTTAATTTTGGTACTCACCTTGCCTTAGTACCACCACCATCACCCAACCAACAATCAGGAATGGTTTCCTCATTGTCTGCACTATTGTCTATAGCACGCCATCAGTTACCATCTTCACATTTTGCAATAAAAAACGCATTACATAATCAGATTGAGACAATTCCATGTCACACCAATATTGATCTCTCTCGTCAATCACCATCCTCGTCACCATTCATAATTCACAACGAAAAATGTGAATTTCCTATCGTCCAATCACATTCTGTTACTTTTTTATCCATATCATCGAACCCCATCACCATCGCCTTCCTATCAGTCCCACCAAGGTCTTTGCCAAGTCTTCGTTGTGTCAAGGGGACACCAAAGTGACTCTCCTCGAAATCTAGAAGTCTCACTGATGAAGTCCACATTGGGTAATTGAAGAGACTCAAACATAACTCACTACGATACAAGAAAATATCCTCAGTGAAGATTCTCCATGTCATCCCCGCTCAATCGTTTGTTTCCACCTATTAGTCATTCTTTGCCATCATCACTAGCCTAGTCCCACTTATCGACATATCAAACAGGCTCGTGAAATTGTCTCATCGAGATGCATTTCTCTCTCCAATGAAAGGCTTGTTGGAATGTCGAAGAGACTTGTATCTTCGTCCTGTCGAAAATGATATGTTCCTTTGATATGAGTACACCAACCATTGCAAACACCACCACGTTGTCTTAGTATCGAAGGGACCTCGAATCTCATCCCATCAATACATGAACCTCCATCTGATGTGACTCATTCACGGTTGTTTAATCTTGTTGACCCCACCATTGGTATGTCGATGGGACTTGAAACAAGGTCCCTTCAAGATCTCCCTATCATACCAATGAGTTTGTTTGACCAATGCTTAATGCAAAAGTTTGTTCCTCCCTCATGTTGATTTCTCTTAGGCTCGAACTCAGCCCTTATTGGAAAATAAATAACGCATATTGATGCAAGATTATTTATACACCCTAGATGCTCCTGCATCAAGGTCTTAGGTTCAAGTTCTCTCACTTTTCAAGAATTTCTTCATCCCATGGAATTTCCCATTTTTAGGGATTTATTTATCTCGAGTAAATTCACCTCACGAAAAAATCCAAAACTATCAAAAATCCACGAAATTCAAAATCCTGTTAAGTTAAAAAATTCGTGATGTAAAAAATCGATGAAATATAAAAATCCCCAAAATTCCATTTTCAAAAAAATCCAAAGCTCTTTTAGAATTCTGAAATTTCTTTAAAAGGAAAAATTCTCAAGATATAAAATTTCTTGAAAAGGAAAATTTCCCGAAAAGGAAAATTTCTTGAAATGGAAAATTTCCCAAAATGAAAAATTTGTTGAATTTCAAAAATATTTGAAATTCTTGATAGCCTAAAATCTCTTAAATTCTTTGATAGGGTTGAAATTCCATAATTTTATGACAAAACGAAAATCTCAAAAAGATTTATTTTTGATGTTTTAAGGATTGGATTTTAGCATGTGAATTAATAATAATGGTATTTGTTAAATGTGAAAAAATATGGGTTATTTTCCTTATAATTTGAGGTAAATTTGATATATTTAGATTTCTAAGGGAAATATGTTCATGTTTGGCTAACAAATGCAAGCTGAGAAGAGAGGAGATATCATAAAAAAATTCTTGGGAGAAGATTAAATAAATCAAAGGGGTCCTACATATGGATTCGTGTTAATGCTTGCTAGTCTAGGAGGTGTTATGTATCCCCATGGTGCCAAGAGGGAAATCTAAAAAAGATTGTAGCCGAGTCAAACACAATATTCAATGTAGTCCTAGATTTAATACTGATCCAAATAAGAATTCATGCCAAAGTATGTGTCAGTTGTGCGAAGTGTTTATGGGATCAACAATGAGGATTTATTTTGAATTTTCAAATAAGGACAAATTCCAAGATCAAGAGTGTAACTGAATTTTAAATTGGAGATAAAAGGGAATATTTTATAAGTATTTAATGCACCTCCAATATTAAATGTAATGTAAACCACCCTAGTTTGGATTGATCTGGGCCATTGATTAGAAACGAATTCCTTCAATTTGTATTTAAAAATCACTAAAAAGGTTATGCCTTCTCATTGTAAAAAGGGAGAGAACTTGTAATTGTTGCCAAGATACTACTAAAACTAATACAAAAATTGAGCTTCATGAATTTATCATGTGTTTAATTTTGAATGTTAGCATGGTTGCATGTGTTTGCTCTAGATTCATCTCTTAAAATTAGTTTAGCTTGCCTAAAGATTTTTTGGAGTTAATATTTGATCGAGTTCCAAGTTCATACCATTTTATTCTTGTTGACTGTAAGTCTCAGTGCATAGTTAGTCTAAACCATTTTTATGCATAAGTTTAATTATATATTATTTATTAAATTATATTGATATTGATGGGTTTAATGAACAATTTATAATCTAAAAATATTTAAGAAACCATTAAAGATTGCATCTATTATATGTAGTTGTGTTAAACTAGCAAAGCATAATTAGGGTTTTATGGAACCTGTCTATTGATTCCAATTTATTTTTAGTCTTAGGTTAAGTTAGGTTTTCCAAACCTTAATCCTTTTGAATTCTATTTGAGGGTAAAATTCAGAAAATACAAAAATATCAAAAGTTGAAAGCTAAATAGGAGATTTTAGATCTCATGAAAAGTTAAAAAATTGTTGAACATAAGTTGCAAAGAAGTTTCCCATTTTCTAGCAAGCATAAGTCCCCTTGTGATTACCAACAATATCAAATCATTCACTGAGCTATCCTAAAACATGGTCAAGACCTTAATTTTGGAATGTTGGGGTAATCCTATTTGATCAATTAGTCAACAAATAATGTTTCCTTGTTCAAGAGAGAATAAGATACTCAATATTTTAATTATGTGTTGGTGAGTGCAAAAACACCCATTAACAAGTTCTTTAAAAAAAATAGCAATTGAAGTGATTCAAAGTTCCTCAAGAGATTACACTAACTTTGTGGCTCTATGATTTAATCTAGTTAAACAAAGTTTAGTTCATTTTTATATTAATTTATTCATGCTTGTTATTATTCTAGTAGAATTTCAAAGTTAGGATTATCCTTCTCTCCTCTCTTGATATTTTTAAATTGTTTATAAATAGGAAAAATAATAGAAACATATTAAAAATTGGTTATCTTATGGTGTTCCTATAACTCATATTTTATTTTATTCAAGATCAAGGAAACCTAATTTAGGGTTTTGAATGCTTTTAAAAAATTATGCAATCATCAAAACCTAACCCTTAAACTGTAGATTCAAAAATACAATCATGTAAGTCCATTGGCAAGAACAATAAAATAATAAATATATGATTCAACTAGAACCTTGGGGCAATCATCTTCTTCCTAAAGATTGCATTTATTTTTAAGAGAGATGTAAGTTTGTTTGGATTTTCATCTATGTTATGGGTGTGTCAAAACACTCGTCAATAGGTTCTTTGTAAGAAAACTCTTTGCGTGGAAACTCCTTCATAACTACCTACAAAGTAGAGAGAATTTAGTTTTTGTCCAACACATCCTAGTCCTCTATCCTTTTTGCAAGAAACAAGAATCTATTAAGCATTCTTTCTAGTTCTGCTCATGCATGCACCATTTATGTAAATTCATTATTTCTACCTTCCTTGCTATAATCAACCATCAATTAGCCTAGAATCATGCCTTTCACTACCTCCCTTTCATCTAATGCCATGTTTGAGTCCTAATAAACTACTATTTGGTTTATTTGGAAATACAAGTGTGTTACTCTTTTCTTCTACTATTTCACAACCACTTGAAGTTATTTTTTCTCTAAGATCTTGTTCATTGTTGCTAATCTTTACCAATATCATGCAATAAGCATTGAAATCCAATATGAAACTCAAACAATAGATGAATGCTATATAAGAGCAAATTAATACTCTTGCTAAATTCAACTTAGAGATTGCTAAACATGTAGATAAATTGACTATCAACACAAAATATATTAGAAACAAATTTAAAAATCAAGAAAAACTTAACATAACCTTCATTTATATTAAAAACATATTAAAAAAAATCAAATATTTTATAATATACTCAGGACTTAAAGTTCAGTGACCAATTATTACAAAATTCAAGTGATAAAAATCATGTCTATACTATATACTAAATGATGTTGTCAGATATATGATAACTAGCTATTTTTAACATCATATTGTAGTAATTTATTTAAATATATTATAATATATGCTTATTAAAAAAGGTTGATGATTTTTGTTGTTATATGGAACTATCCTAAAGTATTTCAGCTTTTTTGTTTTTATATATTCGAATATAGACACATTAGGTTCTATATTTCATTGTCCTAACCTTCTTTCACTATCTCATCAATTTCTCCACGATTTCATTTCTCTTTGTTTTTATTACCTTTCATATTTGATTGGCACGCTTTGGTGATTGTAATGAACGACTTTGATGTCACATTAGGTTTGTGTCTTTATCTTTCCCTTTCTACATAAAAGGAAGATGGGACATGTCTGCAATGCATGCCTAATAAATTGAGTAGTGATATCATCTTAGCTAAATTTTAATAAGTTTTATGTGGTTTAAAGAATGTGCATCTTATGATTGATTTGATTATCTAATACGAAGGAATTCAAGTTGATAGAGATTGGAGTCTGAATTTATGAATATACATTAGAAATACAAAATAATTATGAAATAAAAGTAAATTGAAATGTTGAGATAGAATTAGGGTTTATGTGAAATCAATGTGTTGTTGATAATTATTTTGATTTATTGATATGTTGTGATAAATATTTGGTATTGAATTTATGATTGAAGATTTATGATAGATGAGTTGAAACTTTTAATATTCTAGACTATGTTTTGCAATTTGATCCATGGATTTTTTTAGTGGAGTTTGAACAATTGTAGAATTTCATCTTCACAATCTATAGAACTTGTTTTCTAGTGTGTGTACCTACTTTTGAGAAAGTGTGGAGCTACATAGCACCTTTGGGGCCCTATTATGTATGGAGAAATATGTGTTTGACTTTCTTGATAACAATTAAGTTCTTATATATTATTTGATAATATTATAAAAAAATATTAAAGCTGGCAAAATGACCTCATCCACTTGTGATCTTGATATAACTCACCTCCACATATTCATCTCTTAACTTAAAATATGTTTCTCGTTGACTTAGTTTAGGTTCATGAGTACAAAAGTGATCCAAATCACACCCATACACATGGATATGAACCAAACAATTTCAAAAATCAAATTTAAATTTGAAACATTTTGTCATCTTTTCAATTAGACATTATAAGTTGATTAAAGTATAAATTATGTCAAATCACATGTTAGGGTGTTGTATTTAAATACTAGCCCCAATAGAATGAATCATATGTAGAATAACTACAACACAACTAGAGTTCAAAATAAAAGTGGGAAAAAAAAAAGAATTTACATCAACATCACATTAGATTGTGATTATTTTATGCTTGATTATCATTCTCAATCCATTTTCTTATAGATATAATTTTTTACTATAGTATTTTTATTGACAAGAACATGACCCTTGTGATTTGGTAGATTCCCTAAAGGTATGTGAATGCCACACATTCTTATTGAATTCAAATACTTGAAATGAGGCGAAAAGTGTTATAGATTGCAAGGATTCAACAAATCCTCTCTATGTTTGATAGGTTTACATATGCACATTAGGTTTAGGTCCAAAAACATAAAGGTCGGATCCAGACATGTGGATCTAGACCGAAATAATAAATATTTAAAGCTCTAGACTAATGATAGAGCATACAATTATAAAACCTTAATAAATATATTTATAATACGTGGACATAGCTTATGCAATAAATTCTAGATTTTTTTTTTTTTAGAATTAGGTATTATACTAATGCATTTGAAAATCAACACTTTGAATCAAAGTGTTGATCTTCATAGCCACTAAACAAATCCTTAATATATTCAACAAAAAATCATACTCATAGAAAAATATATGAACCCAAAATGTTGTGAAATTCAAATTTAAACTTTTTGTAAATGTGCACATAAATCTCTTGATTAACCACATTTCAGAAATTACTTAGGATATGCAAACATCTTCCATTTATTTTGAAAATTTTGACACTAAAATCTCTCACCTTCATCTACAAGAATACAAATGAGTCAAAAAATTTGTACCAAAAATACATGCTAATTTTCAAGCCGAAATCTTAGAAAACCCATTTTTGGGCACTGAAACTATGTTGCAAACTTCACCAACAACTCAACATTTTTTCTCTTTTGCAATCCTTCTTCACTTCCATACTTAGATGCATTGGATTTATTTCTCATTGCTCCTACAAAATCAATTTCTAGACTCCATATTAGGTGTGGAAATCATCTAGAGGCACTTTCTAGCAATTCAAAATTATCTCCACTCCTCTGGCACCCAAAATGAATGTGCAACAAGAAAGGGGCATTCTAAAACTACTAGGGAACCCATGAGGCATGCATTTGTAACAATCAAGAATTAGGAATTGTACTTTTATTTTCTAGAATTCACATTATTTTATAAATTCACCTTTTACAATTCTGGGTGCTAAATTTATAAAACTAATTTTAAATTTTAAATCATTTCCCCTTAAACCTTAGAAACCTTAATGGGATTTACAAAAATAGCAATAGAATTCCAAAAATAAATAATTAAGTAAAAATCTCAATTATATTGAATCCAATGCTCGAAGATGTACCTGTAACTTATTGAAAACCAAACAAAATCAAAGCTTAGAAATTTTTTTTTTTGGTGATGCAAGATTGCTCAACCCCCATGGATGCTCCTGTATCAAACACTCAGGATAAGAGGAAATGTTACATGAGTTAGAAAACTTGTGAAAATTTAAATATTCATTGATTTTTCTTCATCCATTGTTCTTCCTCGTCTACTTGAATTTTCTTCTTTTTCATCCTACTTTGAAACTTCTTATCTCTTCCTTCCTTCATATTTCCTCTTCTTATTCCTCTTATAAAATTCATCTTGTTGTACCATGGTTCATCTTTAAATTCCAACTTATCATCCTCAACACTTGTGTACAAATCAACATTAACAAATTCATGAGAATTAATGAATTCCATCTGAACATCTTTCTCACTTGTTTCTTCTTCGCTTTCTTCTTCATTCATAATAAAATTAATAACACCTTGTTGTACCCCAGCTTGTAACATCTTGTTGCTACACATTTCCACTTCTCTTTATTCATATCCTTTTACCATTTTAGTTGAATAAAAATCAAATTTAACATCATATTTGCATAAACAATAACTTATTACCTCTGCTTTGTTTTCTTCCTCTACTGCTGCAACATTTTTTTTCAATCTCTTCATACCCTTGAATTCTAACCATGTCACTTACATGAAAATTAAATTCATCAAAGAATTCACAAAATACAAATTTTACCCCATCTCTCAATGCCACAACCTTTTTCCACTTGTTGTCAATGAAAATCACTCTTTCTCAACTGTTGCAACCTACATTAGTAAGTCATCTTCTTCATTATTTTCTATTGCTACCCCAACCTTTTATTCTTGTTTTTTTGCCACAATCTTGTTCTTTTCTTGAACTCAACTATGTCATTTTCTTTAAAAAAATTGAGTCCTTCCATGATGAGGATTCATAGGGTATAGGTTAGAGCATAGGATTTTAATTATTATTTTAATATTTGTTAGTTTTTATCCTATGTAAAAAGTGAAAGTCAAATATTAGTTTCCTAGTTGTTAGGAAGTTAGTGTAAATTAAAAAATTGTTGGGAAGTTAGCATAAGTTAGTAATTATTTTGTTGTCATTTCCACTTCACGCGAAGATTTGGATGATATTCCAAATCTTTAATTTTGGCATACATAATGCCTATTTAATAATGTATTTTCCTCATTCCGGGGAGAGATTTTGGAATTACAAGTTTGCAGCTTTTATTTGCAAAGGATAATGTCAATATTTGAATTTGTTCTCTGACTACAAAGATTATTGTCTCATTCGTAGAATTGAATCTTTTTTTGGTGCTTCTTATTTTCTTGTGAGTCCATATCAATTGGTATAAGAGCATTCTCAGATCATTGGGAATGAAATCATCCAAATTTATTTTGTGAAAAAAAATTAGTCAAGAATCTCTCTCCAACAGATAATTTTTTAAGCTTTTGCACTCATTTGAAGAAGATTAGTCATTCAAAAGAAACTGGAGGTGTTTTCTTGAAAAGTAAGCACTTTTCTTTTAAAATTTTTGTGTATTTGCTTGAAAAATCTGTGTTGTTCTTTCATTAACAGAATTTTACATGAGTAATATTTTGTTCAATGGTTTGTGGATCTAGAAGCCCCTCTCTAAGAGCTTTCCAGAATATTTTATGGTTCTGAATTTCGTTATGTTTCAAGAAAGTCGTGACATTTTTTAAATTGTTGTTGTAGCTGCAAAATCCATACACACATGTGGTTTTGTTGGCGATTTTGGATCCAAAAA
Source organism: Sequoiadendron giganteum (assembly GCA_007115665.2). Classification (NCBI taxonomy): domain Eukaryota; kingdom Viridiplantae; phylum Streptophyta; class Pinopsida; order Cupressales; family Cupressaceae; genus Sequoiadendron; species Sequoiadendron giganteum. Next base: position 655,416,274 of record CM021105.1, on the reverse strand, counting down.
CATGGTATTTGGGTAAAAAAACGTGGTTTTTTAAATTTTGGCTTGGTTTTGGCTTCAAAAATATGGAATTTAAATTCCTCATTTCATAAAAATTCATTATGTTAAGTCCTCCCACATATTTTTCAAAGTATTTATCTTAACTTTGTTTGAGAGAGTATTAATTCAATATCCTGCAAACTGTGAGACATTTGATCTCAAAAATTTGCCATATTGTGTCTAGTGGAGTCTCAAATATCCTTATAAATTGGTTTTATTCCAGCACTCATAGAGCTTTCAATTTAATTATTTTCATCCAAGTCTAGTAGAGTGTTGGTACATAGTGTTTGTCCATTTTATTGTTGGGAGGTATAAAATATTCCACTGGCTCTAACTCGCAACAACACGGCTACTAATTTGGTTGAGTGAGTTGTAGAACTTGTAGGTATAATAACCACATTAACTGATAAAGTCAATGATATTGCAATTCAATAGCTTCCTGGTCCTGAAAGCCATAGACCTCAAGCCAAATGTGAAGTAAAGATTTATGATGGATCTTGAGATCCTGATGTGCTCCACACATGGATTCTTGACATGGAGACATGGTTTGCATACAATGAGGTTGGTGATGATGATAAGGTTCCTTTTGCAAATTTGAAGCTCTCCGGTGTTACTAAAGTTTTGGTCACTAAGCGACAATATGCTCAAAATCCTATCACCACATGGAATCAACTTGTCACAACCTTAAAAGATACATTCTATCCTTCCAACTATGAGCAAGATTTTCACATCAAGTGGATTCGTTTGCAACAAGGGAGGTAGATGTCAATGCAAGATTATATCTACCAATTCAATCGACTCAGGATACTACTTTGTGTGCAAGATCCAGGTGTTTCTCTAATCCTGAAGTTCAAGAGTGGTTTACAAGAACATTTATTTAGGGAGTTGAAATATACTACCTCAGGAACACTTGATGCTACATTCAACCAAGCACAATTGGCAAAGGAAAAGTTTGTTGCTCAATCTCGTGCATCTCGATCTTCATTTTATACAAGTCCTCCAAAAGCTTCAAATTCTCGTCCACTACAAAAAAATTCTAAAGAGAAAAATTATTCTCCTTCTCCTTATTTTTCTCCTTCTTTTGATATTAAGAAATCTAAATTTTGTACTTAATGTAAAAAGAAGGGACATGAAAAGTCTGAATGTTTTAAGTTGAGGAAGAAGAATTTGATTGTACAGTCTCATGATGAGGAAAAGAAAAATGTTCCCATCGATAATTTTGGCGATGATAAGACATATGATGAACTCAAAGGTAGACTCAATAAGGTCACCTTAATGAACCATCATTCTACTTCAAGAGGGCGTGAGAATTTGTTTGTCACTCGTGCTCACTTAACACATAATTTTTCTGTGGATTGTATCATTGATAATGGCTCATAGAAAAATTTGATTGCAAAGTCCATTATCGACAAACTTCATTTGCCAATGGATCCCCATCTTCATCCATATTCACTTGGATGGAAGGATAATGATTCATCATCTTAGATCACACACACATGCACTGTGTATTTTACATTTGGTCCCAAATTCATTGATAAGGTCACTTTTGATGTGACCACCATGGATTGTTGTGGTTTGTTGCTTGAGAAATCTTATCAATATGATAGGAAAGCTCATTATGATGCCTTAAAAAATACATATACGGTGGAACAAGATAATAAGTAATACTTAATAAAATGTACTAAGATCACCACAAATCTATTACTCATTTGCAGGTAGGCACGCAAAGCAATCAATGAAGCACAAGAGCTTGCACTCATTTTCATAAAGCCACAATTTGATAATTTTAAGGAAAAATTTATTATGTCAAAGCCACATGCTTCTCTTGAAAATTTTTTGCAAGAATATTCACATGTGTTTGAGGAGCCTAAGACACTTCCCCTAGAATGAGAAATCAATCACTCTATTGATATTGTTCTTGTTGCTTCTCTTCCTAATGCCCCATTGTATCGAAAATCAATTCTTCAAAGTGATGAGATAAAAAGGAAAATTCAAGATCTATTGTCTAAAGGTTTCATTAAACCAATTAAATCCCCTTGTGCTTCACCAATCTTGCTTGTGCTTAAGAAGGATGGAACTTGGCGTCTTTGTATTAATTTTTGGGCATTAAATAAGATCACCATCAAAAATCGATATCCACTTCCATGCATTGATGACCTCTTGGATCAACTTCAAGGTGCCAAATTCTTCTCCAAGATTGATTTGAAAAGTGGGTATCATCAGATTAGAGTTCAAGAAGAGGACACATGGAAGACTGCTTTCAAGACCAAAATGGGTCTTTCTGAGTGGCTTGTGATGCCATTTGGTCTCACTAATGCTCTTGCCACTTTCATGAGATTGATGCATGAGGTATTTTGTGATTGTTTGGATAAATTTTTTATCATCTACTTAGATGATATTCTTATATTTTCTCACACTTGGAAAGTTCATCTTCAACATTTGGAACATTCTTCATACACTTCAGTAGAAAAACTTGTATGCCAATTTTTGTAAGTGTTCTTCTGGTCAGATATCCATCTCCTATCTTGAATTTTTCATTGATGCACATGGAATTCATGTTGATCCTGCAAAAGTGGAAGTTCTTCTCAAGTAGCCTCTCCTTCAAATCTCACTGAATTGAGGAGTTTTCTTGGTCTTGCCAACTTCTACCGCAAGTTCATCTTACATTTTTCAAACATTGTTGCACCTTTGCACCAATTGACAAAGACCAATGTTGTGTTCAAGTGGACAACAATCCATTCTCATGCTTTCAACACATTGAAAGAGAAATTATATAGTTCAACACCTATTCTTGTTCTTCCAGATCTCTCACTGCCTTTTGAGATTGAGACAGATGCTTCACAGTATGCACTTGGTGTTGTTCTAAAGCAAAATGGCCATCTTGTGGCCTATCATTTAGAAACAAGTTATGATACTAAAAGGAACTACTCAACATATGACAAAGAATTATATGCATTGGTCCAGGCTGTAAAGTATTGGAGACATTATCTTTTGGGGAAAGAAACAGTTGTTCACAATGATCACATGCCTCTTCAATTTCTCCAGTCTCAGAACAAAATTGAAGAAGCGAGGCATATGAAGTGGGATTCATATCTACAATAGTTTCACTTGGTCATCAAGTATAAGAAGGGGAGCACAAACAATGTTGCAGATTGTTTAAGTCGGCCTCCTACCTCACATGTTTTAACTGTTGTGTCAACTTCTCATTTGGGATTTCAAACTTGGTCTTCTCAGTATGCTCAAGATCCTGATTTTGGAACCACATACACAAGTCTCCAGAATCCTTCAACTTCAAATTTGACACCTTTTCAATATTTCCACATCAAACAAGAAAATAAGAAGCAACAAAAAAGATTCAATTCTACTAATGAGGCAATAATTTCTGCAGTCAGAGAACAAATTCAAATATTGACATTATCCTCTGCAAATAAAAGCTACAAACTTGTAATTCCAAAATCTCTCCCCGGAATGAGGAAAATACATTATTAAATAGGCATTATGTATGCCAAAATTAAAGATTTGGAATGTCATCCAAATCTTCATGTGAAGTGGAAATGACAACAAAATAATTACTAAATTATGCTAACTTCCCAACAATTTTCTAATTTACGCTAACTTCCGAATAACTAGGAAACTAATATTTCACTTTCACTTTTTACATAGGATAAAAACTAACAAATATTAAAATAATAATTAAAATCCTATGCTCTAACCTATACCCTATGAATCCTCATCATTCCTCCCAACAATAACAACATTGGACTCTAATGATTTTAGGAGAGAAGGAAAACCCTAAGAGAGCTGGTGACGAGAGATCCAATGGGCTGATGCAAAAGTTGACCTTCCTTTGCAACAAGGTATGAAGTGGTGGAACCATGTCATGTTTGATGAGTCTTTGTATAAAAAAATTTGTCAGAATCAAGCGGAAGCTAAAAATCAGGAACAACATCTACATGATGGCTGACATGAGGCTCGGTTTCTAATGTTGACTCATGGTAGTGTTTGAGAAGATCAACATTGACAACATCATGGATTCCCAACTGTGCTGGAAGATCAAGTTGAAAAGCATTATCAAATACCTGCTGAAGAATGGTGTAAGGCCCATAGCGAAGTGGCTTGACCTTACTGTGTGTTTTCTCTTGAAAATGACGTTTGTCCAAGTATAACCAAACTTTATCCCCAACCTGAAAAGTATGAGGGACACGATGACGATCCATGAGTTGTTTATGCTTTTCTTGAGTCTTTTGAAGAATCTAAACTACTTTGGATTGAAGATTCTGCAAATGTTGAATGAAGGCTTGGGCCTTATCTTGCTCTTTTTAAATATGCATAGCGGCTGGAGAAGGCTAAGATAAGGGCAACTCATAAGGAGCCAAAGGCTGAAAACCAAGACATACCTCAAAAGGTGAGTGACCTGTAGAAGAGTGACTGCCCGGTTATATGCATGCTCTATGTGGGTTAGGCTCAAATCCCACTTGGTAGGAGAACTATGGTGATAAATCCTCAAACTTTGTATAAGAGTTCGGTTCACAACTTCAGTCTGACCATTTTGATTGAGGATGAAAAGAAGTGGAGAAGTTAAGGGAAACTCCCAAAATCTTCCATAGAGATCACCAGAAATGGTCGATAAAACGTTAGTCACAATCAGAAACAATGTTGGTTGGTAAACCAAAAGATCGCCAAACAAAGTCAAAGAAGAGTTGGGCTAAGTCATGTGCAGAACTTGCCTTGCGACATGGAATGAACTTAGCCATCTTACTGAATCGATCAACAACCACAAAAACACAATCATGGTGGCGAACAGTCAATGGGAAGCCACTAACTAAATCCATGGAAATGCTCTCCTAAGGACATGAAGGAATAGGAAAAGGAATACTTAAGCCCATTTTTCTATTGGTTGGCTTGGAGTGGCAACAAACTGCACATCTCTTGAGAAAATTTAGAACATCTCGTTGCATATGGGGCCAATAGAAGAACCGCTGCAAATGATGAAGTGTTTTTTGTTTACCAAAATGACCGCCATAAAGAGTAGAATGTGCCTCCTTGAGAAGCGAAGTTCGATGATCCCAAGGGACACAAATTTTATCCAACTTGTAGAGCAACCCATCCTTGATGTGGAAATATTGAAAAGGTGTCAAATTGAAGTTGAAGGATTCTGGAGACTTATGTATGTGGTTCCAAAATCAGGATCTTGAGAATACTAAGAAGACCAAGTCTAAAATCCCAAATGAGAAGTTGACACAACAGTTAAAACATGTGAGGTAGGAGGCCGACTTAAACAATCTACAACATTGTTTGTGCTCCTCTTCTTATACTTGATGACCAAGTGAAACTGTTGTAGATATGAAGCCCACTTCATATGCATGGCTTCTTCAATTTTGTTTTGAGACTAGAGAAACTGAAGAGGCATGTGATCAGTGTGAACAACTGTTTCTTTCCCCAAAAGATAATGTCTCCAATACTTGATAGCTTGGACCAATGCATATAATTGTGTCATATGTTGAGTAGTTCCTTTTAGTAGTAGAAAATATTTATGAATGATAGGCCACAGGATGGCCATTTTGCTTTAGAACAACACCAAGTGCATACTACGAAGCATTTGTCTCAATCTCAAAAGGTAGTGAGAGATTTTAGAATTACAAGTTTGCAGCTTTTATTTGTAGAGGATAATGTCAATATTTGAATTTGTTCTCTCACTGTAGAGATTATTGTGTCATTAGTAGAATTGAATCTTTGTTTGCTGCTTATTATTTTCTTGTGATTCCATATCATTCCAAGGACTAATCATTTTTCAAACTTCACAATCACTTACTTTAACATTTTCCTTTATCTTTCCTCCATGGAAATCATCATCAATATTATCTTTGCAAAACTCAAAATAATGAGATAATACCTCTATTTTCGCTACTACAACTTCATTTTCTATGCATTTTGTTGAATAATCAAGATACTAAGAGGGGGGGTGAATCAGTATCTTCTCAAACTCATTAAACAAACATTGTCAATTATTTTAATGCATTCAACAGTGAATAGAAAGAACAAAGCATCAAATCACACAACACATAAACACCATATTTTTACGTGGAAAACCCAATGAGGGAAAACCACGTTGAGGATTAGCTCACTATATATAGTTGTTTCAATACCGGTTACAAAAGAGGCTCACTACCAGATAAAAAATCTCACTGCTTACAAGGACTCACTATCCAAACATGGAGGCTCATTGCCTACAAAATTCTAGAAACAAAATAGCTTATAGCTAGAATATGAACTGATAGAATTACACCACAAGAGTAGATTCAGTTCCTTTGATGCTCAGAGTATTCGCTCACATGACAACAAACTAATCTTCACCCTTCTACTCACACACTTCACATATCAACTCACAAATACACACATGCACCACACATTTTTCATCTACAAACCATCTTGTATATATATTTGATATATTTGCACGCATCAATTAGGTCATCCTAATTGGATGCAATACATATTTATAAAAAGATAATCATTAGCTTCATTCAAAGCTTATTCAAAGATAATACAACCATGTGGCACACTATCTTATGTCGGCTAGGACCAAGAATAAGTCCCACATATACCCGCAATACATGTTACGCTATTAACTGATTATTAGGTCGACCATGGATAGAACCAATAGAAAGATGTAACATCAACCTGATGCCAAATCACCATCTGATCATATGAGCATATGAAAATGCATTCATACACGCTTCCAAAATTCATAAACCTTTTCTCGGTTCACTAGAGGGAAAAATGTGGGCCAAAATACCAGACCAGAACACTGGAGGACGTAAACTTTTTCTTCATACTAGTTCAGGGTATCGGACCCAAATGATACCTTAAACAACATGGTGACATCAATGACAACACCAAAAGACTGATCTTCTCCATTCTTCCAACAATCTCTCCCTTTGTCATTGATGGCAACATGTGCCAAAAAAAAATTATTCTCCAAAAACTCTTTCAAACTTCTCCAAGTTTCTCTCCCCCAAAACTGTCCAAATCTATAAATCTCTAAATCTCTCCCCCTTTGACATCAATGGAAAAGGGCGACCACAACAAAATGATGTATGCATATGTGACATGGTGACATTGATTTCTTAAAATTTTGAATCGCCAACACTTCCAAAACTCAAAAATAAATTCCAAAAACTTCCAGTCATTCAAAACTTTCAAAGCTTCAAAACTTCTATAAACTCCCCCTTTGATTAACAATCCAAATTTTCTTCTCATTTCCTTTCTTTCATTTTAACATAACATAAAAACAATAGAAATTTCAGGAACTCTTCACCTGAAACACCTTCTTGTACCTCTCTTTCATAATAGGAATAATCTTCTTCTAGGAAAAAAGAGTAGAATCCATTCGAGCACACATGCTTTATAGCAAGCCCAACAATGTAAAAAAAGATGACCATTCTGCAGACAAGCCCTAACTTTCACAATCTTCAACATCATGAAGTATTCTAGAGAGATGATCTAACTAGACCTCAACTATCCCCTTAACAAGCTAGAAGGATTTCACCACATCTTCTCTTTGTCTCTGAACAGTAATCAATTTTTCCTGCAATCCACCAACTTTCATCCTTTGTTTTCCTTCCTTATCTTCAAAGATATCAAAATTCTTTCCAATGTTGTTTATTTGTGATTCAATTTCTTCAATCTTACTCCTGAAATTGTCTACTGCAACAAGCCACCAGAGACAATACTTGTAGATATTTGACATTTCTCTGATGCATTTATTTGTCTCATTTATATGTTTAGCTAACCTCTTCTTATCTTTAGTAAATATCATTTCAACCAAGGCTTCCAACTTGCGTCCTTCCACGTTTCACCAATCTTCTTCATCTTTCCTTTAACTATCATTGACCAGATGTCATCTAGATCAAAAGATTCAAATCCAGGTAGAGATTCTTCTTCTTTTTCCTTCTCTTTTGGGATGACAATGATGTCTTCAATGAGATCTTTTCTTTTCTTTGATTCTGGAGGGGAATCACTAATTGAAAATTCTAGTTCTTTTGTTTCGGAGGATGAACCTTCCTCAAATCGGCTAGACATAAGAAAACCGAAGCACTTATATTTTTGCTAAGTTAAGAAAAAGTTTTTACAAACACTTGCACTATCCTCCAAGCCTTCCAGATATCTGTGAATTTGTTTTCCAACAAGAATCCTAGATTCCCACTTAACATTTCTCTTTCCCAGTAGCGATTCCAAAAGGTAAAATACCATACATGTAAGTAAGGACCCGAAATGGAAGAGGTATCCCTCTACCAACAAAATTCATACATTTTCAATAAGATTTTCCAAAATCAAGCCACATAGATCAAATTTCTTATTCTCCTTTACCATTTTGTGTGCCAGATACATGACAATAGCCAAAGTGGAACTATCTCAATTTATGAAATAAATTTTGTAGGAAGCACCATATGCAACATACCTTATGGTGGGGTCAACAATATTATTTATCAACAATTATCAAGGGTCTTTTTCGATTCCCATTAGCTCCTCCACTTTGTATTTTATAGTTTCCTTTTCGGGCAGATCTCCAGTGCTACATAACCCAATGATAGCTTCAATCGTTTCTTTCATAATAGGGTAAGGTTTATCCAACAAAATGATGCCACCATCAAATTTAATCAAAAGTAACAAGATGAGTTCTCTCTCAGTAAACCAAGGTAATTCTCCCCACAAATTCAAGTTGAGGGTTTTTATGTTCTGTAAATCATTCAACTCTAACCCTAATTCCATTTTCTTTATCCTTCGATGATTGAATTCTTCTAGTTCAACTCCTTTTAGCCTCAGTGGAGTGTTTCCACTTGATCCTCTATTAATAGATTCCATCATAGTACTCAATTAATCCAAATTATTCCTTACACAATTGAAACTTCTTTCCTTACCTTCTGCTGTAGCTGCAAAAAAGAAACTTTAGACACTTGTTCTTGATTTTTCACAATTATCTCTCAGAATTGATTCAAATAGCTTCAAAATCACTCCAAGATTGCACCAAGTCATTCTTTGAGTTCTCCAAATGCATAGGTGATAAAAAATGACTTGTTAAATTCATTTTATACACCATCACTCTACCCTAATTTACATTAAATGAAAAAATATGCAAAAACTTTCTTCCACTACACTGAGAAACCCTAATTTACTCCACAAAAGAACATGCTCACACTTTTTCTTCTGGTTTATTTTGCATCACCTCTATGCAACCATTCCTTAGAAAATATCCATGTGACATCATCCGACACATTGCATTTCTAGGGGGTTTAAGTGGTTTTCTGATAAAGCTCCCCCTAAGACCATGCTAGGTCTAATTAGAGGAATCATCTACATCAGATGAGGGCACAAATGTGTTTGTCATCTCTGGTTCTTCTTTCTTCTTCTATATCTTGTTCATTTCTCGCTTAACCTCTTCTTTTTCAATCTTCTTCACAGGTTCATCTTCCTTTACGAAAGCAAACTGCTTTCCCTTATTAATTTTCAATACTTTTGAAATATGTCCAAGTTTTCTATAATTGTAGCAAACAACACTCCTTTGATTTGTTTTTCCTTCATTAATACCTGATTTGCACTAATGTTCTTTATGTATGAACTTGTTACAGTTAGAGAAATAGCCATCAAAATATTGATTCATTCTACCTCCATGAAACCTATTCATCATCACTCGACTAACCATTCTCACTTGTGATCTACATTTAGTAGCTTTATGTCCACTTTTCTTTCATGTAAAACATTATTCGAAGAAGGGATCAGAAAATTGATTCATCCTACTTATGCACTCAGTTGCCTTATGACCAATTTTTGTACATGAAAAATAAACACTATTGAACGATGGGTATCTTTGTGCATTTGGTTGTTTGATAGGTGGTCTTCTTCCTGGATTTCTTTTCTGCTTCCCTTTATCTTGATTCTTTTAATTGTCTAAATGATTTGAGTTCTGCACATTTTCACCAACATCATTTCCCAATCCACCTTTTTCTTTAGAAGGTCTCTATCCTGCTATTAATTCATCAATCTTGGTGGAGCTTGACCTGAAATTATCTTCATAGAGATTTGCTTTCTCTAGATCTTCTTTTAGATTCATCACTTCATGTTCAAGCATTGACCATACATCAAACTTACTTTATACCACTATATTTAGACACTCCTCAACCCTCTTCTTTTCATCCACTTTCACCTTTAATTCGGCAATCTCTTCATTTGCTTGTTTCAATTGCTCGCTAAATTCTCTATGTCTTTCTTTGAATTTATTTAATTGCTCTTTCAATTTCTGGATGCACTCATTTGCTTCATTAAGATTTTCTTTTAGATCTTTTTTTTCAGTTTCTGCCTTATCAAGATCTTCAGGGGCAGTTTGGAGCTCTTCTTTATCCATTTGTTCAAGTTGTTAGACTTCTCTAGAGGAACCAAACCTCTAATATCAATTGTTGAATAATCAAGATACTGAGAGGGGGGTAAATTAGTATCTTCTCACACTCATTGAACAAACATCATCAATTATTTCAATGCATATAATAGTGAAGAGCAAGAACAAAACATGAAATCACACAACACATAAACACCAGATTTTTATGTGGAAAACCCAAGAAGGGAAAAACCACGATGAGGATTAGCTCACTATATATAGTTGTTTCAATATTGGTTACAAAAGAGGCTCACTACTAGATAGAAAATTTCTCTACTTACAAGGGGTCACTGTCCAAACATGGAGGCTCATTACCTACAAAATTATAGAAACAAAATAGCTTACAACCAGAATATGAACTGATGGAATTACACAAGTGTAGATTCAGTTCTTTTAATGCTCAGAGTATTCACTCACATGACAGTAGACTAATCTTCACCCTTGTACTTGTACATTTAGCATATCAACTCACACATACACACAAACACCACACTTTTTTCATCTACAAACCATCTTGTATATATATTTGATATATCCGCACACATCAATTAGGTCAGCCTAATTGGATGCAATACATATTTACAAAAAGCAACTGTCGGCTTCATACAAAGCTTCTTCAAAGATAATCCAACCGTGTGGCATGCTATCTTATGCTAGCTAGGACCAAGAATAAGTCCCACATATATCTACAATACATGTTAATCTATTAACTGATTATTAGGTCAGCCATGGATAGACCCAATAACAAGATGTAACATCAAACTAATGTCAGCTCACCATCTGATCATATGAGCATACAAAAATTAATTCATACATGCTTCCAACATTCATAAACCTTTTCCCAAAATATTGAACAACAATGATCACCAGAGGGAAAAATGCAGACCAAAACTCTGGAGGATGTAAACATTTTCTTCATACCGGTTCAGGGTACCACGCCCAACCGATACCTTAAACACCATGGTGACATCAATGAAAAAACCAAAAGACTAATATTCTCCATTCTTCCACCACATTCAACTTCCTTTTTCTTCACATTTATGGCTTCAAAAAGACATATATCAACTACTACTTCTTTATTTTCCTCATCACCTTCTTTTCTCTTTCATGAGGATCTTTTTTACTTCTTTAGTGTCATATGCATGACATTCTATTGCATCTTCTACAATTTCATCTACTTATCTTGCTTGTAAATCATCATTAACATCATCATATGATACCTTTTTTTATTTTTCTGTATCCTTCTTATTTTTACCATTTTCTTTGTCTTTGCTAACTCCTCAAATAAAACATCTTTAGATAAAATAAAATATTTATATCTCATTTATTTTATGGTCCATAATGACCATTTTCTCTTCTTTCTTTCTCCATTCTTTATATATGCTTCTTTTGTTTTCTTTTTTTTCTTTCAACTATAATTGTGTGGGATTCTCCCACATTTTTTTCCTTTTATGTCCCTCCCATTATAGGGCTACAAATATATATTTTTTCTTTCTCCTTTTCATTATCCTCTTTGTCAAATCTTTGTTTTTCCTCATTCTTCTTTTTTTTGTCCTCTTCCAAGAGGATTTTCTTCTTTCCAAATCTCTCTATTTTATGAGAGATATCCAACTCCTCTTCTTCTTTAGGATAACATTATATCCTCTCTTCATGTTTTTGAACTTCATACCTTGTGTCTACCATCATATTTCCTGCACATAGCTTTTTCGCATGCTTTTTCTTATCCTATTCAATATTTTGTGTGGCCACCAAAATTGTACTCCCCTCTTGGAGATAGTACAATTCTTGGTCTAATTTGGACCTATCTTGGGTACCCTTGCATTAATTATCCTTTAAATCATCATCTATAGGCCCCTAAGACCCATTATTTCAGATCTCAAGGCTCATTTCACCTAAAAATCCTATGAAATCATTCAAAACATTGAAAAATCCAAAAACCCACCTTAAAAAGCTAAGGTAGGACCCATTGGTTGAGTGTGGCGAATGAGTCCCATTTGGGTTATTTTTCAAATTTGAGTGGGAATTCATCAATTTAATTCATTTTTTTGGTGGATGTCGACCTTTAAGATATAAATGATGGTCAATTAGGTGTTGTCTATTAAAGAAAGCTTCTAAGCCATTTTTATCACATTCTTTTAAGCACTTTGAGCAAGCATTAAGCATCAAGAATCTTCAAGCAAAGATTTCATAAGACCATTCTCATTCCTAAAGCAAGCAAATTTGAAGCATTAGAGTAGAATTAAAGTATTTTTTGCAAGTCTTCAAGCTCACTTTCAATCAAGATCTAGCATCTTCAAGGGTTGATCATGGTTATCTATGGTGAATCATGATGGATTCTAGGTTGGGGAGATGCAACTAGCCATCAAGCCAAGCCTAAAGACTTTTTTCCTAAGTGATCCCATCTTCCATTATCACTCTACATTCAACCTAAGGAAGGTACATGCATCATTAGAGCTCATTTGGGGTGATTAGAGATCATCAAAAGTGAGTCATCCATCTCTTCATTTCTATCATTGCATCATATTCTTGTACATTAGAATAGTATTGCATTATGTTTCATATTTATTAGTCCTAGATACACTTGAGGCTAGGGTTTTCATGCACATTTCATTATTTCTATCGAGGTTTAATTACCAAACTAGGGGTTTCACCAAGGAAAACACCCCATAGAAAATCAAGTTGGATTCTATTTTGTAAGTGTTTTTCGTAGATTCGGATCTAAAACTCAGGTTGGAAGGAAAGGGAAGGTGTTGAAGCGCAGATCAGATCTTTTAACTTCTGAAAAACCGAGATGGTATTGATTTTCCAAGAGTGCCAAATGAGTCACACTATAGGTGTTTGCCAAATTTCTTTGCAGATTTTGACAACATTTTTCCTAAAACAAACTCTCATGTAGAAACCCTGATTTGGGACTGATTCACCTAGGTTGGCGAATCAGTCCTAGTTTGTCAAAAAGTCATTTTTTTTGGAATTTTAGAACTACTTCTAGTCACTTCAAGGTTTCCAGGTGCACATAATTCACACTTTTGCTTTTTTGTTTTATTTTGCTTACATTTCTAAGGCATTTTCTAGGTCATTGCATTAAATTAGGGTTTTTTTTACAACTTGCATTGCATTATCTTTTCCAAGTCTAAAATTGGTGGTGAACCCCTCACTAGATATCATTAAGCCTCTAGTACAACCCTATTGCAAGATTTCAATATCCTTTACATTGAGATCTGTAGGGTTATCCTTGAGTGGAGTCTCTTTGATAGTGGGTGTGAATACATTCATCATACCATATCATCTCAACCATTTTAAGAGGTTCAATTTTGGTGAACCTACATTTAGGACATCATAATTTTGATTTGGAGTGCATTTACATCCTAGATTTAGCTTACATTAACATTGCATTAGGTTTTTCATTGGTTAATTTGCATTCTAGGGTTTCAATTTTTGCATTAGTGAAATCTCATTTAGCTTGCATTTTTGTACTTAATTTCATGGAAAATTATTGAAAAACTACATTTTCATCTTAGACCTACATCATACAACATAGAAAACATAAAAATCAACCAAAAAAAATTTAAATTATGAAAAAATCCCTACTAGGACTCATTCACCACCTTGGGTGAATCAGTCCCAGCATAAAATTTGCACTATTGTTTACAAAGTTGTCTTTCCAATGTCTAAGCTTCTATTTAATCTCATTACTTTTCTATTTAAGTTCACTTTATTTTTGTTATACTGAAATCATTAGAAATAACAACATTTACATGTTGGCAACACAAGGGCAGACAACTGAGAGGGGGGTGAATCAGTTGTCTCAGAAATTATACTTATTAAACTTATTCTCAAATCTGATAATTAAACATGAAAGAAAAAACTATCACCACATCAAAAACACACATAACACCAAGATTTTTTCATGGAAACCCTGTTAAGGGAAAAACCATGGTCATGGTTAATCCACAAGTTTATACTTTGTTAAAAGTATATTAAATAGGGAATGCACATGCATTCAGGCACACTGCTTAAATACAAAAAGGCTTACTACCCAAAGGAAGACACACTTTCTTACATTCATATTCGGATTAAATCCATCCAAGATATTTTGAACTAAGAAGATAGCATCTGCTAATGCCTGGTTACAGTTCTAGTTAAGCACATGAACGCTCTTTCTTCTGCTCACTCTTCTTCACACTTTACTTCCGCCTTCGAAAGATCTAAAATTTATTCACACATAGAAATCACACTTCGCACTTTACACATCTCACATCTCGCATCTCAGAAATGATGTAAACAATCGCGCATATATATCCACAACCAAGAATAACATCAGCTACATGTCGACTTCAATAAAATATGAAATGGATACAAACTGTCGGCCTAAACCATATAAATAATTATCAATGAAAATTAACCAATGTTAGCCACAACATTGTGAGGACCCAAAAAAAAAATCCTTGAACACGAAACATCTTCAATAATTATTCCTCAAAGATCCACAACATGCTACAATCACCCTATCGGCCATGAACATGAAAAACATGAGCACATAAAATAAAATCACCAATCACGAGCACAATGATCAATGCAGACATATAAAATAGATAGAGAATGATCTAGAAAACATCCACAAGCATCATGAATCATCAGAGAAGCATCTGCAACAACTGAACTTACTGGAATTACATCAACTTCTTTTAGGAACACCGAATGAAGCAAAAGAAAAACTATCAGAACACAGATACTCATAACTCGATCAAATCTTCATGTGAAACTCTAAAACTTAACATGGATAAAATAGATATACTAAAAAAAAAACCTTTAATCCACAACCTATAATCACCAAAATACTGAACTTCACTTCAATACTGGTAACCTGCAACTTATTTTATTACAATTTTCTCAATATCGTTGATATATACAACTTCTAATGCATTAATGCCAATAGTGTTGACATCAATGAAATCCAAATATCATAAAAATCCAACAATCTCCCCCTTTGGCATTGATGGCAACACATGATGTGAAAAACACCATCAACACAACTTTCTCTTAACAATTTCTCTCCCTTAGATTTTGACTCTTCTCCCTAGATAATCATAGTTTTTCACATGACTCTTCTCCCCATTTGACATAAATGACAAAGATAATGTGTATCTTTCTCCACACAATCTTTGAACCACATTTCTGAACATCTGACTACTCCCCCTGAGTAGCAACCACCACAACATCAATCTGGATCAAGATATGAGTATTAAATACATAGACTAATGCAAGTCAATGCACCTTAGTTCTAATTAGGAGGGGTAATCACCCCTAGCATCCCTCTGAGATACTCAAAAATATCCTTAGGAAATGGCTTGGTAAAGATATCTACAATCTATTCCTTAGTAGGTACATACTCCAGTTTGAATTCCTTCTCACTCACCTTCTCCCTCAAAAAGTGAAACTTGATAGATATATGATTGGATATTGAATGCAACACTAGATTGATAGAAATGTTAATAACACTTGAATTATCACAAAATATGGCAATAGGTTCATCATACACAATTATGATATCTTTCAACATCTGCTTCATCCACAATACTTGAGTGCAATTGTTAGCAGAAACAATGTATTATGCCTCTATAGTAGATAAAGAAATGGCATTCTACTTCTTACTTAGCCATGAAATCAGATTATTTCCCAAGAAAAATGCACCACCACTAGTACTATTTATGTCATTCACATCTCCCGCCCAATCAACATCAGTAAAATCACTCAAAGTCAAATCATCTTCTTTAGGATACCATAGGCCAAAATCAACTATCCCCTTCAAGTATCTGAAAATCCTCTTCATAGTAGTCACATGAGATTCCTTAGGATCAGCTTGAAATCTTGCAATAATTCATACAACATTCATGATATTAGGTCTAGTTTGAGTCAAATACAACAATCCACCAATCATGGATCTGTATCTAGTTTGATTTATCTTAGGAGAATCATCATCTTGTGTCAACTTACATTGGATCACCATAGGTGTACCAACTGGCTTTGAATATTCCATACCAAATTTATTTGGTAGTTCTTCCACATACTTGGACTAAGATATAAAAATCCCTTTATCTAACTGAGTAATTTGCAATCCCACAAATAATTTCATTTCTCCAATCATACAATTCTCAAACTCACTTTGCATCTCATCAACAAATTTCATGCACAAACTATCATCTCCTCCAAAAATGATATCATCAACAAAGACTTCAACAATCAAATCTTTATCATGATCAACCTTGAAATACAAATTACTATCAACAATACCTTTATTAAATCCAAGCTTCAACAAATATTTTTCCAATCTAGCATACCATTCTCTTGGGGATTGCTTAAGTCCATACAATTCTTTCTTCAATCGGCAAACCATATCTCCCTGATCAGTCAATTGAAATCCATTAGGTTGCTCAATATACACTTCTTCTTCCAATTCACCATTTAGAAATGTTGACTTGACATCCATATGATAAACCTTGAAATTTTTGTAAGCAACATAAGGAGGAAATAATCTCACAACTTCAATCCTAGCAACAGGGGCAAAATTTTCTTCAAAGTCAATTCCTTCCATCTGAGAGTATCCTTTACACACCAGTCTTGCTTTGTTTCTAACAACTTCACCTTTCTCATTTAGTTCCAATTACATTTTTGTCCTTAGGTCTAGGAACAAGAATCCATGTATCATTTTTCTCAATTTTTAATAGCTCTTCTTTCATTGCTTCCATCCAATGTTCATCTTTGCATGCTTCATTTACACTATTTGGCTAAGTCTTTGATATCAAAAATTATTCTTCTGCAGTTCTTCTCCTAGTTTGAACACCTTTATTCTTATCACCTATAATTTGATCTTTTGACTGATTCAATATTGCATACCTTGGAGTCTTAGGATGTTCTTCAACTTTAGGCTCTTGTGATCTCTCTTCTACACTTTCACTATTTCCTTCCTCTTGGCTTTCTTGATTAATCAAAATGATCTTCCTTGATTATGAGTCTAAACTCAACTAGCATTTTGATCATATGAATCATATGCATAGGTTCTAGATGGTCTAACTGTGTCTTCTTCAACCTTCACATTAGCACTTTCAACTAATTTCCTCAATCTCTTGTTGAAGCACTGTTAGGCTTTACTTTTAGTAGAGTAACCAAGAAATATTCCTTCATCACTTCTAGCGTCAAACTTTCCTATATCTTCGTCTCTTTTGATATAGCATTTACTCTCATTTTTTTTGAAGTATCTAATAGTAGGCTTATGACCAAACCATAGCTCATAAGGGGTCTTACCCATATCACCTTTGACATATACCTAGCTGAGAGTATAAACAACAGTACTCACAACTTATCTCCAGTAGATATGTGGGACATTTCCTTCCAGGATCATAGTCCTAGCAACATCTAGAACTATCTTTTTTCTTCCTTTCCACAACTCCATTTTGTTGAGGGGTCTATGAGGCAGATAATTGTCTTTTTATCCCATGCTATTCACAAAAAGAATTAAACTCACCAAAAGTGAATTCACCACCTCTATCTAATCTCACACATTTAATCTTCAGACCTATCAGTGTCTCAACCTTAGCCTGAAAAATATTGAATTTATCTGAGCTTCAAATTTTTCCCTTAAGAAAATAACCGAGATCGATCTAGAATAATCATCAATGAGTAATATGAAATACCTTTCTCCTTGTAAACTTCTAACTCTAGAAGCACCAAACAGATCAGTATGCACAAGCTCCAATACTTCATTTGAACAATGTTTTCTCTGAAACAAAACTCTAGTTTGCTTCCCTAACTGACATTCCTTGCATATGGTATTAGTAGGCTTTACCAACTTAGGAAGATCCTTCACAACCTGAGTAGAACTTATCTTGGTAATATTGTCAAAGTTTACATGACACATTCTCCTATGCCACAATCAACTTTCATCAACTTGAGCAATCAAACAAATTTTATTAGCAGTACTCAAGTGAAAGATATTACCTTTTGTTTTTGTTCCTGATGCAATCATATTTCCAGAACTCCCTAATATTCTACACTTTCCATCCTTTAATTACAGATTATATCCCTTGTCAATCATTTGTCCAACACTTACAATATTATGCTTCAAACCTTCCATATATAAAACATCATCAGTATTATTCTTACCATCAAAAGAAATGGAACCTCTGCCACATATTATACTAGATTTATCATCATCAAATCTCACAACACCACCATCATACTTTTCAAGACTCACAAATTTACTTTTATCACCTATCATGTGATGAGAACATCCACTGTCAATCACCCATTCATATTTTTCTTCAACTCTGGCAGCTAGAGCTTTCTTCACATTCATGCAACTACCAGATTCAATAAGTACAAGGTTATTTTCCTTGATAGCAATAAATACAAAATCATCTTCACTTACATTCCATTTATCAGATTCATCATTTGTCACACCTTCATCAGTAGCAAAATAACACTTCCTTTGGAATCTAGGCTTGTTAGGTCTTGGCTTAGGAACTCTTTCTGGACACCTTGAGGCAAAATGACCTATCTTATTGCATGAAAAAAATTTAAGAGGAAATTTACCTTTATACTTACCTTCTCCTCTGGGTACCCTTTTGACAAGAAGTGCTTCAAGATCATCTAGTTTTCTCTCTTCTTCTTCAATATCTCTCATTTCCTACTCAGACTTGAAAAATTTTCTAGAGGAACTTTCTCCTAGATCATATATTTTATTATCCTTTCCGAAGGTAGTAGCTTTGAATGCAAATTCTATCTTAGGAAGAGCATCACCAAACTCACTTAACTCAAAAGCAACAAGCTTACCAATCAACATGTCTCTAGTTACATTTGTCACAGTCTGGATCTCCTCAATAGCAATAACTTTGTGTTTGTATTTAGTAGGCAAGGATCTAAGAACTTTAGCAACAATCTTTGATTCTTCTAATGTTCCACCAACACATCTGATATTACACACAAGTTCATTCACTCTCTGCATAAAAGAAGTGATGTTCTCATCTTCACCCATTTTCAATCTTTCATATTTCCCTTTTAGAATCTACAGCTTAGCCATCTTCACATGAGTATCACCTTCATACAAAGTTTCCAAAATTTTCTAGATCTCATAAGCAGTCTTCAAATCCATTACATTTTTCATTTCGGAATCAACTAGAGCACTCAACAATGCTTGCTTAGCCGTGATATTATATTCAAAATCTTTAATCTCACTTGCAGTAGAAGGACCATTCTATCGGATGATATATATATTCTTTGTAATGTTCCAATAAGGTTCACCAATGCATTTTAGATGACACTCCATTTGAGTCTTCCACAAAGAATAATTTGTTCCATCAAATCTCAGACTATCCTTCTTAAATGTCGCCATGTCGGATCACCTCGAGCTATTAAAATTCTTCCAAGGAACCTGCTTTGATACCAATTGTTGAAAATGCAAGGGCACACAACTGAGATGGAGGGTGAATCAGTTGTCTTAGAAATTATACTTATTAAACTTATTCTCAGATCTGATAATTAAACATGAAAGTAAAAACCACCACCACATCAAAAAAAACACATAACACCAAGATTTTTGCGTGGAAACCCTGTTAGGGGAAAAACCATGGTGGAGTTTAATCCACAAGTTTATACTCTATTAAAAGTATAGTAAATAGGGAATGCACATGCATTCAGGCACACTACCAAGAGCTTACTACTCAAATACAAAAAGGATTACTGCCCAAAGGAAGACACATTTTCTTACAGTCATATTTGGATTAAATCCATCCGAGATATTTTGAACTGAGAAGATAGCATTTGCTAGTGCCTGATTACAGTTTTGATTAAGCACATGAACACTCTTTCTTTTGCTCACTCTTCTTCACACTTTACTTTTGCCTTCAAAAGATCTAAAATTTATTCGCACATAGCATTCACACTTCACACATATCACATCTCACAAATGATGTAAAAAATCCCTCATATATATCTGCAACCAAGAATAACATCATCTACATGTTGACTTCACTAAAATATGAAATGGATACAAACTGTCGGCCCAAAACATAAATAATTATTAATTAAAATTAACCAATGTCAGCCACAACATAGTGAGGACCCAAAACAACATCCTCGAACATGAAAATCTTTAATAATTAGTCCTCGAAGATCCACAACATGCTACAATCACCATGTCGGCCATGAACATGAAAAATATGAACACGCAAAAGAAAATCACCAATCGTGAGCGCAATGGTCAATGCAAGCGTACAACACAAATAGAGCACAATCTAGAAAAAATCCAAAAGCATCATGAATCACCAGAGAAGCATCCACAACAAATTAACTTACTAGAATTACATCACCTTCTTTCAGGAACACCAACTAAAGCAATAGAAAAACTTTCAGAACACAGATACTCATAACTCAATCAAATCTTCATGCAAATCTCTAAAAATTAAAATGGATAAACTAGACGAACTCAAAAAAAAACCCTTTAATCCACAACCTCTAAACACCAACATATTGAGGTAGCCAACATACTAAACTTCACTTCACCATTGGTATTAACTGCAACTTATTTTATTACAATTTTCTCAATATCATCGACATATACAACTTCTAATGTATTAATGCCAATAGTGTTGACATCAATGACAACCACATATCAGCAAAATCCAACATTACATTCATTAAAATTATGGATAGAGATAGAATTTTGCAATTTTTCATTTTCAACATCTAGATTAGACTACACTAGACATAGATCAGAAAGAAAAACCAAAAACATTAAACTTAAACAAGCATAAATGTATAGTTACTTAATCATGTTAAAACTATTTGTTAGCTTAGACTTCAAGAATTTTAGTCATGATGACTTTGATATGTTAGATGAATCCCTTTAGGACTTCACCTCGCAAGGTTCATCCAATAAGGCTTGTTCAAACAAACCTAAACAAAGAGAAGTAAATGTCATCCAACCTCAACTTAGTAAAAAACCCAAGCCTTTTAGTAGTGATGACTTCCTCTCACATGGTTCATCCACTAAGGATTGTTGTGAGAAACCAAAACCAAGAGAATTTAATATGATTCAATCTCAACTCATCCTTTACCCACCTTTGCACAAACCACAATCTAAAAAAAATCTTGAATTTATCCTTTATCTTCCTAAGAATAATGTCTTGCAACAACCGAGTCATAATATTGTTGCTGATATATATAACACTATGAATAATCCACAACCACAACAATCAATTTCAATAACATTACCTTTGCCTAATCCGATATTTCCTAGTGCCCCTCATTTACCTTTGCATAGTGGGAAGGAGTATGACCTTGTTGAACAACTTAACAATACTCCTACAAAAATATCGCTATGGAACCTAATTCAAAATTCACCTAACTATCACACTATGCTTAAAATAAACTTACAACAAGTAGTGGTTCCTCCTAGTACACATGAAAATGAAGTGGCGGATCTAATACAAGTAATGAATATACTTAATATAGACATTACCTTTCACCAACATGAGCTCCCTCTTTTGGAGGTCAAAAAGAAGCATGATGCCTTCATGATAATAGCTCAATTCAATATAGTAGGCATCAAGAGGACCCTTGTTGATAATGGCTCGACCCTTAACATGTGCAGTGTGAAACTCTTAGATAGGTTGTGTGTAGAAAAATCACACATCAAATCTGATTCCTTATCTATTAGAGGATTTGACAATGTAGGAAAGCAATTGCTTGGTGTAATTACTTTATCTATTACAATCAGAAAGGCTACCTTAAAAACTCCTATTCATGTCATGCCTCATTACCTTTCATACAATCTTCTTTTGGGAAGACCATGGATTCATGAGATGCATGTGGTGCCTTCAACCTTTCATTATATCATGAAATATGTCTATAACAACAAGGTATACTAGGTTGAAATAGATGCTTAGCCTGAAAGTTTCTTGCAGGTTGAAAAAGGAACAAGTCATCTAGGCACATTGATTCCAACATCCAACATAGAACCAATCGACTTTGACAAGAAAAAAGTGGAAACAATGTCAAAGTTATTAGATGATGATTGGGGTTCCTTGGAGTTCACACCCTCATTTATGGGATAGTACATAATCACAAGAAAAAAGATGAAAAACAAAAACAACCAATAATCATGTCAACTCATAATTTGGAAGAAACTTCACAAGCATCTACCTCATCCACTCTAGAAGAAAATACAAGCTACACAACTAAATTTGATGAGATAGACTATCAACAACCACCAAACCCAAAGGAAATGGAAAAAAATTATGAGAGAGGTTATGAACTTATGAAGCAATTGGGCTATAGTGGAAAAGGATTTGGAAAGAAAGAACAAAGAATTTGTGTCCCTGTGGAACCTAACATGGAAGAAAAATAAAATGGTTTGGGATATCATCCTTCTAAGATAACAAAATCAAACAAAAAACCATCATTAAACATCAACACTATCATGTGCAAACCAAAAATCAACCTCACTATGGAGCATCCTGAATTACTTGATATGGATTTACCACCATCATGGGAGTACTTTGAAAATGATGAATCCTTGAATTAAATGTTAGGAGTTTATGACAAGTCACCTTCTACTCCTCAAAATAAAAAGGTTGCATGTGTTATGATTATCACCAAGCAACAAGATGCAAAAGATGAAAGTGATGAGAAAGAAGAGTACAACCCTAAATTTTCAAAGCCAAATGCACTCCCTCCAGGAGATATAATTGATATACCAATGGACATCAATGATAAGGAGAAATTCATTAAGATAGGGAAGTTTATTGATGATAATGAACAAGAAGATCACACAATGTTACTCCATGAATTTCCTAAACTTTTTGCTTGGAAATATTCAAATATGCTAGGAATCGATCTGAAAATAGTGACACACAACATTGTCCTTGCTGAAAATGTTAAGCCTATTCGACAAAAGATACTAAAGATGAATCCTAAGATAGCCTTTCTCTTTAAAGGAGAAATTGAAAAACTCCTTGAGGCTGGATTCATAAGACCTATAGATTATTCTCCATGGATCTCAAACATTTTTCATAGTTGCAAAACCTGACAATCCTATTAGGATGGGAAATTTTCATGATCTTAATAAAGCATCTTTAAAAGATGACTTTCCCATTCCTAATATTGACATGATAGTAGACTCAACTATTGGACATTCCTTGTTTTCATTCATGGATGGATTTTTTGGATACAATAAAATCTTTATCAACCCTCAAGATCAATACAAAATAGTGTTTACAATAGTTTGGGGGAAATTTTGTTGGG
The DNA here is from genome assembly GCA_007115665.2 of Sequoiadendron giganteum. NCBI lineage: Eukaryota > Viridiplantae > Streptophyta > Pinopsida > Cupressales > Cupressaceae > Sequoiadendron > Sequoiadendron giganteum. The sequence continues at coordinate 655,392,510 of CM021105.1, read as the reverse complement.
TTATGATGCCTTTTAGATTAAAGAATGCAGGTGCCACATATCAACAATCAATGAAATTAATCTTTCATGATTAAATACATAATATTTTGGAAGATTATGTTGATGAAATTCTAGCCAAATATTTAACAAGACAAGACAATGTGAATGTCCTTTGAAAAATATTTGAGCGAATGCAAAAATACAACATGAGATTGAATCCAAAAAAGTGTCTTTGGTGTAGATAGCAAGAAACTTCTAGGTTTTATCATATCTCACATAGGCATCGAGGTGGACACAAAAAATATTGATTCTATAATCAACATGCTACCTCGTAGGAACATCTCTCAATTATGCACATTACAAGGAAGAATTCAAGCTATCCATTATTTTGTTGCATCGCTAGCTGATTGAGCGTTTCCATTTACACATCTCCTCAAAAAAAATGTGAAATTTGATTGGAATGAGGATTGTAAATATTCTTTTGAAAGTTTGAAGGAATATCTTGCAAATCCACCTATTTTACAACCCGTAATGAAAAATAAACCATTCATCCTCTACACAACCACATCAGCCCATGCTCTCGCAACATTATTGGCTCAACAAGACAAAAATGGTAAAGAGCATCTTGTTTATTACATTAGAAGAAATTTGATTGATTATGAGAAATAATATAGAAAAACAAAAAAACAATGTTTGGCTCTTGTATTCGCTACCAGTAAGTTGCATCATTATTTATTGAATGCAGAAATACAAGTGATGATGAAATGTGATCCTCTCAAGCATCTTTTGAAAAAAAAAAGACCTATCAGGAATTCTAGATAAATGGGTTATGTTGTTGACAGATTTTGACCTCAAGTTTATTTCACAAAAATCAACTAAAGGTCGAGCCTTGATTGACCAATTGGCTGACGCTCCTTCTCCTTTGGTATTGCCTAGCAATGATTCTTTCCCCAACTATAGTGTGTTGACAATCAAAACTAGAATATGGGAATTATAATTTGATGGATTTAAGTGTATAGCAAGCTCTATTGTTGGGGTTATAATAATTTTTCATGTAGTAAAGCCTATTCCCTTGTCGTATCAGTTAAATTTCCTATGTACAAACAGCATTGTTGAGTATGAAGCATTACTCACTAGGTTGTGTGTCGCTTTAATCATGGGCATGAGAGATATTAAGATATTTGGTGATTCACAGTTAGTAATCAAGCAAAGAAATGGGACATATCAAGCAAAACATGACAAAGTGTCAAAATACAAGGATCTCATAATGAAATTGTTAGAGTTTGAATCATTTGCCATTGAAAACATCCCATGAAAAGATAATCGGCATGGAGATGAAATGGCAAGTGTAGCTTCTCTTATATTGCCTCAAGAACCTTCAAAGGACTTTACATTTACTTTTAATCCAATCATGAACCCATGAATTGACGATAAAACAGATGAAATATTAGCAACAACCAAGGAAGACTCGAGTGAATTGTACAATACAATATTTAGCTATTTGAAAGATGGTACCTTTCCTAAGCCAACAACAAAGAACATTCGAGCTCACTTACAGAAACTCGCATCTAAGTACATAATTCTCATTGATGTGTTGTATCGGAGATCATTCAATGGTATCTTACTTAGATGCCTTAACAAATCCAAAATCCCCACAACATTTGAACAAGCTCATGCAGGTGCTTGTGGCGGTCATTTTGGAGGAAAAATATTAGTTTAAAAACTTATCCTCATTGGATACTATTGGAGACACATGGAACAAGATTGCTTTGATTATGTAAGAAAATACCACAAATATCAAGAGCATAGAAATATGATCCATGCTCCTACTTAAGAATTTTGATCTCAAGTCTCGATATGGCGCTTTGCGGTTTGGGGTTTAGACATTATAGGAAAAATATCACCCCCTTCTTCTGTCAAACACATTTATAATAAGGGCCACATTATTTCACAAAATGGGTGGAATTCATTCCCCTTCAATCAACAAAAATGATGTGATATGTCATTTCATATTGGAACACATTATTGTGTGCTTTGGACTTCCTTCTGCATTAGTCTCTGATAGTGGTACACCATTTAAAATAATGAGGTGAAGAAGTTCTTAGAAATGTTTAACATACAACATCACTTCTCAACACCCTATTACCCACAATCTAATGGTCAAGTTGAATCAACTAATAAGACTATTGAAAAAATTCTAAAGAAAATCATTAACAAGCATCATAAGGATTATAAGGATTTGCACACACAATTACAATATTTACTATGGGCCTATCGCACAAGTGTCAAATCATCTACATGAAATACACTTTATAATATTGTCTATGGGAGTGAGGCAATAATGCCCTTGGAGTTAGAGATTCCTACATTAATAATTTCTCATCAAAGGCTTATTGATGACAAAAATTATAAAGAACAACGATTGCATCAACTTGAAATGCTCAATGAACAACACATCAATGCTCTTGAGCATCTTCAAACTTATTGTAAAACAAGACAATGTATTTACAATGAAATTTTTATCCCCACAAATTCAACAAAGGTGACCTAGTCTTATCTGAAAATCAATGTAACGTCAATGTCGACCCGAATGAAAAGGGGAAGTTTGTTAGAGTAAAGGTTTTAACTTAATTATGTTGATTAAGTTGCCTTTATTCCATTCTTAAGATTTCACATTAGTTTGCATAAAGTGACATTTAATAATTATATTAATTATTAAATGTTATCCTATTAGGGCTTCTATTAGGGTTTTTTCTATTAAGGTTTTATTAGGGTTTACATGATCTCCTTTTTATAAGGATTGATCCCAATGTATTTCATATCAATTCATTCTCTCATTCTCTCTGATATATACATTTTTAGTTTTCAGAGAACCCTTGCTTGTTTGTCTCCATCTCTTCTTTTGTGACAGGTTATTTGCATGTAGGTGATCTTCAGGGTTTGTGGTGTTGTATTTTCTCAACTCCAACATGGTATCAGAGCTCCATGCCTGCTGCTTCCTGTTCTTGTTTTGAAGATTTTTGGAGCTTCAAGGGTTTGGGGTTTATTTTTTGATCCAGGGCATACCTGCAATTTTGAAGCATTTTCAGCTCAAACAGACCTTGCCATTACGTTCGCAGCAGTCCAAAACCCCTAAATCAACTGTTCATTCGTCTATTTTGGACAAAGTCAAAATTTGAGGCAAAAATTATTTTTGCAGTACGACTGTACGGCCGTCTGCCTGCTTGGTAAAAAAAAAATTCGGAAATTTTTTATTTTTCGTAAAAAAATATTTATTTCCTACGAAATTTTCTCATTGTAAATTTTTTTGGTTTTTATTAAAAAAATTTAAAAAAAACAAATGAATTTTTTTTTTTTTTCGCAGCTAAGGGCTTGCTGGCCTGGTACAAGGGTACCCGCAGGTACCTGCATCCACAGGCCTGCGGGCCCTGCGGTACGTTGGTCAGCATACTGTCGACTGCCGACGCCTTTAATGCCAGCCGATGGTTGATAGTATTGCCGACTGGCGGTACTTACAGTCCGCCCGGGGTACGATGGGGGGTGGGTCCACGTGCCTCCCCTCATCAATTTTTTTTTTATAATTTTTTTTTATCACAAAAAATTTACATTGTAATTTTTTATTTTTTTTTTAATATAAAAAACATTTTTTTTCAAAATAAGTCCAATCGCACTTTTACGGTGACGGTCGTATGGCCGTCAAATTTAACCCAGTATTTTCGCTGCGGCAGCCGTATGACCGTTAAATTTAACCCAGCACTGGCTTTTTTCCCTCTTTGGAGTTGTTTTATTCCAAGGGCTGTAACTTGGGCATACGTTATCATATTTTGGAAAACAAGATATCGTTGGAAAGCTAGTTTTCTCATCTTTCCATTGGTGTGGGTTTCATTACTTCATTTTTCTGTTGGTACATTCTATAGTCAGTTGAAGATAAAGGGGCTATTTTAAGTCTCAAGCTCATAATTTTTGATCAGTTTCTCCATTTTTCGCAATCTCAGCGGCGTTGGAACCATATTTCAGAGCTCTTCAGTTTCATTCATGCAATTTTTCCAGATTTCACACCAGGTATATTTTATTCAGTTATTTGTGTTTTCACACTTTGGTGGATTACCTGGACATATTTGCTCTTGGAAACTTTTTGTTTGCATTGGATGCTTTGTTTTTGGCTATTCTTCATGTATTTCTAGCATTGTGTCCTTTGAGGACATTTTGAGCATCATTTGTAAACTATCTTTTATGTAAATGCACTGAGATAAAGTGCCACACTATTGTACATGCATCTTTTGGGGATTTTGCACATAAGGTTGTGCCATATTTTGTACTCGCACTGTTATTATAAAGTGCCATGAGGGGTTGTGTAGTTTTCCTTTGTTTTTCCATCACATCTTTGTCGAGTGAGTATCCCTCCACGATGACAATGAATCCATACCATGGGGGGTTGTGTAGTTTGCCTTTGTTTGCTATCACACCTTTGTCCAGTGAGTGTCCCTCCACAACAACCATGGATCCATATGATTCCAGCCTCATGCATGTGTGCTTTGTTTTGCACACCACTTTTTCAGTTGCAGGTGCTTTCTTGTGCACTTTCAGATGTTGTATCTTCTTCATGCACTACAAGGTGTTTCACATCATTTCAGTGGATCTGTCAGGCTCTCCCAGTTCAGCATTATGGGGGGGTATTATATTGTTCATGCTAATTCTTCCTTGGTTTTGCCTTGGAAGGAATCTTCCATTCTCAGTTAATCAGTGTTTTAGACTATTGGTTCTTGTGCCATCTGTATCTTCGTTCCACGTGTTTGCCTTTGTTTTCCATCTGATTCAAGTAGTGTCGTTTGGGCACTTATGTAGATTGTTGTCTTCTTGTTCCTGATCATCATATCTTCAACGAAGGTTCTTTAGCACCATAGTAGTCATCTTTCGACAATTGTTTGCAGCTTCTTCTGCTTCAGTGATGTTTCTTGGCCTTCTGCATCTCTTTTTGGAGTAGATATTTTTCCCATGAGGTTTTCTCTATTTCTCCTTTTTATAGAGATTTGGTTGTATTTGGGTACCTAATCTGGCCTAGTTGTTGGGACCCATGTTCGCCTTCTTGCATTGTAGTTACGTTTGCTTTCTTGCATTCATTTGTCGCTACACTATTGGTCATCTTAAGGGGGGTGTTAGAGTAAAGGTTTTAACTTAATTATGTTGATTAAGTTACCTTTATTCCCTTCTTAAGATTTCATGTTAGTTTGCATAAAGTGACGTTTAATAATTATATTAATTATTAAATGTTATCCTATTAGGGCTTCTATTAGGGTTTGCATGATCTCTTTTTTATAAGGATTGATCCCATTGTATTTCATATCAATTCATTCTCTCATTCTCTCTGATATATACATTTTTTCAGTTTTCAGAGAACCCTTGCTTGTTTGTCTCCATCTCTTCTTTTGTGATAGGTTATTTGCATGCAAGTGATCTTCAAGGTTTGTGGTGTTGTATTTTCTCAACTCCAACAAATTTTAGTCCTAATTGGTTAGGACCTTACATAATTGATAAAAAAATTGATTAATTGGGAAAAATAGATTTTGAAGGGACTCGAAACCCTTTAGAGTAGAAAAGACAAAAAGCTGCTATAGAAATAAACCATACAGTACCAATAGTGAACCAACAAAAAGGAAACTAAGGAAAAAAGAGTGTTGACCAAGATAAACAACAGTGAACCAACAATAGCACTTAGCAGCAACAAAACAACAAAATGGCGTAGGACCACCTACCAACCAAAAGAGAAAAAATAGCAAAGCTACCACTAATGCATGCCACATAAAGTATTGGCAACCTCAAGCTCCTAGCTCCTGTGCAAGTCAATCATATCTAGCAGCTCCTTCATCTCGGCTTAGAAAGATCTTTTCCAATCAGTCAACCCTTTAGATGCAAGGCCTTTAGTGTCATATTTGATACCCTTCTTTCCTTTCCCTTTAGTCATGTGCTCCTTCTCCATTAGCTAGGAGAAGCACAATTGGTCCTCTCTTAAATCACTGATATTTTTTTATTTGGACCTCTAGGGAGTTTGCACTATTTTTTACTAAGATATGAAACGCATGGAAAAAAATTTTGATGTCTACATTGGTGCCCACAACCTATTCTTCCAACCCATCCAACCTTTCATCACATCAAGATTTGAAATCCTACAGTGACCCTTCAATGTCTACAATCCTATCAATAAGAATGTCCAACATAATTTTTTGGACACATTCTTCATGTTTTCCTTCAAACCCCTAATTTTAATACACTTTATTGAACTCTTGCAGGGTCGACTTAGCAATTTTAAACGTACCTATGACCCCAGCCCTAGCCATGTCATGCAACTAAAACATTGAGGGAGATTCATCATCTAAATACGAAAAATCCTTGGAGAGGGGGTCTACCTTCAAGGTTTTTTCCTTAGAGTCCATCCTCTCATAGTCCTCTTCACCTTGACCCTCAATCTTAGCCTGAATTGCATCATCAGGTACATTATGGGCTGAAGACTCCTCAAAATTCCCTACATTAACCCCAATAGCCTTCTCCTCCTTGGCATCCTTAGACATAACATTAGAAACCCAACTCTTTAACTTAGCAATCCTCCTAGATGATCTCATTGGTTGTTCTCTAGCCTCTAAGATAGGCAAGTTCTCCTTCAAACCCTCCTTACCAGCAACATCAGTCTCATCCCAACCAATAACCAGCTCCACCTTCTTGGGAGAAGAATCTTCTGACCCCACCTCCATATCTTCGCTATCAGATAAAATAAAACACTTAGGTGCATAGATACTTTTTGGACAACTCTTCTTACTTTTCTTGGAAGAGATGGCCTCATGAGATTGAGGACCCACCTCTTCCTCTGCAACCCATTCATCCTCTTCATCACTACTGGTGTCCTAACTAGAGGAATCTAATCCATCACTCGAATTCTTTTCCTTATCCAAAATGGTAGGGGTTGGGATGAGAGATTTTACATGCTCCATAATCAAAAGGATAAGACCCTCATGGAGGACCGAGGTCTTTCTATTTTTTAAATAGGCATACACCAAAATTTCCAAAGATGACAACAAGAAAAAAGGAAAGGAGACATACAACCCATGCCTGAAGTGATTTAACAAAGTGAAGTGGTGTCCCAAGATTGTAGTAAACCTACCTTCCAGAGTCACATACTAAATTATAACCTCAACAACCTCCACCCAAATTTTCTTAAGGAGCTTGCGCTCATAACCCTAGCTCTCCATTTTCACAAACTTCTTATGCTCATCATCCTTAAATAATCGAGTCATTGCATCCTCATTACTTTTCTTGTCCTTAAAAGACTTGCGGCCTACCATCGGCATCCCCGTCACAACAACCAGCTTCTCATTCACCTCCACCTCCAAACCTTTGATTTGAAGCTTCCTATTATGCCTGTAAGAAAAAAAATTCCAACACATTGGAGTCATGACAATGAAGACATTCGAGGAATGGTGTAAAGTTTCTATGGTCCAAAATCTTCCATAGTTTTTCATTCTTCCTCAAGCTCGTGCAATTATGTGGCTCTATTTTGATTTTTTCACCACCCATTTTTACAAAAATTAGACAGAAACAATCCTTACGAAGAATGTTGGGAAAATATCCAACAATCTGGTAGAGATCCACAATATGTGTCAGTTGGACCAAAGTACAATGGCTTAAAAGCCTCCACCTCTGAAAATCATCCCACTCCATCATTCTGCATTAAACTCCTAGCTCTCTTAGGAATGATCATTCCCTCCTCCCATGTCCAGGATTCATTATTTTTGATAGCCTCGTTGGCAAAAAGTTCTGCCAATGAATTACCTTCTCAAAAAATGTGACACGTTGGAGTCTCATCAAACACCCTTAACATCATTATGAAATATTTCATTAGATGCTCCACATTCCAACTCAACACATGGGTCCCACATAAGTAATTAATAATTTTTAAGGAATCACCTTTGACCCATAATTTAGATTACCCTTTGTCCATAGAAAATTTAATACTTGTATACGCAGCTTCCACCTCGGTGCAGTGATTGGTTTGAATTCCCATTGGGACATAATCGATAAAATTTATGGGTCTGGTGCATACACATTAATTGAACTAGATGGCACACCCCTCATAGAACTTATCAATACTGCACATTTTCACCGATATTATGTCTAATCCCCTTGAATAGTATGAATGATAAAGCAAGGATGTTAGAGCTAGAGGATGATATTTTGTATACTCTCACATTGCTTCATTCTTGACAAATAGTTATTTGTGCATCTCAACCACTAAAGTTATTATTCAATTCATTTTTTACTAATTACTTTAGGTTTCATCCTATTCAAGATCATCTTGTGTTCTATGTTAGATTAGATCCTTTTATGAATTTTATTTTCTTCAATTAGATCATACACACATTTAATTTAGAATAACATAATTAATCACAATGTTGCATCTAAGAGAAACTGTAATAAGTTTTAATTAGATCACATAGAGAATGTTAAATCATGAATAAATTCATTAAATAATCTTACAAAGTTTATTTAATTAACCACATTGTCAACTAACATTCAACACAAATAATAAAACATTAGATGCTTATATATATATATAAAATTTTTATGTACATGTCATCAATATATAAAATACTACTAAGGCCTATGTCTACTAGATCCCTTAGGATTTGGTGCTCGCATCTATCTAGTAGCAGTCTATCGGGAGATGATGGTGTGTGATCATGATTGTGATCCACTGAATATACTGAGAGAAAACTCTAAACCCTATATCATTCCAAGGGCCTCCCAATGTGCTCTTGCTATCTGATCTCTCTCTGCCTATAGCCTAGCTACCTCTGCCTCTAGTCTCTCAAACTTTTCTAGGGTCTGAGATGACTGTGCCTCTAGGGCAACATTGGCTCGGTCGACACACCTCCTCAAAATATCATACACTACCTGCAGTCCAATGTATAGCTTGAAGTACTTTGCATCCTGATCCATAATGGGTTGGGGCACATAGTTTAAGTTTGTATCCTACTCGTCGACTGATGGGGGCACTATCTCTATAGCTACTTATCGATAGAGATCTAAAAAATATCTCATATATATTGCAAGATAGAAGCAGTTAATAATCAGTACACATCATTATATATATATATAAAGCATAAGCATAAGAATAAAGTATAACAATAAATAAAACATCATCACCTATATCTCTGCCAGGTTGTGTGAAATTAGCCTTGTCCTGTGTAGGGGGTATGGAGGATGTGCTAGCCTCTCCATGACTATGGGTATTGGTGCCTACTACAGCCGTTGCTTGTGATCTATTCATACAAATGGGAGATGGCTTTCCCCACTCATGTCCTACTAGATCCTCATATGCTACCTCACTGCCCTCCCTCATGGACTACTCCTCCTCCTCCTCATCTCCTCTATCCTGGTCGTCATAGTCAGGATCTGCATCCTCATAGTACTCCTCATCTATGATATCTATAAATATGTTTACAACCATGTAGCATATCTCCTCAACCCTATCCTCTACATCATCTCCCTCATCTAAGAGTGGTCTTACATCACCTATCAGCTCCTCCATCAAAAACATAGGAGTTGGTCATGATACTTTCCATCACTCCTCATAGTCATTTGTGGTACCAACATCATTCATGTTGAAGATAAGAGGCATATCACGATCCGAGTACCCAGAGTCACTGTGGAAAAAATCCTCTATAGTGAACCGTACATAATCACCAGGTCTCTGAGCACTCCACACTAATCTCTTGAAGAAGGGGTCATGCCCTAGGTGATATCTGCATCTATCCAAACTATCGCATGACCCGATCGTGGTAGAAATGATGCACTACATAATCATGTCTACCAATCAAAAATATGTCAAGCTATAATCTCCTCATCTATCAAGTGTGATCTAGCCACTGAAGCACAAGATGATAAGGTTTCCAAAGGATCTCATCCTCCTCTAGTCGGTCAAATCACACCCTCTAGAAGTGTAAATCACCATATTGCCAAAACCATCATAGAGGATAGATGAAGGCCCAAGGATACCCCAAGGCTGTCACACACGGGAAGCTGGTAGGTCTAGTACAAGTGATATGCTCAAGTCATTAAACCTATAGAAGTGTACAACGTATCATACTGTCCACCTCCCGAAAGACAAACTGACCAAGATCATAATATAAGTGTGCTAGGATATAGTGCCCCTAGGTGTATACTATTCGGTGCTATGCCATACCTTGTATTAGGTGTAATATTCCTCTCTCCAAGTGTGCTCCCTACCCATCAAGGATGATTACTATTTCTATTGTAAACATCATAATCAATATAACCAGTGGGGCTCGTGAGTATAGAAGCATCACTAAATCTATCTATGCCCTCTCTCTAATCATGTACTGGTTTGCAAAGACAATAATGCATGTCATATTTCTTCTCATGGAATTTCCACTCCACTTAGAAGTGTAGTCACTCACCCCGAATAGGAACTCAAAGTATGTGGTGTACATCCTCTAGTGTGATCATCATCTCGCCAGTTGGTAGATGGAATGTGCATGTATCAGCATCCCAAGGCTCCCCTAGCGCCATCAACATCATATCATGGTACCTCATGGGGTGCATGAGGTATTCTCAGTATCATCCTGGAGTCTGTAATAGCTCTATATCCTCCACTAAAAGAGTGGGGGATAAATCTTAGAGAAGACTGATCTTCCTACCACCTAGACGTTGATGTGAACGAGTGGGAACCAAACAAAAAAACAAAAAAATATATCTTATAAGTAGTCTAAACTCTCAAAAGTTTACATCAACAATCATAAAATTGTACTAAAGTTGTTCTAATGTGCTTATCTAGGGTCCCTAGACACTTTAGACCCCTTTTGGGACACTTCACAAAGAAATGAAACATTGCAAAAAAATAGGACACTTCATGAACAAAAGGGACACTTTGCGAAATAAAGGGACGCTTTGTAAAATTTTCTTCCACGACCCTAGACTAACTAGGAAATGCATAAAAATCATAAAATCACTACGTAAGAAGAAATCAAAGGCATCAAATTCAACTCACATGATGGTATTGCTCATTGTGGGTCACCTGGTCTCGTAACATGTCCAGTCTTGCAGGTCTATAATATCATTTTCTAGGCATCTTTCAATCCTCTTCAATCACTCTCAAGCTAAAACAAGGTAAATGATAAATTAAGTTATAATTTACTTCACTTTTTTCTCTTATGTAAGTTGAAATTAGGGTTTTTACTACATTAGGGTTAAAAAATGCATTTCAATCAATTCAGTATAATGAGTGCTAGAGAACTTTGTTTTTGACACTATTTGTTGTGTTGGAATCATAATTCCCCTCCTAACATCATCAACTATCTATCATTATGTGAGATGGTACTTGGAAATGCCTTATGATATGACTTATCTTATTCAATGTGGCTAGATTGCTACCTTGATTCTACCTCTTAAAAGCAAGCAAAATCAAGGGGGGCATACATCTACCCTCAAATTTGATTTCTAGAAGAAGTTAGAGAAGAGGATTTTTGGACAACTAATGAATTCATGTTGCAGGATGTGGTTCCTAACATTGTGGTTTTGCAGATAACTACACTGGGGGCTTCATTCTCTTGTGTTGTGAATGAAAATATATGAGTATCCTTTTATGAGATAAAGTGTATTGTTTACTTTAGCTTACATATGCACGTAGAGTCATATGGGTGCTAAAGTTGGGGCTAAATGTGACCACCAAAATTATACTCCCTTCTTGGAGATAGTATAATTCTTGGCCTAATTTGGACCTATCTTGGGTACCCTTGCATTAATTATCCTTTAAATCATCATTTATAGGCACCTAAGACCCATTATTTTGGATTTTGAGGCTCATTTCACCTAAAAATCCTATAAAATCATTCAAAACACCAAAAAATCCAAAGACCCACCTCAAAAAACTAAGGTGGGACCCATTTACCAAGTGTGGCAAATGAGTCCCATTTGGGGTCTTTTTCAAATTTGAGTGGGAATTCATCAATTTAATTCAGGTTTTTGGTGGATTTTGGCCTTTAAGATCTAAATAATGGTCAATTAGGTGTTGCTTCCTATAAAAGAAAGCTTTTGAGTCATTTTTATCATATTCTTTTAAGCACTTTGAGCAAGCATTGAGCATCAAGAATCTTCTAGAAAAGCTTTCACAAGAGCATTCTCATTCCAAAAGAAAGCAAAGTTGAAGCATTGGAGCAACATTAAAGTATTTTTTGCAGGTATTCAAGCTCACTTTCCATCAATGTCTAGCATTGTCAAGGGTTTATCATGGTTTTCTATGGTGAATCATGATGGATTCTAGGTTGGGGAGATGCAACTAGCCATCAAGCCAAGCCTAAAGAATTATTTCCTAAGTGATTTCATCTTCTATTATCACTCTACATTCAACCTAAGGAAGGTACATGCATCATTAGAGCTCATTTTGGGTGATTAGAGATCATCACAAGTGATTCATCCATCTCTACATTTCTATCATTTTATCATATTATTGCACATTATAATAGGATTGCATTATGTTTTAGATTTCTTAGTCTTATATACACTTAAGGCTAGGGTTTTCATGCACATTTCATTATTTTTATTGAGGTTTAATTACTAAAATAAGGGTTTGACCAAGGAAAACCCCCCATTAGAAAATCAAGTTGAATTATGTTTTGCAGGTTTTTTTTGCAAATTCAGATTCACACTCAAGTTGGAAGGAAAGGGTAGGTGTTGAAGTGTAGATCAGAGCTTTCAAATTTTGAAAAAGTGGGATGGGACTAATTCACCAAGAGTGGCGAATGAGTTCCACTGTAGCTATTGGACAAATTTGTTTGCAGATTCTGAAACCATTTTTCCCGAAATAGACTCCCCCGTAGAAACCCTGATTTGGGACTGATTTGCCTAGGTTGGCGAATGAGTCTCAGTTGGTCAAAAAGTCAAAATTTCCAGAATTTTAGAACTACTTCCATTCACTTTAAGATTTCCAAGTTTTTGTTCTATTTTTCTCACATTTCTAAGGAATTTTCTAGATCATTGCATTAAATTAAGGTTTTGTTTTACAACTTGCATTGCATTATATTTTCCAAGTCTAAACTTGGTTGTGAGCCCCTCATTCGATATCATTCAACCTCTAGGAGAACCTTATTGCAAGATTTCAATCTCCTTTGCATTCAGATCTCTAGGGCTATTCGTGAGTGGAGTCTCTTTGATAGTGGGCATGAATACATTCATCATACCATATCATTCCACCATTTTAAGATGTTCCATTTTTTATCTAGATTAATTTCAAGAACATCTAATCTAGTTTAGATCTTTATAAATTCTTCATATAACTTTTTTATACATCTTTCCTTTCCATTCTTCCCAAAAATATTATTATAGGTCTTATCATGACCCATCTCATCCTCTTCTTCGAAGATATTTTTCCACACTTTCCACACACACTATTTTTAGATGCACATGACAATTGAGAGGCGGGGGGGGTGACTCAATTGTATACTTAAAAATATTCAAATCCTCAATATCTTTTCAAACCCTTATTAACCATTAAACCCTTATCATGCATTAGCAGAATGTAAACATATGAAACAACAATGCAAACACATCAAACACATAAGAACACCAGATTTACATGGAAAAACCAAGAAGGGAAAAGCCATGGTGAGGATTAGCTCACATATATATGAATTTCAACATCGAATACAAGAAGGCTCGTTGCCCAAAAAAAGAAGAAAGGCTCACTACCAAGAAGAAAGAAGATAGAAGAATAATGTTACAAAGAGATTCACTATCTCAAGGAAATAAGAGAAATCCACCACTGAAACTTTATGCCATCTGTAACCTTTGGCTCACTTACTCCAACAACTTCAAGCACACTAAAAATGTAGACCCTACTACTCACTACATTGGAGTCATAGGAATTAATCTCCCACTTAAATCACCAAACTTAATCAAATTTGCATATTTCAAATACTTTCTACATATCCACACTCATATCCAGCAATCTACCTTACATTTATACCATCCACGACCTAAAAAATCTTAATTAGATCAACCTTAATGAAACATATGCACCTAAAATGTGCAACACCAAAATGGATCAGCACCAGACACCTCCATGTGCAATGGAAATAAGTGAAGGATGATCACACTAAGGGTTAAATAGGACCCAAATACACATTTCCATGCTACTCAACACATTTACAATCCATGAGGTACCTCTACAAATAGCACTAGCACACCAGGTAAGCCAGACCTAAACTAACACTACAAGTGACCACATACACACTTCTCCAATTCATGTGGACCACAAAAAAACACTTCACAACATCCACACATCTTTGAATATTCTATAATCATCAAAATATTATACAACTTTTCCACAATCACCTGAAACTGAGAACACCATCATTTTGTGTAACCAAACACACTACCACAAAACACAACTCACTAACCAACCTTGTTAAACACCTCAACATCTGAAACCTCAAGGGAAGGAAGTTATAGACAATATAAGAATGTTCCAAAATCTATAAGATGAGAAACCTTACTATGGATAAATGTGGAGCAATCTCATTTCTCCTAGAAAACCTTCTACACAGATAGATAAACTATCAAACACAAATTTCACTATAGAAAAATCTAGAACCTAAAAATTTAGATATAGAACCTCTAAGCACCTTTGATCATCATATCCAAACCACAAAAACACATATTCAACCATGAAGAAATGTGGAGCACAACACTAAACACACCTCTATCACATTGCACACTCTTTTACTCAAATTTCCACAAAAGTACTTGGAAACCAAGTGAACTTACTACAACTACAACTCTTATCCATTAAGACATTAATGAAAACATTGATGACAACACCACAACACCTAGATATCAAATTGAAACACATCCATATTAGCACAAGAACTTGACAACAATCTCTCTAACTATGAAAACACTAGCATCCTTTCAACAACTCCAACACACACTTTACATACATTTGACATCAATGAGCAACACCAACAACCACCGATATCAATGACAAAACCAACAACATACTTAAAAAAATAGCCCCCTTTGTCATTGATAGCAACACCAGCTCTCTGAAAGACCATCAACAACAAAAACTCTACAACAAGCAACACTACCCCTAACTGTGGCAACTCTTCATACACTCATTCTATTGCTCCTAAACATTCTCTCCCCATGTGGTCATTAGACCATATTCTTTTCTACACAATGGTTTTTCAACCACTCTAATTTTCTCCCCCTTTTACATCAATAGAAAAGGGACATAAAATCATCCAACTCTCTTTCCTTCATTGAATTATTTTTCTCTCCCTCTTTGACAACATTCAAAGGACAACACTTGTACCTTTCACACATCATCTACATATAATCTTTCCTTTGGACATCTACATACACCACTTTGAAACCACTTACAACACTAGAAATCAAATGTACTCTCCCCCTTAGGGGCACAAAATATGGTCCATTTGATTGTACCAACTGAAAAAAACTACTACCTACTCCCCCTGAGAAGTAGCCTTCAACATTTGTCTAGGACTAAGAATGTATCTTGAAATGCTTCCCAAATAGATGCACACACTTATGCATCTGATTGAAAGGAAGGGAAAAAACCCTTGTAATTTTTTTTTGAGATACTCAAAGGTATCTTTAGGTAGAGCCTTCATGAAAATATCTAAAACCCGATCCTTAGTAGGCACATACTCCAACTTCACCTCATTTTCTACAACTTTCTCCCTTAGGAAGTGAACTAGATTGAGATATGTTTTGTTCTTAAATGCATTACTAAGTTCTTTGAGATATTTATAGCACTTGTATTATCACATAAGATAGAAATAGGTTCATCATATGATACTTTTATATCCTTCAATGTTTTCTTAATCCACAACACTTGTGTGTAGCATGATGTTGCAATAAATTATATTTTTGTAGTAGATAATGACACTGAATCCCGCTTCTTACTCAACCATGAAACCAATTTGTTTCCAAGAAAGAAAGCACCACCACTTGTACTTATTTTGTCATTTGTACATCCTACCCAATTTGCATCTGTATATGCACTCAAGGAGAATTCAATATCCTTTGGATACCACAAACTATAGTCCAGAGTTCCCTTCAAGTATCTAAATATCCTCTTCATTGCTGCAACATGAGATTCTTTGCGATCTTCTTCATATCTAGCCAAAAAACTAAATACATGATATATGATCTAGTAGTAGTTAGATATAGCAATCCGCCAATCATTGATCTATATTTTCTTTGACTTTCCTTAAGAGATTCATTATTTTTTTCTCAACTTAAAAACATTAACTATAGGACTACATACCAGTTTATAATCCTCCATTTCAAACTTCTTCAACATTTCCTTGACATATTTTGATTGTGAAATAAAAATAACTTTTTTTAATTGACTAATTTTTAATCCAAAGAAGAAACTCATCTCCCCACACATTGACATCTCAAATTATTTTTTCATTTCCTCTAAAAAACTCTTGCACATACCTTCATTTCCTCCAAAGACAATGCCATCCACATACACTACCACAATCAATATTTGTTCTCCTTCAACGTTGAAGTAAATATTTCTATCTGAAGTAACTTTTGTGAATCCTTGCTACAAAAAATACTTATCTAACCTTGCATACCAAGCTCTAGGAGCTTGTTTAGGTCCATACAATTACTTGTTCAATTTGTAGACTATATTAGCATTATCTAATAACTGAAATCCTTCCAATTTTTCAATGTATACCTCTTCTTCCAACTCACCATTCAAGAATATAGACTTTACATCCATCTAATATACTTTAAATTCTTTATGTACTACAAGAGATAAAAACATTCTAATGGATTTCATCCTTGCCACCAGATAAAATGTCTCCTCAAAAACTATTCCTTCTACTTGTGAGTAGCCCTTACACACATCTAGCCCTGTTTCTAATAAATTTTCCATCCTCATTCAGTTTGTTCTTGAAAATCCATTTAGTTCCTATCACCTTCTTATTTGCAAGTCTTGGGACCAATTCTCAAGTCTAATTATTCTCAATTTGTTCCAATTCTTTATCCATAACTTTGATCCAATTCTCATCTCTGCATGCCTCAATCACTATTTTAGGTTCCACCTCTAAAAGTAAGAAGCAATTTATTTGTTCCTCTATCATAGCATCTTTTATCCTCATCTACACACCTTTCTATTATCTCCAATTATTTTATCTTTTGAATGGTTCTTCTACACATACTTTGGATTCTTAGGGATCTCTTTTGGAGATTCTTCCTCTTCAACTATCATCTCTTTTTCCTTCTCATCATCCTTTTCATCTTCATTGCAAGGGGATTCATCAAATTCATATCCTTCTATCAGTACATAAATCTGAAATTGTTCTTCATCCACCTTAACACTTGCACTTTCAACAATATTATTCAAGATTTTATTATTGCATCGATAAGATTTGCTTCTTGTAGAGTATCCAAGGAAGATTCCTTCATCAGATCTTACATCAAACTTTCCTAAGTTTTCTTCATCTCTTCTGATATAAAATTTTCTTCCAACAACTCTGAAATAATTTATAGTAGGATTTTTACCTTACCATAACTCATAGGGAGTCTTTGAACTATTCACTCTTGTTTGATTTTTGTTAATAATGTAAACTATAGTATGAATTGCTTCTCTCCAATAGACATCTGATATATTTTCTTCCTTCATCATTGTTCTAGTATATTCTTGAACTATTTTCTTCTTCCTCTCCACAACTCCATTCTATTGAGGAGTCCTAGAAGCTGAAAAATGCCTCTTTATTCCATGATCTTCACAAAAACTATTTGAAATAGAAAATTAGATTCCTTAAAATTAGGTTTCACCAATAATTTACTAAAAAATTAATTGGAAAAATGGGGTGTAATGAACCTATCTTTCTCCTATTTAATTAGGAAATGAGATCCCCCAATGGTAGGATTGAATTTCAACCCTAGGTGAGTCAACCCAATTAGAGATCTTGTAAATTTCCTTATGATTGAGGATGGGGTCAAATCTGCCTGAACAATACTCTTGGGAGATAAAATAAAATAATAAATGAGCTCAAATATGCAATGTAAGATCTGAATCATGTAGATGAAGCATAACTCTAGCAAAAGCAACAAATTTCCAAAAAATTTGAAGAAGGTTAGACACCTAAAGCCTGCCACCAATAGTTTTTGCTAAGTGTCCCAAAATGTTGCAAATCGTCCTTGTATATAAATTTTCCCCAATTCTCAGGAGCCTGTAGTGATGGATCTGAGATGCCTTTTCCCATAGGTTTCACTAAAAAAATGTTGGAAATAAATTCAAGATCTGAGTTTTCATGGCCTTGACAAATTTTGAGATTTTGAGATCTTAAACTTTAATCCTTTCTTCAACTTAAGATCTACATACACACAAAGAGAGGGGAAAATTGTTTATTTTTGGTGCCCCATTTTGGTAATTAAACCTTGAAATGAAATAATGATAAAGAGAAGGAATGATGAATGAAAAATAGCTTGTTGCAACTCACCAAACCTTTGAATGAAGATCCTTAGAGGATTGAATTCTAACACATCTCTCTAAGGTCTTGATCTTGCATGAAATGGCTTGATTGATGATGTATCTTGATGCTTGAATCTTGAATTGAGTGATTGAAACGCAATGCTAGCTCCAAAAACATACATGAACACACATAAACTTTGACATTATGATAGGATCTTGAAATGTTATTGTAGATGACTGATAAATCTCCTCGTCAATTCTCTTGATAATAATATTTGCTCTTGTGAAAGTTGCCTTAATGGTAGATTTTTCATTAGATTTGAATTGAAAAAAATACTAGGTCTTTATAGGTGATTTTCTAATTTCCCGACAATTAAAATTCAAAATCCAATAATTGCAACCTAAATTGGGATCATAAAAATACCACCAAAAACATATTTCAAATTGGTTTCTGGAATCTAAAGGTGACCCATTGGGCCTTGGGAAATTGGGTCTTAGGACCTAAATCTAGGAGATGATTTTTTAAGGTGTTTAATTTGATGTTTGCAATTATTTAATACTGTACACATCTAAAAATGGTCATGGTTATTCAAACCTGTTAATTAATTAATTATGAATTATTTAATTAATATTCTAAAGTCATCTACATATAAATAAATTTAATTATTTATTTGTATTGTTCATTTTTCCAATTATTCTAGTTAAATTAAATAAATAAGTTTATTTACTTATTGCTACTTTCCTCTTAATTAAACAAAATAAATTTTATAATTTATTTATTTAATTATCATTTCATTTCTAAAGTTTGAATGATTAAATTTGAATTATGGAATATTCTTCTAATCCATCTAACATCTCACATAATTAAATATTGTAAATATTTAATTACTCATTTTCTTTCACTTCTCACATAATTAAATATTAATTTATTTAATTTTGGAAACTTCCATTTGCACATGTCACATATAATTAAATAAATTTATTTATTTAATTAGCATTTATCCTCAAATTTCAACTAACTTTTCAATTAATGAAAAGACAAATGCCATGTTTGTCTCCATTTTTGAATGAGGATGGTTTCGTGGGTTGAAAACATTCTTCCACTTTACTCTCAACCTTCCAACTTTCTCTCAACTTCTTAATCCCTCATCGTTCATCTTGACAAGTTTGAATTTCAACCGTTGATCTCCACCAACTAGATTCTTTCTTTCAAAAAATCTATAAATACAACCTTCTTGTAAGTAGATTTCATCCTAGATTTCATACGTAGTTACTATAGTTGCATTCGAATCAGCATATCAACATTTTAGCAATATCATATCATTTCAAGTTCATAGCTTCAATCATATAGCAATACACATGCATTTTCAATCAATCTTGTTCTCCTAAGTTTCCATTTCAACAAGCTTCTGCTTGCACAACTGAGAGCCAACAACTTTAATCAAATCCTTGGAGATAGAGGACAATGGGACAAATTTGAAGGAGCTTCTATTGTTTAGAGTTTGAATTTATGTTTTCTATACTATTTTCTTTCAATATAATGTCTTAATTGTGTGTTAGTTTACTTTTTTAATTAATCATGCATATTCTAATGACACAAATACAAGTTTCCCCTTTCAAAAAATAGGATTAATTAGGATTTTTAATACATAAATGGGCCAATTAGAGGCTTAATTAAGTCGAATTTCATTAAGCATCCCAAACATAGTGTGAAAATGTAAAGGTGTTCATTTTTCAATACTGCATTTAGCCCCCACTTTAGTGAGAGGATGAGCCCTATGCTCAAAATCGCACTAAAGTAGACAAATATATGTCAAGAGGGATCCAAGTGTAGAAATGTTGATGGGATAGGATGATAAAGATCAAGGAGTTGGTCAAGCCACCAAGATCCTAGATCCCTTTTAAAACCAACATAATTACAAAGGGACACACATGAATGTATGATATGAAGTATCAAGACAAGAGACACAAACATAAAATATCAAAACTAATGCAAGGAGGAAAGAAATATGGACTAGAAAGTTGCATTATTCCAAATCCATAAAAGACACTCATAATGATATAAAATCACTTATGAAACACATGGATCCACTAGAAATCAAGTTGTGTTATGCTTAGTGGCCATGAAAAATACGCTCACAAGGGATAGTATAATCTGATATACACTAGGTGAGCCCCCAAGACATTAAGAAACACATACTAGGTCGGTATGTACCCACAAAATGATGGCTAATGGGAAATTCATGCAAGGTCTACAGGCTCCTATGTATCAACCATACCAAAATTTATACTCCCTGATAGGTTTGATAAGGCGCTACAACATGATCAATATGTTATGCTTGTATTGCACTAAATTCAACTTCCATTAACAAAGTGAAGCAAGAAACTCACCTCATGGGGTGCAAAACAAAAATTGCCTCAGGGGGTGCAGATAATAATGCCAAAATGAAATAGTACCAATGTAATGGTCACACTTACTAGGAGATGTATGATATCATCACCAAGAAGGGACATGCAAACAGTGAATAGGGGACAATATGCCTCTCACTTAAAATTCCAGTATACTTGCTATGTTGGTATTTTAAGTAGAAAGAGAGAAAGAGAGGATCCTTGGAAAGAATGTACACCTCGAAAAACTATTTATCCTTGCCTCCCAATCATAGAGACAAATAAAAACACCAAGAAATATCATGTTGTTGCCAATAGAAATATGGTTGCACCTATTATTGTACCATCATGGATGGAAATAAGGAAGACACATAAATCTACCAATGCCAAATAGTAATGAGCAACACGATAGGATGAAAATCATTTTCAATTAGAGGAAATAGGTTCATCAACACAAGAAAGATCACCACAATCCTTAATATGTTCAATTTTATTACCCAAATACTTACATTCATTAGTAGAATGATATGTAGTCAATTATATGCACAAAATGAGATCTTGTTATAGAATTTCTTGCATGTTCTCGGAGGGAGAGATATCAAGCAAGCTAGAAGAAGCCTCGAAAAGGTACTCTCTTGATCAATAGTAGAAGATGCTCCTTTCTTTTGTGGAAAAGATATTTCTTGCTTATTACAAGGTGTCATACATACTCTCTCATAAAGGAGGGTGAAAAATCTAATGAACCCCAATCATTACTAAGACATTTGTTTGAAGAAGTCCTAGGAGTATTTTGTGTGATGATATTGATATTAAGTGAAGTTTTCTTTGATGCTTTTGTTTCTTTATAAGGACAATAACCAAGACCACTATTTTTTCCTTGTGTGTTAGGATCTATAGGGACACGAATACCTTGTTCTCTAGCACCACATCCTTTTCCATTATAGCCAAGTTGTTTCAAAAGTTCATAACCTCTTCCATAATTTTTTTCTATTTCATTTGGATTTGGTGGTTTCTCATGACCACACTCCTCATATGTGGATGTATAACTTGTGTTTTCCTCTTATTTACTAAAATTTGTGGACTCGCCTGCTTTTGATGACTCATCTTGTGTGGAGATTATGTTTGTTTGTTTCTCTTTTACTGGTTTTTATGTAATCTTGTATTCTCCCATGAATGTAGGTATGAAATCCATTGAACTGCAATCATCATCCAATAGCTTTGTGAATTATTCAATATTCTTCTATTTTTTTTCCTCTTGCACGAGTTCTACTTTTGAAGTTGGTATCAATGTTGTAAGAAGATTTTTCATTCATGTTTTAGTTTTCAAACAATTGTGGTATGCTTATGGTTCAACTTTAATTATGTAAACCTCATTTTGATAAGTGTAATTCACTAGACGATGTAACGTTGAAGGAAACACATTCATTGCATGAATCCAAGGTCTACCTAAAAGAATATTATATGAGATTTCTTGAAGTATTACATAAATAATAGTTTGCAATGTAAACCTATCAGCTTTAACAAGAAATGTTATCATATCAAGCAGTTGTTTTCCCACATTATCAAACCCATAGATAGATAAATAATCTGGTTGAATTTTACTCTTCTCCACTATAATCTTATCTAAAAGGTTTACACTACAAAAATTAAGTGCCTAACCATTATCAATGAGAATACGTCTTATGCCACACTTGATACCATTATTTTTATTACTAGCCCTTATCATCCAATCATCATTTTGTTTTTGCACTTCTAATGGATGTAACTCATCTTGATGAAAGTTAATAACTAAGTTGACCAATTTCATACCTTGAATTAGGGCTGCTACATCATTTGGCTGTGCACTAGGAGGGATAACAACTTGTTGTAAATCACTTTGAAGCATTCTATGGTAATTAGGTGAAGATTGAATGAGATGCCATAAAGAAATCTTAGCAGGAGTGTTTTTGAGTTGTTCTAGTAGATCATACTGCTTTCCATTGTGCAAAGAAAAATGAGGAGCACTAAGTAAGATAGGTTGAGGTAATGGTAATGAAATAGGTATGGTTTGTGGTTTCCTATTATTCCTTGTGTTATATGCATGAGAAACGGTAAGATAACTCGGTTGTTGTGAAAAATTGTTACTACTAAGTTGTCTTGCAAAATTCAAGATAGCACTTGGAGGTTTAGGAGGTTGAATAATCAGAACCAACCTAGGGGGTCCAATAACTAAATGAATCTTAGGAGTTTAAAAATAAATATTAGGGGTTCCAATTATTAGAGGACTCTTGGGAGTTCCAAAAGGAGTGTTTTGAGGTCCTATAATCAAAGGAGATCTAATGGACACTTGTGCATTCATAACCTCAACATATGTGACTTTGTGTTGATGGTTATCTAATGAGGGGGAATTAAAGTGGCCTTAGTATGTTCATCTAAGCAAGCCTTCTTTTCATCTTTATGTCCAAAAATATCCTCCCAAATAGGAGAGGTTTTATGAGAGAAGCAAGAAATATTGTCATGATGCTCAATGGTTGAATCTTCTAACACCAAGACAACTTTTTCAAAAGTAGGAGAGGTGTTGGGAAAATAACAACTAGGATTGTCATGATTTTCTATGCTTGAATCTTATTCTATCACATCATTATCACAAATGGGAGAAATGTTTGGAGATGAATGAAGACTAAGCAAACTGATGTTAAGAAATGTGTCAATGATCTCATCCTCTTTTTCCATAATATCTTCCCAAGTGGGAGAAGTAGAGGGAGAGGGACAAATAATATTCTCATGGAGTTCGATAGTTGGATCTTCTAAGACCAAGATACCTTCATTACAAGTAGGAGAGGTATCAAGAGAATAAATACTATGGTTATCATGATTATCTATCTTTTCCTCCTCTTGTATCAAATCATCCTCATACAAGGTTCGGAGATATTAGGTGTTGAGTAAAGGATGGGCAACATAGAATTAAGAAATGTGAACAATTTCACTCTCTTTCACTAAGAGACTCTCATAACTAGGAAATATATTGGAAGAATGACTAACATGCTTGTTATTGAGATTTTTCTAGGCATACTTGGAAATGAAATTATACTAACATTGTGTGTCAAAAATGAAAAATAATCGATCCAACTTATGAAATGCTTCTGAAATGTAAACAATGAACACCATGCATTGATGGATGATGAGGACCCATACTTACCATCATAAGGTCCTTCTCCGTAGCAACCATAATCATAACTCTTCCCCGGTTTTTTCAAAAATCAATGAGAACAAAAGAAAGAATGACTCATTAGGATCCGGAATTTAAAAAACCACAATTGGATCTGACAATTTCGTTCGAAATTAACGCGGCCCACGAATATTTAATTGACCGATTAAATTTTTATAACGAAGTCTATCTTTCTTGAACAGATAAATCAGAAGTCGTTTACGTTTACCCACAATTTTCCACAAACCTCTTTGGGACGAGTAGTCTCTTCCGTGCAGGTCCAAATGTTCAGTAAGTCTTTTAATTCGACTGGTTAAATAACATACTTGAGATTCCACAGATCCTTTTTGTTCTCTAGGAATCAAAGAGGGGCGAACGGACAAATTTTTGATCATAAATAAAATATTCCGAAGTTCAATATTATTTATTTAATTTAGAGTAAGAAAAAAGAATGAGATCCATTTCTTTTTGTTCATGGTCTATATATTCCTACGTTTCGATCGACTTTCTCTTCGGCATAGATAAATAAAATGAAACTTTCATAAAATAAAGTTACCAGCAAGATTTAATGTCGGAGTTTCTCCAGGATTATTCAATATTTCAGGGGATTAGAAAAAAAGAGAATAGTTGATCTATGGAAGGTGAAAACATTTCTTAAGAATCCTTCTGTAAACTATGATATTTTATCAGATCCCGGATGGAACATTAGAAAAGATATAAATCAATTAAATTGTATTCGATTTATTAATCAGAATTTATCTTCAAGATCTTCTTCATCCTGTGATCAAAATAAAGAGCAATTAACATTAAATAAAGAAAAATTAACATTAAATAAAGAACAATTAACATTAAACGATGATTTTCGATTGAAAAACTTTCTTCTTAAAATAACCGATCAATTGACTCTATCAATAACTAAGCCTGGACAGGGTTACTCTGATGAAATTGTCTATGATGAAATTATCCTGAATGTGGATTTAGAATCCGAAACTGCATTGGATAAGTATGCTTTTCAAAAATGGTTCCAGAAGTATTATTTGGAATGGAAAAAAGTCTTTAAAAGATTCTATATTCAATTAATTGAAACAAAAAATAGATATTCTTTTGAATTGGCAAAACTACTCCATGAATACTATTTGGAATTCAAGCTCGAAAAACTGCCACCAGCTACTTGGCTTTCTAAGAGCAGAAATGCGGTTCGTTTCTTAGATCAAAAGAAATTAGGCAAATATAGATCTCATGATTTTCAATATTGAAATAAATTTGGAATGATTTAAAATGGCTAAACTAAATGGATGATTAGACCTAACACAAAACATAAATTCTTGAAAATTGACAAACTGAAATAATGGTTTACCAACAGATTTTGGGAAGAGCAAAAGACCACAAAAATTCTCAAAAAAGTTGGTTTTGATGAGCCCTTAAGCACTTATTCACCCAAGTTCAAATGGGTCCTTGTACAGGGTTTTTAAAACTAAAAAAATCAAATTCTGAGTTATTATTTGTGCTTTTTGTTCCAGGTTGCAAACTGTAGTTTCTATGACAATTTTTTCTAGATTTTGGTGTCTAAATGCAAGTAAAATTATTGATAAATAGTGAAAAAAAGTGACACTTTTTGAAATGCAATTTTGATCAAATTTGTTAATGTAAATGATTGAAACTACACTAATATGCAAGTACTATACAGAATCAATGTAATATGTATGCAATTTTTTGATTTTTTTAGATTTTAAACAATGTTAAATGAAAAATTTAAAAACCTAAATGAAATGAAAATTAATTCAAATTTGACAAACCTAGATGAAATGAAACTAATGAAAATCCTAGATCTAGGGTTTGAATGAACTCAAATTTCAAAAATTTTATAGTGCAAGAATGTCAGCTTCACCAAAATGAAATAAAGAAAAATAGGTTCCTTAAAATGAGGGTTCACCAATAATTTAATAAAATAGAATTGGAAAAATGGGGTGTAATGAACCTATCTTTCTCTTATTTCATTAGGAAATGATATCCCCAATGGTAGGATTGACTTTCAACCCTAGGTGAGTCAACCCAATTGGAGATCTTGTAAATTTCCTTATGATTGAGGAAAGGGTCAAATTTTCCTAAACAACACTATTGGGAGATAAAAATAAAATAGTAAATGAACTGAGATATACAATGTAAGACCCAAATCCTGTAGATGAAGCATAACTCTAGCAGAAACAACAAATTTTCAACAGATTTGAAGAAGGTAAGACACTAAAAACCTATCACCAAAAGTTGTGGCTAAGTCTCCCAAAATATCGCAAAGCGTCCTTGTACAAAAAAATTCCCCATTTTTGGGAGCCTCTAATGATGGATTTGAGATGCCTTTTCCCATAGGTTTCATTGTAGAAATGTCGGAAATGAATTCAAGATTTGAGTTTTTGTGGCCTTGACAAATTTTGCAATTTTGCACTTTGAGATCTTCAACTTCAATCCTTTCTTCAACTTAAGATCCACAAACACACAAAGAGAGGTGAAAAATGTTTATTTTTGGTGAATAGGGGTTTGCCATGGTCAAACCCCATTTTGGAAATTAAACCTTGAAATGAAATAATGGTAAAGAGAAGAAATGATGAATGAACACTAGCTTGTTGCAACTCACCAAACCCTCAAATGGAGATCCTTAGAGGATTCAAGTCTTAACACATCTCTCTAAGGTCTTGATCTTGCATGAAATGGCTTGATTGATGATGGATCTTGATTCTTGAACCTTGAATTGAGTGCTTGAAACCTACATCACAATGTTAGCTCAAAAAACATAAATGACCACACATAAAATTTGACATCATGATAGGATTTTGAAATGTTGCTATAGATGATTGATAAATCTACTCTTCAATTCTCTTGACAATAATATTTTCTCTTGTCAAATTTTCCTTAACACTAGATTTTTCCTTAGACTTGAGTTGATAAAAAGACTAGGTATTTATAGGTGATTTTCTAATTTCCCGACAATTAAAATTCAAAAGATGATTATTGTAACCTGAATTGGGATCAGAAAAATACTGCTAGAAACATATTTCAAATTGGGTTCTAGAATCTAAAGGGGACCCATTCACCCTTGGGCAAATGAGTCCTAGGACCTAAATCTAGGACCCGCAATTTTCAAGGTGTTTAATTTAATATTTGCAATCATTTAATACAAGTTTCCCCTTTCAAAAAATGGGATTAATTAGGCTTTTAAATACATAATTAGGCCAATTAGAGGCTTAATTAAGTCCAATTTAATTAAGGGGCCAAACATAGTGTGAAAATGTAAAGGTGTACATTTTTCTACACTACACTATTAAACTCATTGGAGGTGAACTCACCACCTCTGTCAGATCTTAAGAAATTTATTTTTACATCCATTTCATTCTCAACCATAGACTTGAATTCTTTGAACTTATCTAGAGCTTCTAATTTTTCTTTAAGAAATATCACCCGATTCATTCTAGAATAATCATCAATCAATAACATGAAATACCTATCACCATAGTAGCTTCTTATTTTGGTAGGTTCACACAAATCTATATGCACCAACTCCAAAGGACATGTGATATATGTTGGAAAAATAAGGATAGACAACTGAGAGGGGTGGGGGGGCGAGGGGGGCGGTGAATCAGTTGTTCTAGAAAATTAAACGTATTCAACCTTAAACAATCTTTAATCTCAGATCTAATAATTAACATTGAAAGCATAAATCAACAACACATTAGAGACACATGAAAACCAAGATTTTATACGTGGAAATCCTATTAGGGGAAAAATAATGGTGGATGTTAATCCATAAGATTATACCCTGTTAGAAGTATAATGAAAGAAATAAATAGGGAATGCACATGCATTCAAGCACACTGCCTAGAGCTCACTGCTCAAGGGGAAGGCTCACTGTCTTACATAAGACAATCAGATTAAATCCATCTGATGAGGTTGAAATGAGAAATTGGCTTCTACAAAAGCTTGA
The DNA here is from genome assembly GCA_007115665.2 of Sequoiadendron giganteum. Lineage (NCBI taxonomy): Eukaryota > Viridiplantae > Streptophyta > Pinopsida > Cupressales > Cupressaceae > Sequoiadendron > Sequoiadendron giganteum. The sequence goes on along the minus strand of CM021105.1, from coordinate 655,364,454 downwards.
TTACAATTTTGGTTAGGCACAAAAACACTTCTTCACACTTCGCTCAATCTTCTTCACACTCTACTCAATATTCTTCACACTCTACTCTATATTCAGATGATCTGATCTTTATTCACACATTTTGCATATACACTTCATGCTCACACACCAAACACACACATGCACACACTTATAATGAAGATATAATCACTCTTATATATCCACTACACGTATTTACATCAACAACTATGTCGACCACAAATAAAGAATAAATTAAAATTGTCGGTGTCAATACATGAACAAATATTAATGCGCACCAAGAAATACCGAGGACCTAAATCAACATCCTCAAACACACCAAAAAATACAAGATTAATCCATAAGGATCCGCAACATGCCACCACCATCATGTCGGCCAAGAACATGAAAACTCGAACACACAAGGGAAAAATATTCAGTCACGAACTTACCAATCAATGCGAACATACCACACTTATAGAGAATGAACTAGAAACATCACTAAACATGTCAGGAATGTACACGACAACTCAGTTCACCAAAATTGCAATCTCATCTTCTAGAAACATTGGCTACAGTAACTGAATAACTATAGGGACACAAAACTTCATAACTTCCTCAATTATTGATGTGCAGCCCTAAAATTTTTGGACAACATACTAGATAGGCTCAAAAACAAACCCTTTAATGCATGCCTTCTAATCATCAACATACAAAACTTGTCATCACTCTGACCTTCTTAGCTTCACTGGTTGCCTGCAATATATTTATTACAATTTTCTCAATATCCTCGACATATACAATCTTCAAACCATTAATGCTAATAGTTTTGACATCAATGACAACCACATATGAGTAACACAACCACAACATCCAAAAATCTCCCCCTTTGGAATTGATGGCAACACATGATGTGAAAAATAATACCATCAACACAACTATTTGTTTACATAGTACACTTTTCCCCCTTTGTTGACTTTTCTCCCCCTTTCTTCAAGATTTTTTCACATTATTCCTTTCCCCCTTTGACATCAATGGAAAAGGTAAACATGCTCTAATCCACATATCATCTAAATCATTTGACTACTCCCCCTGAGTAGCATCCACCACAACATTAATCTGAAACAAGATTTGATTGTAAGTCCACAGATCGATGCAAAGACTTGCATCTTAGTTCAGATTAGGAGGGGAAATTACCCCTAAATTTCCTCTAAGATATGTAAAATTATCCATAGGCAACGGTTTAGTAAAGATATCTGCAATTTGTTCCTTTGTAGGAACATATTCCAATCTAACCTCTTTATCACTCACCTTGTCTCTCAAAAAGTGATACTTGATAGACATATGTTGTCTTTGAGTGTAGCACCAGATTCTTAGAAATGTTTATGGCACTTGAATTGTCAAAAAAGTAAGCAATGGGTTCATCATACTCAACTTTGATATCTCTTAGCATCTATTTCATCCACAACACTTGAGTAAAATTTTTTTTAGCAGAAATATATTTCGCCTCAGTAGTAGATAAAGAAATAGAATTCTGATTTTTACTTAGCTAAGACACCAGCTTCTTTCCCAAGAAGAACGCACAACCAATTGTGATTTTCATGTCATCCACATCTCCTTCCCAATCTGCATCTATAAATGAATTCAGAGTAAGATCATTATCCTTAGGATACCAAAGACCAAAATCAGTTGTTCCTTTCAAGTATGTGAAAACTCTCTTTATTGTAGTCACATGTGATTCATTTGGACCAACTTGATATCTAGCAACCATGCACACAACATTCGTAATGTCTGGTTTGGTCTAGTCTGAGTTAAATATAGCAATCCACCAGTCATTGACCTATATCTTGTTTGATTATCCTTAGGAGAATCATCATTTTGAGATAGTTTGCATCCAGTTACCATGGGTGTACCAATTGGCTTTGATTCTTCCATGCCAAAAAAATTTAGTAACTCTCACATATTTGGACTGAGAAATAAAGATTCCATCATCTAACTGAGTAATTTTCAATCCCAAAAAGAATTCCAGTTCTCCTATCATTGACATTTCAAATTCAATTTTCATTTCATCAGAAAATTTCATGCATAAGCCATTATCTCCTTCAAAAATAATGTCATCAACAAAGACTTCAATAATCAATTATTTATCTTGATCCAGCTTAAAATATAGATTGTTGTCAGTAGTACCTTTATTGAATCCAAGCTTCAACAAATAATTATCCAATCTAGCATACCATGCTCTAGGGGCTTCTTTGAGTCCATATAGTACTTTATTCAACTGACACACCATGTCCTTTTCATCAGTCAATTGAAATCCATTTGTTTACTCAGCATGAACTTCTTCTAGCTCACCATTCAAAAATGAGGACTTTACATCCATTTGATAGACTTTGTGATTATTGAAAGTAGCATAAGAAAGAAATAACCTTACAGGTTCAATTGTAGCAATAGGGACGAAGTTTTCTTCAAAATCAATACCTTCCATCTATGAGTATCCTTTACATACCAGTCTTGCTTTGTTTCTAATCACTTCACCTTTCTCATTCAACTTATTCTGAAAGACCCATTTGGTTCCAATCATATTTTTGTCTTGAGGTCTAGGAACCAGAATCCATGTGTCATTTTTCTCTATATGTATTAGTTCTTCCTTCATGGCTTCCATCCAATACTCATCTTTACATGCTTCATTGACATTACTAGGTTGAGTTTTGGAAATGAGGCAATATTCTTTTTGTAATTCTTCTTCTAGTTTGCACACCTTTGTTCTTGTCTCCTATGATCTGACTTTCAAAATGAATTTTCCTTACATACCTTAGAGTTTTAGGTTCTATTCTTTCTTCTGCATTTCCATTGTCTTCTTCTTCATGATTTTCTTGATTCACCAGAACACTTTGAGTTTGATTATGTGTCTGTGCATTCTTTCCATTATCAGTACTATATTTTTGGTCATCTGAGTCATATCTAGAGTACCTAGATGATCTTTCAATATCCTCATCAACTCTAACATTTTCACTCTCAACCATTTTCTTCAATATTTTATTGTAACACCGGTAGGCTTCGATCTTAGTAGAGTAACGCAAAAAGATTCCTTCATCACTTCTAGCTTCAAAATTTCCTATATCTTCATCTCTTTTGATATAAAATCTACTTCCAAAGATTTTGAAATATTTAACAGTAGGTTTATAACCAAACCATAGCTCAAAAGGAGTCTTACTAGAATTGCTATTGACATTCACCCGGTTGATAGTATACACAATAGTGCTTATAGCTTCTCTCCACCAGAAATGAGGAACATTAGCTTCCAACATCATAGTTCTGGAAGCATCTAAAATTTTTTTATTCTTTCTCTCAACCACTTTGTTTTGTTGTGGGGTCTGGGGAGTAGATAACTATCTTTTTATTCCATGCTCTTCACAGAATGAATCGAACTCCTGAAAGTGAATTCACCACCTCTGTCTGATATTCAAACTTGTCTCAGTTTCTTCCAAAGGTTTGAATCTTTTTAATTTCTCTAATGCCTCATTTTTCTCTTAAGAAGGCAACCCATGCCATTCTAGAATAATCATCAATAAGAAACATAAAGTACCTTTCTCCTTGTAGACTTCTGATTCTGGATGGACCACATAGATCAGTATGTACCAAATCCAATACTCCATTGGAATGATGTTGTTTGCCTCAAAATGAAATTCTTATATTCTTTCATATCTGACATTCCTTGCATATAGTGTCAGTAGGCTTCACTAACTTAGATAGATCTTTGACTGCTTGTGTGGAGCTTATTTTGACAATGTTATCAAAATTCACATGACATAGCCTTCTATGCCATAACCAACTTACATCAACTTGAGAAATAAGAAAAATTTCACTAGCAACATATAAATGAAAAATATTACCTCTTGTCTTTGTACCTGAAGCAATCACATTTCGTGAGCTTCCCAGTATCCTACATTTACCATCTTTGAGCTGAAGATTGTAACCTTTTTCAACCATCTATCCAACACTCAACAAATTATGCTTCAACATAAAGAACATCATCAGTATTGCATTTTCCACCAAGAGAAATGGTGCCTCTGCCACTAATCACACCAACATTGTTATCTCCAAATCTTACAACACCACTATCATATGTTTCCAAGGTTAGAAACTTTCTTTTATCACTAGTCATATGATGTGAGCATCCATTGTCAATTACCCACTCATCATTCTCATCAATCCTGGTTGCAAGAGCTTTCTCAATATTTTGATTACTAGTTGATTCAATGGACACCAGACCATTTTCCTTGATAGTAATGAATACCCATTCATCTTCATTTCTAGTTTCTTTATCAGATTCATCATCAGTAACTCCTTCAGCATAATAACACTTCTTTTGAAATCTAGTCTTATTAGGTTTATACTTAGAGACTCTTGTAGGACATCTTGTAGCAAAATGACCTATCTTATTGCAAGAGAAACATTTAATAGGAAAATTTCCTTTGTACTTGCCTTTTCCTCTAGCTTCTCTTTTCATAATCAGTGATTCCAATTCTTTTAGCTCTCTTTCATCATCTTCAATCATTTTCATTTCTTCATATTTGAATGTTTTCTTGAAACTCTCTCCCGAATCATATCTTTGTTGAATTTTTTCGGACACAGTAGCTTTGAATGTAGAATCTATCTTAGGAGAACATTCACCAAATTCACTTAACTCAAAGGCAGCAATTTTTCCAATCAGTATGTCTCTTGTCACATTTGTTACTGTCCTGAGCTCTTCAATAGCATGAGCTTTTGTTTTGTAAGAAGTAGGCACAAATCTAAGTATTTTAGCCACAATCTCATCTTCTTCCAAGGTTCCATCGACACATCCAATGTACATCACTAATTCATTTACCTTTTGCAAGAAAAGAAATATTTTTTCATCTTCATGTTCTCCCACTTTCCTTTCAAACTTTACAGCTTAGCAACTTTCACTAGTGCATCTCCTTCATACAATGTTTCCAACTTTATCTAGATCTCATGTGCAGACTTCAAACCTATCACATTTGTCATCTTTGAATCTATCAAAGAACTTAGCAATGCTTCTATAGCCTTGGTATTAGTTTATGCTTCTTTGATCTCATCAGTAGTAGGGGGACTATTCTGAGGAATTGTATATGCATTCTTTGTAATCTTCCAGAAAGGCTCACCAATGCACTTCAAATGACACTCCATTTTTACTTTCCACAAAGATTAGTTTGTACCATCGAATCTAGGACTATCCTTTGTGTATGATGCCATCTCGGATCACCTCAAGTTGTTTGACTTCTTCAAAGGAACTAGCTCTGATACCAATTGTTGGAAAGAAAAGGATAGACAATTGAGAGGGGGGATGAATCAGTTGTTACATAAATTAAACTTATTCAACCTTAAAAAACCTTTAATCTCAAATTTGATAATTAACAGTGAAATCATAAATCAACAACACATGAGCACCAAGATTTTATACATGGAGACCTTGTTAGGGGAAAAACCACGGCGGATGTTAGTCCACAAGATTATACCCTGTTAGAAGTATAATGAAATAAATGAATAAGGAATGTGCATGCATTCATGCACACTTCCTAGAGCTTACTACTCAAAGGGAAGGATCAATGCCTTACATAAAAAAATCAGATTAGATCCATCTAATGAGGTTGAATAGATAAATTAGCTTCTACAAAAGCTTGATTACAGTTCAGATTAGGCACATAAACACTTCTTCACACTTCGCTCAATCTTCTTCACACTCTTCTCTATATTTGGATGATTTGATCTTTATTCACACATTTCACCTATACACTTTATGCTCGTATACCACACACACACACATACACACACTTATAATGAAGAGACAATCACTCCTATATATCCGCTACACGAATTTACATCAACAACTCTGTCTACCACAAATAAAGAATAAATTACAACTGTCAGCCTCAATACATGAAAAAATATTAATGCGCACCAACCAAAGTCAGTCACAGCATAGTGAGGACCTAAATCAACATCCTCAAACATGCCAAACAATACAAGATTAATCTATAAAGATCTGTAACATGCTACCACCATCATGTCGGTCAAGAACATGAAAAATCAAACACACAAGTGAAAAATATTCAATCACGAACACACCAATCAATGTGGATGTACCACACTGATAGAGCACAATCTATAAACATCACTGAACATCTCAAGAATGTATGCAAAAACTCACTTCACTAGAATTGCAATCTCATCTTCCATAAATACCTTCTATAGTAACTAGATATTTATAGGGACACATAACTTCATAACTTCCTCAATTCTTGATGTGCACCCTTGAAACTTTTAGACAACATACTAGATAGGCTCAACAATGATCATCAACGTACAAAAATTTCCATCACTCTGACCTTCTTAGCTTCATTGGCTTCCTGCAATATATTTATTACAATTTTCTCAATATCCTCGACATATACAACCTTCAATCCATTAATGCTAATAGTGTTGACATCAATGGCAACCACAACATCCAATAGTATATAATATTACTTTGTGTTGAACCTCTTCTTTTTTTCTTTCCAAATTGGCATTCCTTGCACATTGCATTGATAGGCTTTGTAATCTTTGGTAGATATTTCATATCATCAATAGAACTGATCTTCACTAGGCTATCAAAATTTATGTGACCCATCCTTTTATTCCATAGCCAACTTTCAATGATTTTAGATAAATATTTTTGCACCACTACCTTTGAGTTGATAAATATTACCTTTTATCCTTGTTCTAGTAGCAACCAATTATTGGAGCTTCCTTTTTTGATTTCACAACCACCATATTGAAACACGAGATTATATCCTTTGCTACACATATGTCCTACACTTAGAATATTATGTTGGAGACCCTTGACATAAAAAACATCATTTATATTATGCTTGCCATAAAAACTAATTGAACCTTTTCCACAAATCTTAGCAAATGTATCATCACCAAACTCAACAAGATCACCATCATACCTTTGAAGGTTAAAAAACTTACTCTTATCTCCTATCATATTATTTGAGAATCCAATATCAATGATCCAGTAATTCCTTTCTTCTCTTGCATGAAAAATAGCTAACATAGTTCCTTCAATGTTATGACCTATTACCAGAGAAATTTCCTTCACAAATCATTCAAGATTAGCAAAATTGATTCTAAATTTTAGAGCCATGAACAAGAATTCATCACTATCTTCATTAGGATAGTCAGATTCTTCATAATTAGATACACCATTGTATTCTTCAACTGAATAAATCTTCTTGAAAATTTTCCTTTATGATCCTTAGGTTTGTCATTTGAAACTTTGATTGAAAATTTAGATGCATAATGACCTATCTTTCCATAATTGAAGCATTTAAAGGGTAACTTGCCTCTATATTTTCTAGTACCCTTTTTCAATCTCCTTATAAATTTTTCTTCTAACTCATCAAGATCATCCATATTTGATTCATCATCCTTCTCTACTTTTCATAATTGATCCAGGAGCATCCTTGGTTCTTTGCAATCCTGCATAAACGAAAAATATTTTCATTTCAGTTTTGTTCTTGTTCAGTTCAAGTTGGCAGATTTGGTACTTCTTCATATTTGCTCACCAGACCCTATGAATCTATATTTTCATCATGGAAATTTTCATTTTCCTTATTCCAATATTTCAACACGATTTGATCTTTTCTAGAAAGTGTTCGCTTTCAAATTAAGTGATAGTTTCTAGAACAAAGCATAGAAGCAGTTTCGAGCCTAATGACTAATTTGATCTCTTATGGATCCTTCTCATAACTTGTAGATCCTCACATTGTGTTTTGAATTGTTTTGTGGAGTGTCCTCAACCTTAATTTATGTCCACACTTCATCCTATGCACCTGCTGAGGAGAAATTCAAATTGAAGGCCGACCTATTTCATGCATGTTACATTTCCTTCATCAAAGATAGTAATGATCTTTGGCTGACACAAATGATTCTAGATCTCAGATGTGATATAGATTATTGTAATAGATCATTAGGATAACAAGTAGAATGAATATGGGATTTAATATGTAATATTTTAGCTCACATTAAGGAGCATATAGGAATAGTGTATTTCGAGCATGTTGTATCAGGCCTATGAGCCCAATTTGTGAACTCGGATGTTGTCAACTGATTGTAATTGAAATTTTTGATAATAAGAATGTTTGAATATACATTTGCCTCCATATTTTGAGTGGATTTTTTTGTGTAACTCTTGTTGCACGGTTCAAATTGTTCTCTTTGAGGACCCTCCTACCGTGACTGTACCAATAATTTAAATGCAATTTCTTTATTTGTAGCATCTTGGCCAAAATATCTCAATTCATAATAAATTAAAGCACCAAATATCTAATCTCTAGAATAATTATCCAAATTTTGAGCTTCCTCAATACCAAAAATTTATAGCTATAAGTTTTAGGAAGAGTTCTTGGTACCTTTTCCACCACTTCTTTTTCTTCCAACTTACCACTAAGACCATCGATGGCATTGACAACTTCATCAACTTTGAGTATGTAGGTAGTAATATATTCATCTTCAGACATCCTTAGGGTTTCAAATTTGTCTTTATAGTTCTACATCTTTGCTTTCTTGAATTTATCATCTCCTTCATAAATGCTCTCCAGCTTTGTCTAAACATCTTTAATATATTTTAGACTTATCACCTTTCTAAGTTTAGAATTAGAGAGGCTGCTTAGAATAGCATTCCTTGCTTTACCATTGCTCTCATATTCCTTGATTTCATCATCACTTGTCGAACCAGCAGTAGGAATAATGCATCATTTTTAAACTGACTACCAAACACAAAATCCAAGAGAGACAAGAAAGGACTCAATCCTATCCTTCCAATAAGCACAATTCATTCCATTGAACATAGGAGCTTTGACACCGTTCTTGTGCACCATCTAGACCTACCTCAAATTGTTAAGCTTTTTCCAAGGAACCACAACTCTGCTACCAATTTTTAGATGCACAAGAAAACTAAGAGGGGGGGTTAATTAGTTGTATAATTAAAAACATTCAAACCATCAATATTTTTTCAAACCCTTATTAACCATTAAACCTTATCATGTATTAGTAGAATGTAAACATATGAAATGACAATGCAAACACATAATAACACTAGTTTTGTGTGGAAAAAAAACAAGGGAAAAACTATGGTGAGGATTAGCTCTAATATATAACATTGAATACAAGAAGGATCACTACCCAAAAAAGGAAGAAATTTTCATTGTCATGTGGCTCACTACCAAGAAGAAAGAAGATAGAAGAAGACTATTATAAAGAGATTCACTATCTCAAGGAAATAAGAGAAATACACCATTGAAATGTTATGCCATCCACAACCTTTGGCTCACTGCCTCCAACAAATTCAAGCACACTAAAAATGTAGACCCTTCTACTCACTACATTGTATTCATAGGCATTAAGCTCGCACTTAAATCACCACAATTAATAGAATTTTCATCTTTCACATACCTTCTACATATCCACACTCATATCCAAAAATTCACCTTACATTTATACCATCCACAACCTAAAAAATCTTAATTAAGTCGGCCTTAATGAAATGTATGCACCCAAAACATGCAACACCAAAATGGGTCAGCACCAATCACCTTCGTGATGGAAATAAGTGAAGGATGACCAAAATAATACTTGAAATTTCAATACTATGGATCGATTTTCTCATAAATTAATTAATAAATATAAAAACAAGTTCAATTATTAAAAATACATATTTAAAAATTAGACATTGCAATCTATAATGTGTTTTAATTTTATCAAAAAATTGTAAAAAAAATTCATTAGCCATATTACTAAAGGTAGTTTTTCCCTTATTTTCATGGCAGTGTACTTTTAGGTCCAAGGCTAAGGGGTGGGTTTTGAAGCATAAAAAAAACAAAGCCATAGGTTTCAAATTTTAAATTTTATGAAGCACATATCTGCTCTAAAATATGTACCCATTCTAAAAAGGAGTGGGAATTTGATGTAATTAGAAACATGCACCTATTTTGAAAAATAAAATGGGTACCTTTTTTAGATATTTAGGTTCAAGGTCTCAATCCTAAATAAATCATCAAATCAATAGAAAAGTGAACAAATGATAGGTCATAACCATGGTAGAGGATGTATTTATTTTGATGGTAAGCATAATACAAATGATGTTCTTTATGTTGAAGGTTTGAAGCATAATCTTTTGAGTGTTGACAGATGGTTTATAAGGGATACAATCTTCAATTCAAAGATGGAAAGTGTAGCATACTGGGAAGTTCTAGAAATGTGATTGCTTCAGGTACTAAAACAAAAGGTAACATTTTTCATTTGAATGCTGGTAATAAAAGTTTTTTGATTGCTCAAGTTGATGAAAGTTGGTTGTGGCATAGAAGAATGTGTCATATAAACTTTGACAATATTATCAAGATAAGTTCATCACAGGCAGTGAGAGATCTTCCTAAGTTGGTGAAGCCTATTAATACCATATGCAAGGAATGTCAGTTGGGAAAACAAACTAGAATTTCATTTCACAAAAAACAACATTGTTCAAATGAATTGTTGGAGCTTGTGCATACTAAATTGTGTGGTCCTGCTAGAATCAAAAGTCTACAAGGTTACAGGTACTTCAACTTTCTTATTGATGATTACTCTAGGATGATGTGGGTTACTTTATTAAGAGAGAAATTTGAAGCTCTGGAAAATTTTAAGTTCTTTAAGACTATGGTTGAGACAGAGACTGGTCTAAAGATTAAGTGTCTAAGATCATATAGAGGTGGTGAATTTACTTCCGGTGAGTTTAGTTCTTTCTATGAAGAGCATGGGATAAAGAGAAAATTATCTGCACCACAGACCCCTCAACAAAATGGAGATGTAGTAAGAAGGAATAGGATAGTTCAAGATGTTGCTAGAACTATGATGTTGGAAAGAAATGTCCCTCATATCCATTGGAGAGAAGTTGTGAGTACTACTGTTTATACCCTTAACTAAGTACAAATCAAAGGTAATACTGGTAAGAATCCTTTTGAGCTATGGTTTGGTCATAAGCCTACTGTTAGATATTTCAAAATCTTTGGGATTAAATGCTATATCATGAGAGATGAAGATATAGGAAAGTTTGATGCTAGAAGTGATGAAGGAATATTTCTTGGTTATTCTACTAAGAGCAAGGCCTACCAATGCTACAACAAGAGATTGAATAAAATGGTTGAAAGTTCAAATGTTAAAGTTGATGAAGACATTACTAGACACTCCAAAACCCATGGATATGATTCTGATGATCATAATGATAGTACAAACAAGATCCAGACTTAAAATCAAGTTCAGATCATTCTGGTGAACCAAGAAGATCAAGAAGAAAGAGAGACCACAAGAGCCTAAAACTCAAGAACACTCTAAGATGCCAAAGTATGTGAGATTAAATCATTCAAAAAATCATATGATAGGAGATAAGAACAAAGGTGTTCAGACTAAGAGAAAAATTGTAGAAGAATACTGTTTAATTTCAAAGGCTGAGCCAAGTAATGTGAATGAAGCATGCAAAGATGAAAATTGGATTTAAGCAATGGAAGAAGACTACAAAAAATTGAGAAGAATAATACATGGGTTCTTGTTCCTAGACCTAAAGAAAAAAATGTAATTGGAACTAAATGGGTTTTTAGAAACAAACTGAATGACCAAGGTGAAATTATCATAAACAAAGAAAGGCTAGTGTCAAAAGGATACTCTCAGATGGAAGGAATTGAATTTGAAGAAAATTTGTGTCTTGTTGCTAGAATTGAAGTTGTGAGATTGTTTCTTGCTTATGTTGCTTACAAAAACTACAAATTTTATCATATGGATGTCAAGACAACATTTCTAAATGGTGAATTAGAGGAAGAGGTGTATATTGAGCAACCTAGTGGATTTCAATTGACTGGTCAAGGAGATATGGTTTGTTGGTTGAAGAAACCATTGTATGGACTCAAACAAACCCCTAGAGCTTGGTATGGTAGATTGGATAACTACTTAATGAAGCTTGGATTTAAAAAAGGTACTGCTGATAGAAATATGTATTTCAAGATTGGTGATGGTAAAGATTTGTTTGTGGAAGTCTTTGTTGATGATATCATTTTTGGAGGAGATGATGGTTTGTGCATGAAGTTTGCTAATGAGATGTAGAATGAGTTTGAGATGTCAATGATTGGAGAGTTGAAATTATTTTTGGTATTACAAATTACTCAGGTAGATAAAGGGATCTTTATATCTCAATCCAAGTATGTGAAAGAACTGCTAAATAATTTTGGTATGGAAGATTCAAAACCATTTGGTACACCCATGGTGACAAAATGTAAGTTGACACAAGATGATTCTCCAAAGGCAAATCAGACTAAATACAGATCAATGATTGGTGGATTGTTGTATTTGACTCAAACTAGACCAGACATCATGAATGTTGTATGCATTGTTGCAAGATTTCAAGCCAATCCTAACGAATCTCATGTAACTATTATGAAGAGAATTTTCAGATATTTGAAGGCAACAATTGATTTTGGCCTGTGGTATCCTAAAGATGATGATCTTAATTTAAGTGACTTTACTAATTTTGATTAAATAGGAGATGTGAATGACAGGAAAATTACTAGTGGTGGCACATTTTTCTTGGGAAAGAAGTTGATTTCATGGTTAAGAAAAAAATAGAATGTCATTTCTTTGTCTAGTGTAGAGGTAAAATATATTTTTGTTGCTAACAATTGTATGCAAGTATTATGGATGAAGCACTTGTTGAAAGATATTAGAGTTGTGTATGATGAACCTACTACCATTTTTTGTGATAACTCAAGTGATATAAACAAATCTAAGAATATGGTGTTGCATTCAAGGATAAAGCATATATCTATCAAGTACCACTTTTTTCAGAGGTAAAGTGAGTGATAAGGAAGTCAGACTGGAGTATGTGCCTACTAAGGAACAAATTGCAGACATATTTACTAAGCCTTTTCCCAAGAATACTTTTGAGTATCTCAGAGGGAAGTTAGGAGTGATTGCCCCTCCTAATTAGAACTAAGATGCATAGTCTTTGCATCAGCCTATACATTCATAGTCATATCTTGATCTGGATTGATGTTGTGGTGGCTGCTACTCAGGGGGAGTAGTTAGATGATTCATATATGTGGTTCAGAGCTTGTGTAACTTTGTTATTGATGTCAAAGGGGGAGAAGAGTAATGTGAAAAAAACTATGGAAGAGCTAAAAGTAACAAGGAGAAGAAAAGTATGAGAAGAGCAATGTGTAAAGGTGAGATTGTTGGAAGAAGAGTTAGTTGCATTGATGGTGTGTTTTTCACATCATGTGTTGCCATCAATGCCAAAGGGGGAGATTGTTGGATGTTGTGGTTGAGTTTATGATATGTGGTTGTCTTTGATGTCAACACTATTAGCATTATTGTCTTTAAGACTGTGTATGTCGAGGATATTGAGAAAATTGTAATAAAATATGTCACTGGTTGTATCTAAAGCGGTGAAGATCAGTAATTTAGAAAGTTTAGTATGTTGATAACTAGATGTTGTAGATTAAAGGGTTTGCTTTCCAATCCATCTAGTTTCTACTCTGAAAGTTTCAGAGGTGCACATGAATATTTGAGAAAGTTATAAGTTTTTGTGTTCTGACAGCTATTTTGTTACTGCAAATGGTGTTTGTGGAAGAAGATAATGTGATTTTGGTAATCTAAGTTATTGTGTATGTTCCTATGGTGTTCATGGATGTTTCTAAATCAAGTTCTATCTTTGTTACACGTATGTGTTGTGGATCTTCGAGAAAGAATCTTTGAAGGTGTTTTATGTTCAAGAACATTGTTTTAGGTCTCTACTATGTTGTGACCAACTTTGGTTGATGTGCATTGATAATCTTTATTGTTTTGGGCTGAAAGTTTGCATTCATTGTATTATTTTGTTGAAGCCGACATAAATCAATGTAATTTCTTGTTGCAGATATATATAATCGATTGTTTATCTCATTTGAGACATGTATGATGCGAAGTGTGCAATTCCTATGTGCAAATAATGTTCAGATCATTCAAAGGCAGAGCAAAGTGTGAAGAAGAGTGAAAGAAAGTGAAGAAGTGTTCATGTTCTTAACCAAAACTGTACTCAAGCATTAGAAGATGCCACTTTCTCAGTTTAAATTCTTCAGATGGTTTTAATCTGAATATTTTTTGTAAGATAGTGGGTCTTCCTTTGAGTAGTGAGATCTAGGCAGTGTGCCTGAATGCATGTGCATTCCCCGTATATTTTTCTTATACTTTTAACTGAGTATAACTTGTGGATTAACCTCCACCGTGGTTTTTACCTTAACAGGGTTTCAACATAAAAATATTGGTGTTGTGTGTTTCTAATGTGTTGTTGATTCATGCTTTCATTGTTATTAATCAAATATGAGATCAAAGGTTAATAAGTTTAATAAGTTTTAAAATATGTGACAATTGATTCACCTCCCCCCTCTCAGTTGTCTACCCTTGTGTTGCCAACATATTCAACCACATAAATTCATCATGAACTCGACTCAAAAATACCAAACCCATTCGCTCTCTTCAAACACAGGAAATTTAACAATCTGTGTAAATTTCTTCTCCTCTAGGATTTTGAATTCTGGTTTGACACAGGAGTTTTCTCCTATAATGTGGTTTTTATACAAATTTAGTAGCTATGAGCTTCCTAACTCTTCAATGTTTGCGTGCATGTATGCCCTAATATATTCAATATGCAAGATGTCGTACGAAATAGATGAAAAAGAACCTAAGGGCTTGGTCTCAACGGACTTGAAAGGATGCCACTTGAATTTAGGATGGGGTCTATCCTTGACTTTGACTACCAATGGAGTAGCCATTTTCACCAATTCACAAATTCATAGGTTTTTCAATAAATACCTTTTCGTTGGATCGGAGTTTGATTGTTGAAAGCTCCTTCACACTTGAATTTTGCCTCAATTCGCCAAAGTTCACTTCAGGGCTCGTCAAACTTCTTTTCTTCAAAATGAAAAGTGGAAAATGAAACATAAAAATGACCTTTTATTACTCACACACCTAACCCTTTGTCACAATAAATGATTTTTACCCTAACTCATCCGGTTACCCTGTTTCCATGCATTGTGACAGATAATTCTTCTACGGACCTCCAATACCGCATAATACTATTTCCAATAGATTCAACAGCATCTGTAGAGAATCTATGTGCTTACTGTATGTATCCACATCTTGGTGTCAGTTACTGATAGGGAGTTAAGAGTTTTTCTTTACATCTCCCCCTAGGCCAAAGGCCTAAAACTAATTCCTGAAGGAATTATGAGAAGCAGGTTCTTGTGTTGACGTATTTCCATCAACAAAGGGACTTTTCTTCACCCATTTCTTCTACATTTGCTTCCTGATCACATCTATAGTGACTTTTCCTTTTTCATCCTTTTGTATGTTTCTCCTTTGATTTACCAACCCTTCTTTGTTCCAACAGAATCTAGAAATGTGACCAAATTTGTTGCAATTATAGTACACAACATTTCTCTATCCAAACCAGTTGTTCTACTAATTTTCTCTTGATCTACACTAGTTAGCAATATGGCCAAATCAACTGCATGTATAACATCTGACATCTCTATGAAAGTTATTCATCGCATTTATGCATTCATTTGACTTATGACCATACTTATTGCAATTAAAGAACTGGTCTGAGAATGATGGACTACTTGGATTCATCTTGTTTCTACACTGAGAAGCCATATGACCAAACTTATTACAAGTAAAACAATAACCATTGAATCTTTGAGCATTAGGTTGTCTTACCGGATTCCTTCTAGCTCTATTTATCTGATTTCCTTGCCTAAATCTTCTTTGTCCAAATCTGGAACTTTCTCCTTCTTCATAACCAAGACCTCGCTTGTCACCATTAGTCCTCTGAATTTTGATTAGTTAATCAAGCTTGGCTGAGCTAACTTTGAACTTCTCTTTGTACTCATTTGTAGTAGCAAGTTCATCTCTAAGATCATCAATCTATTTTTCAAGCACTTCCTCATTATTTTTTAGATTGTTCCAATTCATTGTCCGAACGGCTACATTCTTCATATTTTTCTTTCAAGGACTGTGCAAGCTTCTCTTCATTCTTCTTTATGTCTTCAATCTCCTTGGTCATTCTCATCATGATAGATTTCATCTCATGTTTTAGGATTGTATTATCTCTGGTAATCTTTTCACATTCTTTTTTCTTTTCCTTCGGGGCTTGACTCAGTTGCTCATCTTCAATGCTTTTACTGTCATTCTACTTAATATAATCACAGAGTTCCTTTCTTTTCTCCCTGGACTTATTATTTTTATGTTTCAACGATTCCATGAATTTCTCAACATCCATGAGGTTTGCTTGCAATTTATGAACTTCAGATTTTGATTGATCAAGATCATCTAGGGCCACCAAAAGTTGTTGTTGAAGATTGCTTGAATCCATTGAAACACTTTCTAAGATCTCCCCAAGTTGTTAGACTTTTTTTGAGGAACTAGCTCTGATACCAATTTTTGGAAACAAGCAACACTGAAAAGGGGGGGGGGGTGAATCAATGTTCTATAATTTTTAATTTTATTAATCTGATCCTTCAAGATATTGTAACATTCAATCAAAATAAATATGCATGAACATAAAACAAACAACCATAACACCATAACACAAGGATTTTTACGTGGAAACCTTGTTAGGGGAAAAACCACTGTGGATGGCCACTCCACAATATGATATGAGTATACTCAAAATGAAGTTTACAATATGGGAATGCATTTGCATTCAAGCACACTACTCAAGGAAGACTCGTTGTCTTACAAAGATAATCAAATTAAATCCATCTGAGAAATTGAACTGAGAGATTAGTATCTACATATGCTTAATTACAAATCCAGTTAAGCTCAACAATCGATCTTTTATCCTTCAAATTGATTATGCACTTCTACTCTACTCTGCTATGATTTGTAACACAAATCCTTTATGCACAAGTGAAATTGTGCATTATCGCTCTTTTTCTCTACTCGGATTCACAAATCACATCCATACGATTCACACACATCTCAAAATGACATAATCGATCACTTATATATATCAACAATGAAATATTAATCGCCCATATGCCAAATTCAACAATATATGAAAACCTTTACAAACTGTCGGCTCAATCCATGGATAATCTTTAATGTGCACCAACCAAAGTCAGTTATAGCATAGCAATGATCAACGGGTAAAAGCAAAAACCTGTGTCACACTTTTGGCCAAATAAATAGTTTAGAGCGAACTAATTTCAGCCAAAAAAATTTTAGTCGACTATGTTTCGACCGAAACCATGTGGCGTATATGTGGCACACATGGTTTCAGTCAAATAGGTTTCGGCCGAAACCCAAAAAAATATTTTTTTCCTTTTTAACTTTGAAATGAACTTTCAATTTGGCTTATTATTTGTGTGGAGTTTATATCGGAAGTGTTTCGACCAAAACCCTTCCAATAGAAACCCTTTCGGTCGAAACTATCTAATTGGTAGCCAACTCAACATTTTTCAGAATTTTTTAAAACTTTCAACTTTAACTAAGTATTTCTCTAGTCAGAATGATTTTTCTCCAAAAAAAACACTTTTGTAGAGCTCGGAGTGGGGAATCCAAATATATAATTTTTTTAATATTTTGATAAGTTTTAATATATGTTATTTTGAAACTAATGCTAGTAGGTTGTTAAAATTAAAAAATAAGTAGATTAGAAATTAAAAGAAAAATAGTAAAACATATTAAAAAAAAATTAAACTTATATGGGCCAATATAGGAGGGAGTCATCTTCAAAAGGGTATAATTTGTTTTTTGAAAATGATTAAAAAAATTGAAAATAGTTGATGACCAGTGAAAATTGTCATCTTTGAAACATTATTACGAGAAAAATATACATCAAATTTTTATTTTTATTTTCCATGCAGTAGATATTGAAGTTACCTATTTGGAGAAAAAACAATTAGGGAGAAATGATTTTTTTTCAATTTGTTTATTGACGGCCCGTAAAGTCACTCTTTTCTGAAATTTTCAGCATTCCAAAATTTGTCTTTAAATTGAAAAAAGCATAATGAAAACGATTTTTTTTAAGTTTTAAAAAATTACAAGAATAAACTTCATCAAAATCTATACATTTCATTAGTTCACACCATTTTGAAATTCAAAACATAAAGACCACTTTTATGTGATCGAAGTTCAAAAAACAAAAATATGTTAGTCGATTCCTTTATAAAGTGTGACACAGGTTTGTGCTTTTACCCCAACATCAGCATGTACGAACACAAAAATACTTAAACAATTTCTTCCCGAACATCTGCAACATGTTATATCCATGAAGTTGGACTTTATGCACTAATGAATAGAAAATTAATCAACTGTATCATCTAACTCGCACATGGATCGATACGAGCCACTAAGATTCAATAGCAACAAAGATCATATACCAAACAAAATTCCCTAAGATACATAACAAAAAATAATAACAAAAAATCTTCATGTGAATCAATGAACACAAAATTGTCGAATGATTTGTTCTTCCTTGATTATCTTCAATCTGACTGTCGGTATGATCAAATGATGACATGCGGATCCAATCACCGACTAGGGTTGCCATCAATGACAACACTAGAAAATATTTGTAATATCTCTTACCAACAATTACTTTAGTCATCATTAGCAAACCTTTAGCTAAGTTTTTTAGTAGGTTTTCTATTATTCTATCTATATATTTTCATTGTCTTTCCATATGGATGCTAGTGCACTTGTGAGATGCCACCATGCCGTATTTCCATCCCTATCCTGCATTGTTGTCCTCTGGTAGAGAGTTGTTCAAGGCACAGTCTGAATTCCAAAAATCATCTTGCTTAGTCCAAATATAACTTTCAAGTTAATAAAGTGATAAAAGCATTGAGAGTGCTTTTCATTTTCTATCCTCGATATCAAACAATTTCCTAAACACTTGCACGATTGAGGTAGATTAGGGCATCCTTCAACTCTCGGCTCTCTGTAATCTCGAATCATTGAATGGTCGATCCCCCTCCTCTACACCAATATTGAAGTTCCTATTCATGGTGGCCAATTTTATCAAACTTTTTATTGAAAAGAAACCTTAATCTTACATTTAGAAACGTTTATCCTATTCAAATCTATACTTTATCAAACTCTTCTATTGAAGAGAAACCCTAAATGTTTATGCCTATCTTATTTAAATCTATTACTTTAGTTGATCATCGAAGAGAAAAACAAAATTCTAAATTTTAGCAAGACAGTGATGTGCCCACCTATTATTTGACGATGGCCAAAACAAACCTAATAACCTATTTAAAGATCATATATACTGATTTGGTCCATGGAATTCAAGTGTTAGATCTTTTCTCCTAGTGTACTCTCCACTTGACCTTTTTCAGTGGTTTTCGGCCTTTTCATTTTCTACGCGCTTTCATGTTTAAGCATTTCCAATAGGCTAGTAGTGACGATCCACAATTTACCCCTTCCCAGCACATAGCACACATTCTTTAGTCACCAGGACGTGTCAGCTCTTTTGTGCATTAGTTTGTGTGGAGGCCACAACACTCGGATATTCAGCTACAATGACAATTTTCATCCTCTGTGTCAAAACAATAATATGAGGATGCTTAAGCCAGGAATAGTTGTCAAAAAGGTCAATACAATCTGCTTTGCTTATATAGTATTATTGAGCCATTGATCTCACAACAACCTTTTTCAATTTTCTGCTACTGCTCTCCTGCCGACTCCTTGTGCTAAGTGTTATGATTTGATTGGCCAATCCATAGTGGCCAACATTTGGAAGTTTGCACATTGGGCACTTGTCATTCGATGAGTTGAACCTTCCTTGAGATCAACACAACATGCATGAAGTTTAACTCTCCTCCCAATTCGTAGCTCTCCCTCTTGTGATAAACTTTGATGGGTTTGCTTATAAATGAATTACGGCTTGATAAACAATAAAGAAACTACTTGGTGAATAAGGCATGTCTTAGGCATGAAGCAGTAAAAGAGACATGTGACAATCAGTGCATATGGTAAATACATTTAAAAGGGTCCTATTTAAACATGAACAAAGAAGAATTAGAAAAATGGACACCCCATAAGGATTTGTGCCAGGAGGAAGTAGTTAATCTAGATGAAAAGAACATTCTGTTGTAGCCTGAAGCATCTCGGAAATGAAACCAAGAACCTTGAAATCAAGAAGTTTATCTTCGAGGAAGGTGTCATCCAATGAGAGAGAAGATCTAAGCCTTGTTTTAAGGTGAAATATAAGGGGATCTATATCATGAAGTGTGCCACATGAGATCATACAAATGCTCTTGCTTTGGGATATGAACACTATCAAATGGAGAGCAAGTTTGAGGAAGGGATAGCTATTGCTAGATTTAAATAGTTTTCCTATACCTAGGGATATGAGACTCAGCTTGAACCCAAACCTTTGGATCATAAGTTGACATTTAATACTTTTAGCTAAGTTTTTGGGGCTTAAAATTCATTTAAAAGAGTTCTATTTAAGACCAGCTAAAGCATTGAATCAAAGCAGGATACTCTTTTTTGGGCAATTTTTAGATTTTTAGTTATTTTTCTTTTATTTATTTGAGTTTTCCAAACAATGGGCAATGATGTTATGTAGGTATTTCTATAATTTAAATGAACATGATCGACTTTATTTTAAGGTGCAACCTTTCACACAATGGTTGAAACTCGTAATTAATAAATTATATAATCATATTTTGATAATGAATCTTGTGATGTATGTCGCATGGAGTATTTCATGTGAAGTATATTGTGTGAGTCATGTGCATCTAATGTGAATTATGTTATAGATTCAATCAAAAGAAAATAAAAATAAATTATATAATTTTGATTAGTTATAATTGAGTGTAATGTTAAAATTTGGTAGATCAAGACAATATTGTTGGTGTATGGATTCAATTATAGAAATAATTGCACAATGAGTAAAATTGTTGATCTGATATTTCATTTATGTGATATTATAAATATAATATCATAAGGGTGTAGAAATAGAATTTTAACATCTCTTTGCCTATATCATGTGACTTTTCCATTCACAGTGATAGTGAAAATTTTAAGCTTTTTGTCAATAAATCCTTTACTCACTTCGTTAATTTGAATGCATATAATGATGTCATATTTTGTATGAATTTTCTCCACTAGCTTTATTATGTTCTCTTCACGATTCATGTACTCATGATTGGCTATACTTTTACTATTAAAAATTTCCATGTAATTGAATTATTGACTCTTATTATTTAGTGTGAATGGGGATATTTATTTTGAATTAGTAGTGTTGTTATAATTTACTAACAAAGAAATTGTAAATATGAATTATCATTATTTCATTGATTTAAATCATTTCGATTAGATTTAATGAAGTGAGATAACAACTAAAAAATTCTAAGTGAAAACTTAACAAGTGTGAATGGGACAACCTAGAAAGAGTGATATTCTAGCCAATTTGAAAATGACCCTATTTACACTACAATCATGTGTATTCATATTTTCTCCTCTCTTATAATTTATTGCATCCTAAGCATGCTACTAATTAGATGAGAAATAAATCATGCAACAACTTCCAAAATCTAATTTTGTCTTATCCATGCAACTAATGGAAGGTAAAAAGGTCATTATCACTACCCATAAAATTTGGAGACTCTAGTATCACAAGGGTCAAGGCTATACCCAAGATCTTACACCTTATCTAATAGAACTAACCTTCCTTAATAGAAAAAATAGAATCTATGACCAAATATGGTGACCTTGACTTAGAAATAGGGTGGGTTAGAGGCTAAAACATTCTAAGAGATATACACCTATTAGATAATAGAAAAATACTTGTAATCTAATGTAAACTCGTAAAGATCTAATCCACATAAAGAGGAAATTTTTGGAAGTTGGAAAGATAGAATAGCTTCAAATGATAAAAATCATGATATGGTCCTAAAATTGATAAAGGGATTTTTGTAAAAATATGTTTAATTGTCCCAAAATATTTCATCTATTCAACTACAATGGGAGTGTAAAAATACATAATATAAGTTATATTCATAAATATTGGAAAAAATAAATAAAATAAAACAAATGGAACACCTTAAATTGATAAAGATATAATTTATAATCTTTCGTAGACTTCAAATATTGATATATGTTTTTTTTTTAAAAGAACCTCAAAGAAAAAAAATTGGGCCTAAAATCAAGAAGTGGTGGCTTGGTGGGTTACCTAGACCTTTTTTAATAGTCAACAAGC
Organism: Sequoiadendron giganteum; assembly: GCA_007115665.2. Taxonomy (NCBI): domain Eukaryota; kingdom Viridiplantae; phylum Streptophyta; class Pinopsida; order Cupressales; family Cupressaceae; genus Sequoiadendron; species Sequoiadendron giganteum. The sequence continues at coordinate 655,342,136 of CM021105.1, read as the reverse complement.
TAACCTTGAACTTGTATTCAATATTCACCTACAATATTTGAGTGAGCTTCCTTATTATATTTAACGGCTACTTTACTAATATGGATAAGATTTGAAGAGTTATGCTTTCTCTATAAATCACTTGAAAGATAATCATATGAGTGGACTCCCTACAATAATACATGATTAGAGGGGAATCTACATTAGTTAGTCCCCTTCTAGTATTTTAATCTAAATCAATGTATAAAAATAGCTGATAAATAAAATAATAAACTAATATATGAAATTTAAAATCATTCATATTCAAAGCATAAATAGGTAAAACTTATGTGATAATATCAAATGTTGATGGAACTAATGTAAACCAAGTAGGGTGGGAGAAATGATTCAAAGGAAATATGGAAACATAAAATTGAAATGATAATGTGGCTTCAAAGATAGAATATCTCTAGGAAAATATTGGATGAATAATTTATATTCAAGGTTCTAGAGACTCCCAATATGTGGATCTTCACAACAAGACTTAGCAAAGAAGAAGAAGGACAAGAAGTAGTAGAAACAAAATAAGGAGATGATGAAGAAGAAAAAGAAGTAGAAGAATAAGATGATCAAGAAGAAGAATAATAAGAATAATATGATGAATATTTTATGCAAAATAATCCACAATTAATCAACATTGAGGATAATGCTTCTTTGAAGAGTGTGTGCATGCTATGTCCTTAATCCTAAAGTGTGCATAGGGTTATGTGTATTTTGAGTATGGCTATCTTAAATATTAAATAAGTTAAATGATCATTATTATATTCTTATTTAGATTATTCGGTCATCCTAGGTTTTATATTTAGGTATTTAAGTTGTTAGAGTCACTCAAGGATTCAAGCCTTTAGGATAACCTACAAAAGCTAACAACCTTCTACAAGAGGGACAAAAAAAGAACACATGTAACTTGTAATAATGGATGAAATATATGGTCAATATAAAATACTCAAGATTGTAGTGATATATTGGACTTACAATGACTGAATTGTCTAAACTATAATGTACATACGATGCCTTGCTTATATAGGCAAGGTGTGATGATGTACCATCATTAAATGACTATGTCATAATTAAGTGACATGAGACAATATTAAATAAACTAGAACATAAGCATTAAATAAAGCCAACTAGATAAGATAAGTGACAACTAGTTCTTAACTAGAAAGATTCCTCCTTGGACCTAAGTAGGCTTAACAATGTAAATAGGATCTAGATATGACTAGATAAGGAAAACACCTATTTACACCAACACCCCCCTTAAGTACAACATAGGGAGTTGATTATTTTACAAATGACACAAAGATGGGTCTCAATTACGAGGCCATATTAGATACCCATGTACATATAAAAATGCAATCTCTCACTAATGAAAAAAAGGAAAAAACCTAGTGCGACAAAACTCCTCCTCAAAAGAGAGATGAAATACAAAATACTCTCAATGATGAATGAGAGGGACAAAACCCCATCACAATAAAATGACACCCTATAAGAGATAAAAAGAGAGACCATGGATCCCCCTCAATGGTAATTCTCCTACAAAGGTAGAAGCTCAACATTGAATGCTAAAGATGATCCAATATCGCTGAAAAAAATTCCTCCCCTTAGGAAGAAACAAACCCAAGATGATATGCAAGATGTCTTCTCATTCTGAAAAGGAACCTGTGGGAAGAAGAATGATATGTTATATCTTTTAACGATTCTCAAGTGTCTCCATGTTAATGTCAAAAGATGAAAAATTCCAAACAGGTGTTCTAGACCACACAACTGAAGATGTTAATCTAGAACATCCTAGAGATGGATGTAAAACACACTCCAAAGACAAATATGTCGCCTCTAAAGAAGTATCCTCCAAACTTTGTCCAAAAGTATCCACACTCATATCAAGCTACAAAGAGTGATCATGTAGAGAATAAAAAAGAGGGTCAAATAATTCCCTTGCAACAAATGAAGAAGAATCATCTCCATCAAAGTGAAGATCTATGAAATCAATAGTATCTCCTAAATCTGAAGTGTGGGACTCAATAAACAATCCACCAATGTTTTTGAATAACTCATCGCAAGTAGATATGACTGAAGACAATGTAGATCGTGTTGCATTGAATCACAAGAGGCTAAACATGTGCTAATATGAGCATCATCAAATGCAACAAAAGATGGAAGAGATAAAATTCAAGGATCAAGAATGGGATTAGATGTGAGAACAGCCAAGTTTAAGAAGCTAAAAGTATCTTCTAAATCAAGATTCACACTAGAAATGTGATCAATAGCCAAAGGAACAATATCACCATCAGAAGAAAATATGTAAAGGTATACAACTGAGATGAATGATCAACCATCCTAGTAGTAATAATCTCTCTACTCTCCATGTCTCGAATGATGACTAAATCAGGAGTGAACTCCATAATCCTCCCATATACACCATGTGTAATTTGATATATGGAAAGGGGATTTTTTGTCAAATGAGGAAGACACAAAACATCTTGAAAACTATTTTCCCCAAAACTAATAGACTCCTTCCCAAGTACACTCATGTATGTATTATTTTCCATAAAAATAGGATACATAGTACAAGGCTCAAAAGAAGAGAATAAAGACTATGAAGATGCCATATGATGAGATTCTCCTGAATCTAGAAGTCATATCCCTAATGGGTGAGTGTAGAATCATGGGGGTCCAGAAAGTGGCAATATGACAAAAAATTGGTTGATAATTTTGTTTATCCAAATTTGATGAAACAAAAAGGGTTTATTGAGAAAATTGCCAACTATCCACCAATATAAGATATACCTTATTTTGAATTTAATAGATATTTATTATCAATTTTCTACATGCATTATGGCTAAAATTATGATGGATAGGTTGATTGAAAAACATCAATAATTCTCAAACAATTTCACATTTTTCAAATGTGAAAGATGCAAAACATTCTATGGTTCCAATAAAATAGGATAAAAAAAAAATTATATTTCATAAATTTTTGACCAAGTTATGGTGATTAGGTAAACAAGTTTTAATATTTTTAAAAAACTTCAAATAAATAATTCATAAATAATTATTTACTTGCAAAAAAATTACAAAAAAATGTGGCACAACTAGGCATGTATCCTCTAATTATATTGAAAGTTTCAAAAAAAATAAAAATATTGTACTTAGGTTGGGACCAGATAAACACAGGTGCTTTTTAGTTTTTCCTAAGAATTTAGTACTACTACATTGAAATTTCAAATGTTCATCAAATAGATTTACTTTTTTTCTAGAAAAAGAACTAGTATCCTAGAAACTACATTCAATTTGCTACAAAAAAATTTCTTACATATTTTTCAAATTATGTTAATAACCTATTCAAATTTTTATGTGAAGTGACCTAAATCTATTTTTTTGAATTTCAATGCCACTTAAGGGCCTAGTTTGGATCCCCATGATCCTTTACTGACCCTAATCCTAGACCTCAAAAAACACAAAGAGCGTGTCCTTTATTTCTTGATGTAGAAGCCAAACTAGCATATATGTGGCACACGTGGTTTTGGTCAAATAGGTTTCGGCCGAAACCCAAAAAATTATTTTTTTCCTTTTTAACTTTGAAATCAGCTTTCAATTTGGCTTATTATTTGTGTGGGGTTTTTCCAATAGAAACCCTTTCGGTCCAAACTGTCTAATTGGCAGCCAACTCAACATTTTTCAAAATTTTCTAAAACTTTCAAATTTAACTAAGTATTTCTCTAGTCAGAATGATTTTTTTGCAAAAATAAAGAAAACCCTTTCGTAGAGCTCGGAGTGGGGAATCCAAATATATAATTTTTTAATATTTTGATAAGTTTTAATATATGTTATTTTGAAAATAATGCTAGTAGGTTGTTAAAATTAAAAAATAAGTTGATTATAAATTAAAAGAAAAATAGTAAAACATATTAAAAAATAAATAAACTTATATGGGCCAATATAGGAGGGAGTCATCTTCAAAAGGGTATAATTTGTTTTTTTGAAAATGATTAAAGAAATTGAAAATAGTTGATGACCAATGAAAACTGTCATGACCTTAAAACATTATTATGAGAAAAATATACATCAAATTTATATTTTTATTTTCCATGCAGTAGATATTGAAGTTACCTATTTGCAGAAAAAACAATTAGGGAGAAATGATTTTTTTTCAATTTGTTTATTGACGGCCCGTGAAGTCACTCTTTTCTAAAATTTTCAGCATTCCAAATTTTGTCTTTAAATTGAAAAAAGCATAATGAAAACGAATTTTTTAAATTTTAAAAAAATTACAAGAATAAACTTCATCAAAATCTATACATTTCATTAGTTCACATCATTTTGAAATTCAAAACATAAAGACCACTTTTATGTGTCGAAGTTCAAAAAAATAAAATTATATTAGTCGATTCCTTTATAAAGTCTAACATAGGTTTGTGCTTTTACGCCAACATCAGCATGTACGAACACAAAAATACTGAAATAATTTCTTCCCAAACATCTACAACATGTTATATCCATGAAGTTGGCCTTTATGCACTAATGAATAGAAAAATAATCAACTATATCTTCTAACTCGTACATGGATCGATACAAGCTACTAAGATTCAATAGCAACAAAGATCATATACCAATTAACATTCCCTAAGATACACAACAAAAAATAATAACAAAAAATCTTCATGTGAATCGATGAACACAAAATTGTCGAATGATTTGTTCTTCCTTGATTGACTTCAATCTGACTGCCGGTATGATCAAATGATGACTTGCGGATCCAATCACCGACTAGGGTTGCCATAAATGACAACACCAAAAAATATTTGTAATATCTCTTTCCAAAAATTACTTTAGTCATCATTTGCAAACCTTTAGTTAATTTTTTAAGTAGGTTTTCTATTATTCTATCTATATATTTTCATTGTCTTTCCGTACGGATGCTAGTGCACCTGTGAGATGCCACCGCGCTGCATTGTCATCCCTATCCTACATTGTTTTCCTCTGGTAGAGAGTTTTTCAAGGAAGAGTCTGAATTCCAAAAATCATCTCGCTTAGCCCAAATCTAACTTTCAAGTTAATAAAGTGATAAAAGCATTGAGAGTGCTTTTCATTTTCTATCCTCGATATCAAACAATTTCCTAAACACTTGCGCGATTGAGGTAGATTAGGGCATCCTTCAACTCTCGGCTCTCTGTAATCTCGAATCATTGAATGGTCGATTCCCCTCCTCTACACCAATATTGAAGTCCCTATTCATGGTGGCCAATTTTATCAAACTTTTTTATTGAAAAGAAACCTTAATCTTACATTTAGAAACACTTATCTATTCAAATCTATAGTTTATCAAACTCTTCTATTGAAGAGAAACCCTAAATGTTTAAGCTTATCCTATTTAAATCTATTAATTTAGTTGATCATCGAAGAGAAAAAAAAAATCTAAATTTTAGCAAGATAGTGATGTGCCCACCTATTATTTGACGATGGTCAAAACAAACCTAATAACCTATTTAAAGATCATGCATACTGAATTGGTCCATGGAATTCAAGTGTTAGATCTTTTCTCCTAGTTTACTCTCCACTTGACCTTTTTTTATGGTTTTCGGCCTTTTCATATTCTATGCACTTTCATGTTTAAGCATCACCAATAGGCTAGTAGTGACGATCCACCATTTACCCCTTCCCAGCACATAGCACACATTCTTTAGTCACCAGGATGTGTCAGCTCTTTTGTGCATTAGTTTATGTGGAGGCCACAACACTCGGATATTCAGCTACAATGACAATTTGCCACCTCTGTGTCAAAGCAATGATATGAGGATGCTTAAGCCAGGAATAGTTGTCAAAAGGGTCAATACAATCTTCTTTGCTTATATAGTATTATTGAGCCATTGATCTCACAACAACCTTTTTCAATTTTCTGCTACTGCTCTCCTGCCAACTCCTTGTGCTAAGTGTTATGATTTGATTGGCCAATCCAGAGTGGCCAACATTTGGAAGTTTGCACATTGGGCACTCGTCATTCGATGAGTTGAACCTTCCTTGAGATCAACACAACATGCATGAAGTTTAACTCTCCTCGCAATTCATAGCTCTCCCTCTTGTGATAAACTTTGATGGGTTTTCTTATAAAGGAATTACGGCTTGATGAACAATAGAGAAACTACTTGGTGAATAAGGCATGTCTTAGACATGAAGCAATAAAAAAGACATGTGCCAATCAGTTCATATGGTAAATACATTTAAAAGGGTCCTATTTAAACATGAACAAAGAAGAATCAGAAAAATGGACACCCCATAAGGATTTGTGCCAGGAGGAAGTAGTTAATCTAGATGAAAAGAATGTTGTGTTGTAGCCTTAAGTATCTCAGAAATGCAACCAAGAACCTTGAAATCAAGAATTTTATCTTGGAGGAAGGTGTCATCCAATGAGAGAGAAGATTTAAGCCTTGTTTTAAGGTGAAATATAAGGGGATCTATATCATGAAGTGTGCCACATGAGATCATACAAATGCTCTTGCTTTGGGATATGAACACTATCAAATGGAGAGCAAGTTTGAGGAAGGGATAGCTATTGCAAGATTTAAATAGTTTTCCTATACCTAGGGATATGAGATTCAGCTTGAACCCAAACCTTTGGATTAGAAGTTGACATTTAATACTTTTAGCTAAGTTTTTGGGCCTTAAAATTCATTTAAAAGAGTTCTATTTAAGATCAGCTAAAGCATTGAATCAACGGAGGATACTCTTTTTTGGGCAATTTTTAGATTTTTAGTTATTTTTCTTTTATTTATTTGAGTTCTCCAAACAATGGGCAATGATGTTATGTAGACATTTCTATAATTTAAATGAACATGATCAACTTTAGTGTAAGGTGCAACCTTTCACATAATGGTCATAATTAATAAATTATATAATCATATTTTGGTAATGAATCTTGTGATGTATGTCACATGGAGTATTTCATGTCAAGTCTATTGTGTGAGTCATGTGCATCTAATGTGAATTATGTTCTAGATTTGATCAAAAGAAAATGAAAATAAATTATATAATTTTGATTAGTTATAATTGAGTGTAATGTTAAAATTTGGTAGATCAAGGCAATATTGTTGGTGTATGGATTCAATTGTAGAAATAATTGCACAATGAGTAAAATTGTTGATCTGATATTTTATTTATGTGATATTATAAATATAATCTCATAAGGGTGTAGAAATATAATTTTAACATCTCTTAGGCTATATCATGTGACTTTTCCATTCATAGTGATAGTGAATTTTTTAAGATTTTTGTCAATAAATCCTTTACTCACTTCATTAATTTGAATGCATATAATGATGTCATATATTGTACGAATTTTCTCCACTAGCTTTAATATGTTCTCTTCATGATTCATTTACTCATGATTGGCTATTCTTTTAGTATTAAAAATTTCCATGTAATTGAATTATTGACTCTTATTATTTAGTGTGAATGGGGATATTTATTTTGAATTAGTAGTGTTGTTATAATTTACTAACAAATAAATTGTAAATATGAATTATCATTATTTCATTGATTTAAATCATGTCGATTAGATTTAATGAAGTGAGATAACGACTAAAAAATTCTAAGTGAACACTTAACAAGTGTGAATGGGGCAAACTAGAAAGAGTGATATTCTACCCAATTTGATAATGACCCTATTTACACTACAATCATGTTTATTCGTATTTTCTCCTCTCTTATAATTTATTGCATCCTAAGCATGCTACTAATTAGATGAGAAATAAATCATGCAACAACTTCCAAAATCTAATTTTCTCTTATCCATGCAACTAACGAAATTTAAAATGGTCATTATCACTACCCATAAAATTTGGAGGCTCTAGAATCTCGGGGATCAAGGTTGTACCCAAGATCTTACACCTTGTCTAATAGAACTAACCTTCCTTAATAGAAAAAATAGAATCTATGACCAAATATGGTGACCTTGACTTAGAAATAGGGTGGGTTAGATGTTAAAACATTCTAAGAGATATACACATATTAGATAATAGAAAAATACTTGTAAAGATCTAATCCACATGAAGAGAAAATTTTTTGGAAGTTGGAAAGATAGAATAGCTTCAAATGATAAAAATCATGATATGGTCCTAAAATTGATAAAGGGATTTTTGTAAAAATATGTTTAATTGTCCCAAAATATTTTATCTATTCAACTACGATGGGAGTGTAAAAATTACATAATATAAGTTATATTCATAAATATTGAAAAAATAAATAAAATAAACCAAATGGACCACCTTAAATTGATAAAGATATAATTTATAATCTTGCTTAGACTTCAAATATTGATATATGTTTGTGAAAAAAAAGAACCTCAAAGAAAAAAATTTGGGCCTAAAATCAAGAAGTGGTGGCTTGGTGGGTTACCTAGACCTTGTTTAATAGTCAACAAGGTAGCCTTGACCTTGTATTCAATATTCACCTACAATATTCAAGGGAGCTTCCTAATTAGATTTAATGGGTACTTTACTAATATGGATAAAATTTGAAGAGTTATGCTTTCTCTATAAATGACTCGAAAGATAATAATATTGGTGGACTCCCTACAATAATACATGATTAGAGGGGAATCTACATTAGTTAGTCCCCTTCTAGTATTTTAATCTAAATCAATGTATAAAAATAGATGATAAATAAAATAATAAACTAATATATGAAATTTAAAATCATTCATATTCAAAGCATAAATAGGTAAAACTTATGTGATAATATCAAATGTTGATGGAAATAATGTAAACCAAGTGGGGTGGGAGAAATGATTCAAAGGAAATATGGAAACATAAAATCGAAATGATAATGTGGCTTAAAAGATAGAATATCTCAAGGAAAATGTTGGATGAATAATTTATATTCAAGGTTCTAGAGACTCCCAATATGTGGATCTTCACAACAAGACGTAGCAAAGAAGAAGAAGAAGAAGAAGAAGAAGAAGGACAAGAAGTAGTAGAAATAGAATAAGGAGATGATGAAGAAGAAAAAGAAGTAGAAGAATAAGATGATCAAGAAGAAGAATAATAAGAATAATATGTTGAATATTTTATGCAAAATAATCCACAATTAATCAACATTGAGGATAATGCTTCTTTGAAGAGTGTGTGCATGCTATGTCCTTAATCCTAAAGTGTGCATAGGGTTATGTGTATTTTTATTATGGCTATGTTAAATATTAATTAAGTTAAATGATCATTATTATATTCTTATTTAGATTATTAGGTCATCCTAGGTTTTATATTTAGGTATGTAAGTTGTTAGAGTCACTCACAGATTCAAGCCTCCAGGATCACCTACAAAATCTAACAACCTTCTACAAGAGGGAAAAAAAAAGAAGAACACATGTAACTTGTAATAATGGATGAAATATATGGTCAATATGAAATACTCAAGATTGTAGTGATATATTGGACTTACAATGACTGAATTGTCTAAACTATAATGTGCATATGATGCCTTGCTTATATAGGCAAGGTGTGATGATGTACCATCATTAAATGACTATGTCATAATTAAGTGACATGAGACAATATTAAATAACCTAGAACATAAGCATTAAATAAAGCCAACTAGATAAGATAAGTGACAACTAGTTCTTAACTAGAAAGATTCCCCCCAATTAATGCTAACTAGAAAGATTCCTCCTTGGACCTAAGTAGGCTTAACAATGTAAATAGGATCTAGATAAGACTAGATAAGGAAAACACCTATTTACACCAACACCCCCTTTAAGTACAATATAGGGAGTCGGTTATTATACAAATGACACAAAGATGGGTCTCAATTACGAGGCCATATGAGGTACCCATGTACATATAAAAATGCAATCTCTCACTAATGAAAAAAAGGAGAAAACCTAGTGCAACAAAACTCCTCAAAAGAGAGATGAAATACAAAATACTCTCAATGATGAATGAGAGGGAAAAAACCCCATCGGATTAAAATGACACCCTATAAGAGATAACAAGAGAGACCATGGATCCCCCTCAATGGTAAGTCTCCTACAAGGGTAGAAGCTCGATATTGAATGCTAAAGATGATCCAATATCGCTGAACAAAATTCCTCCCCTTAGGAAGAAACAAACCCAAGATGATATGCAAGATGTCTTCTCATTCTGAAAAGGAACCTGTGGGAAGAAGAATGATATGTTATATCTTTGAATGATGCTCAACTATCTCCATGTTAATATCGAAAGATGAAAAATTCCAAACAGGTGTTCTAGACCACACAACTGAAGATGTTAATCTAGAACCTCCTAGAGATGGATGTAGAACACACTCCAAAGACAAATATGTCGCCTCTAAATAAGTATCCTCCAAATTTTGTCCAAAAGTATCCACACTCATATCAAGCTGCAAAGAGTGATCATGTAAAGAATAAAAAATAGGGTTAAATAATTCGCTTGCAAAAATGAAGAAGAATCATCTCCATCAAAGCGAAGATGTATGCAATCAATAGTATCTCCTAAATCTGAAGTGTGGGACTCAATAAACAATCCACCAATGTTTGTGAAGAACTCATCCCAAGTAGATGTGAATAAAGACAATGTAGATCACGTTGCATTGAATCACAAGAGGCCAAACCTGTGCCAATATGAGCATCATCAAATGCAACAAAAGATGGAGGAGATAAAATTCAAGGATCAATAATGGGATCAGATGTGAGAACACCCAAGTTTAAGAAGCCAAAAGTATCTTCTAAATCAAGATTCACACTAGAAATTTGATCAATAGCCAAAGGAACAATATCACCATCAGAATCAAAATATTTAAAAATATAGAACTGAGATGAATGATCAACCATCCTAGTAGTAATAATCTCTCTACTCTCCAAGTCTCGAATGATGACTGAATCAAGAGTGAACTCCATAATCCTCCCATATACACCATGTGTAATTTCATATATGGAAAGGAGATTTTTTTTCAAATGAGGAAGACACAAAACATCTTGAAAATAGTTTTCCCAAAAACTAATAGACCCCTTCCCAAGTACACTAATGTATGTATTATTTTCCATAAAAATAGGAGACATAGTACAAGGCTCAAAAGAAGAGAATAAAGACTGTGAAGATGTCATATGATGAGATTCTCCTGAATCTAGAAGCCATATCCCTAATGGGTGAGTGTAGGATCATGGGGGTCCAAAAAGTGGCGATATGACAAAGAAGTGGTTGATAATTTTTTTAATACAAATTTGATGAAACAAAAAGGGTTTATTGAGAAAATTGCCAGATTTCCACCAATATAAGATATACCTTATTTTTTTTTTTTTTTTGATGAATTTTCCAGATATCTATATTAATATACCTTATTTTGAATTTAATAGATATTTATTATTGATTTTCTACATGCATTATGACTAAAATTATGATTGATAGGTTGATTGAAAAACATCTATAATTCTCAAACAATTTCACATTTTTCAAATGTGAAAGATGCAACACATTCTATGGTTCCAACACTATAGGATAAAAAAAAACAAAATATATTTCATAAATTTTTTACCAAGTTATGGTGGTCAGGCAAACAAGTTTTAATATTTTTTAAAATTTCTAATAAATAATTCATAACTAATTATTTACTTGCCAAAAAAATTACAAAAAATGTGGCACATCTAGGCATGTGTCTACTTATATTGAAAGTTACAAAAAAAAAAAAAAAACTTGTACTTAGTTTGGGATCAGATAAACACAGGTGCTTTTTATTTTTTCCTGAAAATTTAGTACTACTACATTGAAATTTTAGTTTTTTCTAAAAAAAGGACTAGTATCCTAGAAACTACATTCAATTTGCTACAAATTTTTTTCTTACATATTTTTCAAATTATGTTAATAACCTGTTCAAATTTTTATGTGAAGTTGCCTAAATCTATTTTTTTTAATTTCATTTCCACTTAAGGGCCTAGTTTGGATCTCCATGATCCTATACTAACCCTAATCCTGGACTTGAAAAAACAAAAAAGAGCATGTCCTTTATTTCCTGATGTAGAAGCCAAAATAGCATTACCTTTTCCCTTATTAGACTGTTTGTAATATGAAGAAGAAGGTGACTTAGACATCCTCAAAGGAAAATCATTCTAATTTTTTTTAGAAGATTCTTCACCTCGTCAAGATCCTTCTTATAAAAATAATGTTCATCATGCCCAACCTTCTTCCAATACGAACAAGTAGAATTCTCTTTCTTAAATGATTTATTTGAGGAATAGGATGTATTCTTTGGTTGCCCTGAATGTGGATTGTTCTTTGATTTATTTTGTTTCTTATAAGTATTTTTTGATTCTTTCACCTGACTAGCCAGCAATACTTGAGATTTAGAAAACTTGATGAGACCCATTGATATAAGCTTTTGTTTCTCATCTATCAACATTTCAAAAAATGATGCAAATGAAGGTGTAGCATATGTAGACCCCATAGTCAAACTATGAGTACGAAAGCTAGAAACAAAAGTAACATAATTATGACCAATTTTGTTCAATGAATTGTAGACCAACTAAATGTCCTTTTTATCAATTCCGCATGATTTACATTTCTCTTTTAGATCATTAGTCTTAGTGATGTAGTCCTAGATGTTATCAAATTTCTTAGGATCAAGGCTCATTAACTCATTATCAAGTTGATAGCCTCTTCATTTGTAGAACCATATAATGTTTTCAATTTTTCCCAAGCCTCATGAGAATTCTTGCATTTGATTCAATTTGAAACAATAAATCTTGAGAAACTAGTTTACGAAGACTGTTGGAAAAAGAAGGATAGACAAATGAGAAAGGGGGTGAATCAGTTGTTACCAAAATCAAACTTATTCAACATCAATCAACCTTTAATCTCAGATCTAATAATTAACAGTGCAAGCATAAATCAATAACACATCAGAGACACATGAACACCAAGATTTTATACATGGAAACCCTGTTAGGGGAAAAACCATGGTGGATGTTAGTTCACAAGATTATACCCTATTAGAAGTATAATGGAAAATGAATAAGGAATGAACTTGCATTCAAGCAAACTTCCTAGAGCTTACTGCTCAGAGGAAGGCTCATTGGCTTACATACAATAATCAGATTAAATCCATCTGATGAACATGAACTGAGAAATTAGCTTCTTCACAAGCCTGATTACAGTTTCGATTAGGCACAAATACACTTCGCTCAACCTTCTTCACACTCTGCTCAATCTCTTTCACACTATGTTTTGCTCCTAAATGATTTGACCTTTATTTGCACATGTACTTCACATACACACACCGAGCATACATCAAAATGAGGAAAACAACCGCTCTTATATATCCGCCACATGGATTTACATCAACTACTATGTCAGCCACAAATAAAGAATGAATTACAACTGTCGGCCTCAATACATAAATAAATCTTAATGCGTACCAACATAAGTCTTTCACAACATTGTGAGGACCCAAATAAATACCTTCAAACATGCTAAACAATAAAATATAAATCGTCATGGATCTACAACACGCTACCACCATCATGTCGGCCAAGAACATGAAAACTTGAGCACACATCGGAAAATTCTCCGATCATGAAAACTTCAATCAATGCGGATGCAAAAAATTGATAGATCATGATCTAGACTCATCCATGAACATCACAGGAACATGCACAACAACTGAAATTGCCATAATTTCATCCTCTTCATCCAAGAACACCTACTGCAGTAACAAAATGACTGTAGGAACATAGAACTTTATAACTTTCTCAAATCTTGATGTGTACCACTGAAACTTTTGGACAACACACTAAATAGACTGAGCAACAAAACCTTTAGTGCACACCACCTGATTATCAACTTACAACACTTAACACCACTCTGACCTTCTCAGCTTCACTGGTTGCCTACAATATATTTATTACAATTTTATCAATCTCCTCAACATATACAACCTCTAGAATAACCAATGCTAATAGTGTTGACATCAATGACAACCACATATCAGAAATGCAACCACAACATCCAACAATCTCCCCCTTTGGCATTTATGAAAACACATGATGTGAAAAATACCATCAACCCAACTAGCTCTTCTCCAACAATATCCCCCTTAGATTGTGCACTCTTTTCCTATTTTCTCCTTCCCCTTTATTCTTCTCTCCCCCTTTGACATCAATGGAAAAGGTACACATCTTCTAATCCTTATGTTTAGAAAATCTAACTACTCCCCCTGAGTAGTAGCCAACACAACATCAATCTGAAATAGGATATGGCTATAAATTCACGGACTGATGCAAAGACCTACATCACTTAGTTCTGATCAGGAGGGGAAATCACCCCTAACTTTCCTCTGAGATACTCAAAATTATCCTTAGGCAATGGCTTAGTAAAGATGTCTGCAATTTTCTCCTTGGTAGGTATATACTCCAGTCTAACTTCTATGTCACTTATTTTATCTCTCAAGAAGTGATAGTTGATGGATATATGCTTTGTCTTGGAATGCATCACTAGATTCTTAGAAATGTTTAAGGCACTTGAATTGTCACATAATATGGCAATGGGTTCTTCATACTCAATTCTGACATCTCTAAACACTTTATTCATCCACAATACTTGAGTACAACTATTTGCAGCAGCAATATATTCTACCTCAGCAGTAGATAATGAAACAGAATTATTCTTTTTGCTTAGCCAAGATACCAACTTCTTCCCTAAGAAGAATGCACCACCACTATTACTATTCATGTCATGCATCTCTCCTACCCAATCAACATCAGTGAAAGCGCATAGGACAAGATCATCATCCATAGGATACCAAAGACCAAGATCAACTGTCCCTTTCAAGTATTTGAAGATTATTTTCACAGCAGTCACATGAGACTCTTTAGGATCAACTTGATATCTACCAACCATGCATACAACATTCATTATATCTTGCCTGGTCTAAGTCAAATAGAGTAATCCACCAATCATTGACCTGCATCTTGTTTGATTTTCTTTAGGAGAATCATCATTTTGTGTAAGTTTTCATCCGATTACCATAGGTGTACCAATTGGCTTTGAGTCTTCCATTCCAAACTTTTTCAGTAACTCTTTTACATATTTAGATTGAGATAAAAAAATCCCATCATCTAGCTAAGTGATTTGTAGTCGTAAAATAATTTCAACTCTCTTATCATTGACATTTCAAACTCACTTTTCATTTCATCAGCAAGCTTCATACACAAATCATCATCACCCTCAAAAATAATGTCATCAACAAAGACTTCAATGATCGATTATTTATTCTCATCCAACTTGAAATACAAATTGTTGTCAGCAGTACCTTTATTGAATCCAAGTTTCAACAAGTATTTATCCAATCTAGCATACCAAGCTTTAGGATCTTGCTTAAGTCCATATAGAGCTTTCTTCAATCGACATACCATGTTTCTGTGTCAATTAGTTGAAATCCATCTGGTTGTTCAACATAGACTTCTTCTTCTAGCTCACCATTTAGAAATGTTGACTTTACATCCATCTGGTTGTTCAACATAGACTTCTTCTTCTAGCTCGCCATTTAGAAATGTTGACTTTACATCCATCTGATAGACTTTGTAATTCTTGAAAGTAGCATAAGCAAGAAATAATCTTACAGCTTCAATTCTAGCAATAGGGGCAAAATTTTCTCCAAAATCAATACCTTCCATCTATGAGTACCCTTTGCAAACCAGTCTTGCTTTGTTTTTTACCACTTCACCTTGTTCATTCAGCTTATTTTGAAACACCCATTTGGTTCCAATCACATTTTTATTCTGAGGTCTAGAAACAAGACCCCATGTATCATTTTTCTCTATTTGCATTAGTTCTTCTTTCATGGCTTCCATCCAATATTCATCTTTGCATGCTTCATTGATATTGCTAGGCTCAGTTTGGAAATTAGATAGTACTCTTCTAAAATTATTCTTCTAGTTTGCACACCTTTTCTCTTATCTCCTATGATCTAACTATCAGAATGATTTCTCCTTACATACTTGAGAGTTTTAGGATTTTCTTTGACTTCTTGTTCTTGTGTTCTTTCTTCGGCACTTCTGCTAGTTTCTGCTTCTTGATTCCCTTGGTTCACCGGAACAATCTGAATTTGATTCTGTATCTAAAAATTGTTTCCATTGTTATTACTATCATGTTGATCATCTGAATCATATCCACTATAACTAGATGGTCTAACAATATTTTCATCAACTTTGACATTTGCACTTTCAACCATTTTGTTCAACCTTTTATTAAAGCACCGGTAAGCTTTTCTCTTAGTAGAGTAACCTAAAAAGATTCCTTCATCAATTCTAGCATCAAACTTGCCTATAGCATCATCTCTCTTGATGTAGCATTTGCTTCCAAATTTTTTGAAATATTTCACAGTAGGCTTATAACCAAACCATAGCTCAAAAGGGGTCTTACCAGAATTATTGTTGACATTCACTCGGTTAATGGTATACACAACAGTACTTGCAGCTTCTCTCCAATAGAAATGAGGAACATTTTCTTCCAACATCATGGTTCTAGCAGTGTCTAGAACAGTTATGTTCTTTCTTTCCACAACTCCATTTTGTTGAGGGGTCCGGGGAGCAGATAGATGTCTTTGGATTCCATGCTCTTCACTTAAAGAATTGAATTCCTAGGAAGTGAATTCACCACCTCTATCTGACCTTAGGCATTTGATCTTTCGACCTGTCTCATTTTCTGCCATAGCTTTGAAGCTTTTGAAATTTTCTAATGCTTCATGTTTTTCTCTTGAGAAAGCAACCCATCCCATTCTAGAATAATCATCAATAAGCAACATAAAATACCTTTCACCTTGTAGACTTCTGATTCTGGATGGACCACATAGATCAGTATGTATCAAGTCCAATACTCCATTAGAGCTATACTGTTTGCTCCAAAAATAATTTCTAGTCTACTTTCCAATCTGACATTCCTTGCACATAATGTTAGTAGGCTTCTTTAACTTAGGAAGATCTCTGACTGCTTGAGTAGAGCTTATCTTGACAATGTTATCAAAGTTAAAATGACACAACCTCCTATGCCATAACCAGCTTACATCAATTTGAGAAATTAAACAACTTTCACTAGCAGCACTCAAGTGAAAAATATTACCTCTTGTCTTTGTACCCAAAGAAATCATATTTCCAGAACTTCCCCTTATTCTGTACTTACCATCCTTGAACTGAAGATTGTACCCCTTGCCTACCATCTATCCAACACTCAACAAGTTATTCTTTAAACCTTCTATATAAAGAACATCATCAGTATTGTGCTTACCACCAAAATAAATAGTGCCTTTGCCACAAATCACACCAGAAGTGTTGTCTCCAAAGCTTACAACACCACCATCATAATTTTTCAAGCTTAAAAACTTGCTTTTGTCAAAGTCATATGATGTGAACATCCGCTGTCAATTACCCACTCATCATTTTCTTCATTGTTTGTTGCAAGAGCTTTCTCAACATTCACATTACTAGTAGATTCAATGGACACCTAACCATTTTCTTTGATAGCAATGAATACCCATTCATCTTCATTTCCAGTTTCTTTATCAGATTCATCATCAGTAACACCTTCTTTAGCATAATAGTATTTCCTTTGAAATCTAGTCTTCTCAGGTTTGTACTTAGAAACTCTTTCAAGGCATCTTGATGCAAAATTACCTATTTTACTGCAAGAAAAAAATTTGATAGGTAACTTTCCTTTGTACTTACCATGACCTCTGGCTTCTCTTTTCACAATCAATGCTTCTTGTTCTTATAATTCTCTTTCTTCATCTTCAATATTTTTCATCTCATCTTCATAGTTGAATGTCCTTTTGGAACTTTCTCCTAGATTGTATCTCTCTTGGCTTTTTCTGGATACAGTAGATTTGAATGTAGACTCGGTCTTAGGAGTAGATTCACCAAATTCACTTAACTCAAACACAGAAATTTTTCCAATCAACATATCTCTTATCGCATTTGTCACTGTCCTAAGTTCATCAATAGCATGAGGTCTTGTTTTGTAGGAGGGAGGCACAGATCTAAGTATCTTAGCCACAATTTATTCTTCATCCAAGGTTCCACCAACACATCTAATTATCATCACCAGTTCATTTATCTTTTGAGAGAAAGAGAGGATGTTCTCATCTTCACTCATTGTCATTTCCTCCCACTTGCCTTTTAAACTTTGTAGCTTAGCACTTTTCACTAGTGCATCTCCTTCATACAATGTATCCAATTTTTTCCAAATCTCATGTGTAGTCTTCAATCCTATCACATTTATCATCTCCAAATTTGTTAAAGCATTCAACAATGCTTAAATAGCCCTAGTATTAACTTATGCTTGCTTGATCTCATCTTCAGAGGACGGACCATTCTGAGGAATAGTATATGCACTCTGTGTGATCTTCCAGAAAGGTTCTCCAATGCACTTCAAATGACACTCCATTTTGACTTTCCATAAAGAGTAGTTTGTACCATCAAATCTAGGACTATCCTTCTTGTATGATTTCATCTCGGATCACCTCAAGTTGTTAGGCTTCTTCAAAGGAACCTGCTCGGATGCCAATTGTTGGCAAAACAAGGATAGACAACTGAGAGGGGGGGTGAATATGTTACCAAAATAAAACTTATTCAACATAAATCAACCTTTAATCTCAAATATGATAATTAACAGTGCAAGCATAAATTAAAAACACATAAAAGACACATGAACACCAAGATTTTATACGTGGAAACCCTATTAGGGGAAAAACCACGGTGGATGTTAGTCCACAAGATTATACCCTATTAGAAGTATAATAAAAAATGAATAAGGAATACACTTGCATTCAGGCACATTGCCTAGAGCTTACTGCTTAGAGGAAGGCTCACTTCCTTACATTAAATAATTAGATTAAATCCATCTAGGATGAACATGAATTGAGAAATTAGCTTCTTCACAAGCTTGATTACAGTTCTAATTAGGCACAAATACACTTCACTCAATCTTCTTCACACTCTGCTCTACTCCTAAATGATTTGACCTTTATTCACACATGTACTTCACATACACACATTGAGCATACATAAAAATAAGGAAAACAACTACTCTTATATACCCACCACACACATTTACATCAACTACTCTGTCGACCACAAATAAATAATGAATTACAACTGTCGGCCTAAATACATAAATAAATTTTAATGCACAACAACATAAGTAGGTCACAACATTGTGAGGACCCAAATAAACACCTTCAAACATTCTAAACAATGAAATATTAATTTGCATGGATCCACAACATGCCACCATCATGTCGGCCAAGAACATGAAAACTCAAGCACACATCGGAAAAATCTCCGATCATGAACACTCCGAACAATGTTGACTTATAGAACTTATAGATCATGATCTAGACTCATCCATGAATGTCACAGGAACATGCGCAACAACTGAAATTTCCAAAATTTCATCATATTCATCCAAGAACACCTACTACAGTAACAGAATGACTGTAAGAACATAGAACTTCATAACTTTCTCAATCTTGATGCGTACCACTGAAAATTTCAAACAACACACTAGATAGACTCAGCAACAAACCCTTTAGTCTGCACCACTTGATTATCAACTTACAACACTTACCACCACTCTGACCTTATCAACTTCATTGGCTACCTGCAATATATTTATTACAATTTTCTCAATCTTCTTGACATATACAGCCTCTAGAATCACCAATGCTAATAGTGTTGACATCAATGACAACCACATATCAGCAATGGAACCACAACATCCAACAAAGACATCTAAGAGCTTTGGTATGTTCAATCATCCTTTTTATCTTGTTCTCATCATTTCTAGGTTTAGGTACCTTATTTTCAACATATAAAGAGTGACCTTCATTCATTAGTATACTCCATGCATGTCGATGCCATGTTGAATAGTTATATACTGTTAGCAAAGAAACCCTAGAATGATCCATGGAAATGAAAAAGAGCACAAGAAAACAAATAAAAATAATGTGCCAAGAGACCCACCCCAATCAATCAATAAATAATCCTCCCCAACAATATATGATTTGGAACTTTATACTTGTGCAGTTACAAATGCCACTTGCCAAAAACAACAAAGTGGACTTGATCTTAGTGCTTATAGATACCAAATTTGGCCACAAGCTCAAAGTAAAAATTTTACATAAAATGAGATCAATTTGATCACATCACTGCAAAGTACATGAAAAATTATTCACTTTCAAAAAAAATTCACCCAAAAATGTTACCTTGAGTGAGAACGAATCCTCAGAAGTTCTCAAAATGAGAATGACTCAACAACAACTCTAAGATCTATAATTTCAAAAATCTTCAAGCACCAAAAATAAAAACCAATTACACCACTACAAATATCATGAAATTCTACCCTAAATCAAAAGAAATCTCAAAACAAGGAGCTCATATGACTAATGTATGCCCTTCCAAAGTTGGACTACAAAATCAAAATTATTGATGCAGAGGGGAGCAAATTGGAGTGACTTGTTGATAGCCATTTGGCTATCAAATTTAAGACACTGAATTTGTATAGCCATTTAGACATCAAGTTTAATAATGTGTGAAGATGGTCATTTGGTAGTCAAATTTAACATAGTTTTTTCTTATGGTCATTTGGTCATCAAATTTAAGATAGTCACGAGAAAAACTAATTTTTTTCTTGTGTGAAAATATGAAGTATTATATATGAAAATGGGATTTTTGGGCCTTTTGAGCATAATGGAAAGGTCAAATTTGACCCAAAATTCTTCAAAATGATGGCTCTTGCTTCATCTGGCAACAAACCTCCCACTTTAAATCCTTAAATGTTTTTCCTCAGATGTCCAATTTGGATGAAACAAAAGGAAAATTTGACTTTATTGGACCCTCTGAGTTCAATGGTGAGCTCAAATCTATACCAACAAGCTCTAAAATAGACCTATAATATAAAGTCACAAAGAGGAAACCCCCATAGTCACACCTTGCAAAAGCTAAAACTTGAATCACCCTCAGATCTACAAAGGGGTTTTGCAATTCTAAAGCTCCGATACCATGTTAAAGTCATTCAAGAAATTAAGCCTCAAGGATCACTTGAAAAAACTAACAACAAACTTCTACAAGAGGGAAAAGAAAGAACAAAAATTTGTAATAATGGATGCAAGATATGGCAATACGCAATACTCAAGATTGCAATGATATATTGGACTTACAATGACTAAACTGTCTGAACTACAATGTACATATGATTCCTTGCTTATATAGGCAAGGTGTTATGGCATACCAACATTAAATGACACAAGCCAACATTAAATGACCTAGGACACAAACATTTGATAAAATCCAACTAGATAAGATAAGTGACAACTAATGCTTAACTAGAAATATTCCCCCTAATTAATGCTAACTATTAAGATTCCCTCCTAGGACCTAGGTAAGAATAGATAAGAGAAACACCTATTTACACCAACATAAGTCAACGTAAGTGACATAAAATCCATAAGTAGGATAAATATAAGATGTTGAGGTTAGTTTTTATCATAATATTGAGTATTATGTTCTTATTGTATACTATAGGAGGTATCTTTCTCAAAGTGGCATATTATTAACTACTATTTACAACATGCTTCCTATTTTTTTTATTTTATTATATATTTTTTTAATTACAAAATAAGGGTGTGAGTACATAAAGGCAAGCAAAAGGTGATGAAAACAAAAATAAAATGTAAAATGAAAATATGGGAGCTAAAAGATAACAAAAAAGTGAAGTGTGGTCTAAATATTAGAAATAGAAGTGGGTTGATGAAGAATTATGAAAATGAAGAGGGAAATAGGACACACACAAATTGAGGCTTGATAATGGAGAGAGAGAGAGCATAGGAGATAGAAAAATGGGGTAAAATTTAAAGGGGAAATGGGTGAGGATGGATGGAATGGATGGATAGAAAATATAAGAAGTTGAATCTACCAAAATAAAATAATAATTAAATGGAAACCACAAATTAAGTTAAATCACCTATGGGAGACCCTATAAATCAATCACCTGAGTAGAAGCAAGAAGTTGAGTTCACATTAAGGGGAAGTGTTGACTTGATGCTTTAATTTTACTCTAGGAGGGTGGCTTGGGGAACCTTCAGGTTTGTAAGTGCTTTCTAGGGACATGGGACATGATCCCACAACTGACTTCGATAGATCTTACCATCATTGATTAGTGTGGTCTTACTTCATTGATAGAGATGCCCCAATACCGGATTAACCGGGGGCTACTAACAACACTTGCTGAGAGGTGGCATAGCGACCACAACACTTTTCATTTACTGACTGGAGAGATGACAATGACCCTAGAGGATGTTTATCGGATATTGAGGATACCAGTTGTTGGGGAGCCGGTTGTTTATGATCATGAGGAGAAAGGGGCACAAATTCCATTTTCAAAATATTTCACGATGATCAGTTTCTTGGATACGAGATCCCATGGCAAGATTTGATTGCTTCCAGGTAGGCTTTACCCTTTGTTCTAACTAGATTCATTGCAGGATTTCTCTGCCCCGACCGTAGGTCGAAGGGCTTCTCAGTGGGATGGGGATGAGATTTGGATAGCATGATTTCTCATGGCATGAGGTATGCTTGGGGACCATGCATGCTAGAAAATTTATACCATGACTTGCACCAGGTAGTCTATCTTCAAGCGAGTAGTCTCGCAGCAGGTTGCACACTATTACAGCTCTGGGCCTGCGAGCACATAGCCATCACATGGTTAGTTGGAGGCAGGGCTCAACTAGTAGGATGGCCATACGTTTTTGGATACACAAGGCCACTTGTCCAACATAAGCTGAGAAAGTTGAAGTATTGGAGGTGGGTCCTTGATGACTTAGACACAATGATCTGGTGGCCCTATCTTGATTTTGAGGCTTGGGCAGAGGATGGTTTCAAGTTGTTATATGCTTTTTGTAGCAGATATCTGATTGGTCGGACACCATATATTCTAGAGCGGTTTATTTTAGGTAGGGTTTACAGATAGTACGACCACATTCAGGGAATGCCATAGGGCGTAGCGCATTATGCTAGGCACAGATAGGAGATACCAAAGTGGGGGGCGACTCTCGACTATGATGCACCTTGTATAGAGTATTATGACATCCAACCAATATACTGGCAGTACCATCCTGAGGTTGTGGATGCTCAAATGACAATAGACTACACTGAGTATTTTCACACGCATCCCTTTCCACAGATTTCTAGTCCCGACGAGCCTGCATCGATTTTGGAGGTGGGGAGTAGAGTAGGGTTGGTCGTACAGTCGAGAGGACTAGATGGCAGTGGGGAGGAGGCAGAGGGAGAGGCAGGGGGTGATGGAGGTGATGATAGAGGGGATGGAGCAGGAGGGGGAGGTGGAGATGGAGGTGATTATGGTAGAGGTGGAGGTAGTGGTGCATCAGAATTTGGGGTTATCCCCAAGAGAAGGAGATCAGCACCAAGCGAGTAGCAGCCACTGATAGTTCATATGCCATCTCAAAGACACCAAGCACATATAGTCGGGTTATAGGGTCAGGTGCAAACACTGCAAGGCCAAATCCAGACACTACAGACAAAACTTGCCCATGCCTAGGCTCATATTTAGGCACAGGCTCCAGCATAGGTGCAAATTCAGGGGCAGATGGTGCAGCTACAAGCCCAGGTAGCTACTCTTACTGTAGAGAGAGATGTTGCAAGGAGGCAGGAGGCACAGGCTGTGACAGTGGCAGATTGTATTTAGACAACGGCTCAGGGTATTGGTACAACCAGTTTGGTTAGAGAGCTTAGAGATTCTGCCAAGGACATGGAATATTATGGAGGCAGGTACCATGAGGTTGTACCAGCAGAGCAATGGGTCAACTATGCTAGATCTAGATCCAGTCACTCACATTATCACACCACTAGCAGAGGGGTCACACAGCCACTTCCACTAGGCATACCTCCACCAGGGCCTGGGCTAGTAGGGGTAGGACCATCAGGGGCTAGCAGTGTTGGACAGAGGCCTACCACATTAGGTGGCAACACTAAAGGATTGCACAGACATGCTTGATTTGTTATACTTTGATTCAGAGACTCGGCTTTTTGCCACATTTTTGATGTATCACTTTCTCAGTTGATATCATTGTATATTTGACATGTTTTTATGAGGTTATATGATATGCAATGGTGTTCAATGATCTATGTGTTGATGCTTTATTATGGATGGATGTCTTTAATTTATGTTCTATGTGATTATGCCATGTTCAATTGTTATGGATGCATGTATGGATGATGATTCTTTGCTTTTATATGTTTATGAATGATGTGTTTATGAGATGGATGATATGGATGCAAATGATATGAAATGTGATTTTTGTAGTTTTTCATATGTATATATTGTTTTTATGGATGCAAATTGTTTTATTATGGATTGTAGATGTATGGTTTATGGTATGGATTTTGATGGTTTATTGATGCAAATGTGATAGATGCAAATGTATGAATGTATGATTTTATGTTATGCCATTATGAATGAAATGTAATGGTATTTTCTATGCAAAATATGTAAAATGAATTAAGATTATGAATGCAAATAGACTATGATGTTGAATGAACTTATGATGTTATTATGGATTATGAATGGATGAATGGATTATGAATGAAGATGGTATTATGTTTTATTTTTTGAAATTTTTCAGATGCAAATATTATAATGAATGCATGAATAATTTGTGATAGTGAATGTATGATAATTATTTCTAATGAAATGGAATGGAAATTTCAATGAAAATTAATGATTTTTTTGCTATGTCAAGTATACTCAATCTTGTAGTAAGAAATAACATCAGCCTTGAGAATTACCAGCGTAGAAAATCTATAATGCAAATGAAGACTAAAATGAATGCAATTCTATCTATGCAATGTTGTCATCTTATTCACTGTGCTTATTGTCATCATTGAGGGTTTTATTATGTTGAATGTCAGTACAAACATCGATGGCATAATTTAGACCATGATGACCTAAGTACAACTTCCATACAACTTCCATTGAGATTTCATAATGCAAGATAACACAAGCATCTAGGTATAATTAGACCAAGATGACTTGAGTATCACTTGTGTAAATAGACAATAGTTAATCATGTTCCTATGCAAATTCAGAATGTCATCAATGATACTTTGTAGAGCATGTCTAGCAAAAAATTGCACAGTAGTAATGATTGACTCACAAGCATTAGAAAAAGAAAAATATCATTCTTGATCATAGTGCCTCTAGTTTGTGACATCATCGAGGTACTCCCGAGAAATGATAACAACAATCAAGATACGTCAAGTGAACATTTGTGTTAAAGTAATCCAACCATGATTAGGAAGATGATTCGCCAATGATGAGTTGATTTGATTTTGATGATTGATGTTTGATGCTCATATTTTGATGGTTATTGTGATTGCTACTTTGATGTTGCAGTTTGTTGCTTGCTTGCCTGTTGTTTTACACTCAACGATGATTTTCCCCTTGTGAGAACAAACCAAAGTTTATTATGGATATGTACAATGAGAACCAAGCTAGGGTGGGATGACCGTGTTAGCCGAATATGGACATAGGCGTGAATGCGCAGTGGCAGAAAAAGTGGATATTCAACACACGCTAGAATAGACGGAGAAGCTGACCTATCTCGCCTATTTACCAGGTTTTCACCATTTGTTTTTATTGTAGTTTTCAGATTTTCAGATTTTTTTGTTGTTACCAAGATGCCTGTTTGCCAGGTTTTCATCAAGGCAACCATTTTTTATTTTTCACTTTTTATGTATTTTTCTCTTTTTTTCTCTTTTTTTGATCTTTTGATTTTGATGTTGTCACCAAGATGCCTGTTTGCCAGGTTTTCATCAGGGCGACCATATTTTCAGGATTTTTTTTGCTTTTTATGATTTTTTCAAGAATTTTTCTTCGTTTTTATGATTTTTTCAAGACTTTTTCTGTTTTTTATGATTTTTTTCAAGACTTTTTTTGCTTTTTATAGTTTTTTCAGGACATTTCTGCTTTTTATGATTTTTTTAGGATTTTTAACATGCACTCGATGCATTAGGTATAAAACTTTTTCAAATGAAGGTTGTTCATTGGTTCTTCAAACAAATCCCCCTTTGGTGTAGATAATTGATATGTCCCCAATTCAAAGACTGAAACCACAAAAAAAGGACCTAACCAGTTAGGTTCAAATTTCCCTTTCTTTTCTTGGTCCTGTTGATTACATGGATTTTCTTTCAATACTAGATCACCTACTTGAAATTTCCTAGGTTTGACTTTGTGATTTTAGCTTCTAAACATTCTCTACTAATATACTTTCAGGTGATCTACTGCCAACTGACGACATTCATCCAACAACTCTAGCTCCTGCAGTCTAGACACATAATAATCTTCATCTATAATGAGACCTTTCAAGGATACCAAGAGTGATGGTATCTCAACCTCGATGGGTAGTACTACTTCAGATCCATAGACAAGTGCATATGGTGTGGCTCTCGTGGGTGTTCGGATGCTTGTACGATAGGCCCACAAAGTAGGGTTCAGTTGAACATGCTAGTCACGTCTAGCATCGTTGATGGTTTTCTTTAAGATTTTCAAGATTGTTTCGTTTGAGGCCTCAGCTTGGTTGTTCCCTTGAGGGTAGTAGGGTGTAGAAAACTGATGTTGGATATGAAACTTTTCATAGAGTTCTTGTATGTCCTTATTCTTGAAAGGTCTTCCATTATTAGTGACAATGGATTGAGGGATACCATACCTACATATGATGTAGTTTAGGATGAACAATGAGATCTGCTTCCTTGTGATGGTGATCAGAGGAATGAATTCAAACCACTTTGTGAAGTACTATATGGTTGTGATGATAAACTTGTGTCCATTGGATGAGGATGGGTGAATTTTACCTACAAGATCCAACCCCCACTGACAAGATGGCCATGTTGATGCAAAGGGCTGCAATTCTTGTACTGGTGCATGAATGAGATTGTCGTGGATCTAGCAGTTTTGACATATCTTGACAAATTGAAAGGCTTCTTTCTCCATAGTTGGCCAGTAATATCCTAGATGAAGGAGTTTCTTGGTGAGGGTTGAACCACTTGAATGACTTCCAAAAATACTCTCATGGACTTCACGTAAAGTTGTTTCAGAATCGTCGCTTTCTAGACATTGTAAGAGAGTTTCATCAAGACATTGATAGTAAATTACATCCACTATAAGGGTATGATGGCCAGATTGACAAATGAAGTTTCATTTCTAGTTGTGAGAAAGATTGGGAGGAATAATATCATCTTTTAGGTAAGCGTAGATCTTTCCATAGATGGAGGTATTGGCATCATCCAGGTGGAAAATAAGTCAAGACTCGGAGTCATCGTAGGCGGGGGTAAACAATTGCTCCACCATAAACTCATAGTGGTCATGTTTTTTTGGAATCTGCAACAAGGAAGCAATTGTAGCCATAGCATCGGTAGTTTTGTTATCATTCCTTGGGATTTGACCAAAACTGATGTCAACAAAGTGCTTCTTGAAGTCATCAATCATTCTCTTGTAGGGCATTAGTTTGTCATCTTTGGTTTGATAATCATCATTGACCTGATTGATGACTAATTGAGAATCCCCATAAACTTGGAGCTCTATAATTTTCCATTCCATAGCTATTTTGATCTCGATACTAAGTACTTCATATTCGACGGTGTTGTTGGTACAAGGAAACATCAAGCGATAGGATTTTCAGATAGTGTTCCCTTGGGGAGTGATGGATAGTATCCCTACTCCTGATCCATGTTGAGTAAAGGAACCATCAAAGTATAGCAACCATTATTTTTTGTTACTATCAGGACATCTGCTTCTGTAAATTCAATATGGAAGGGATGATCGTCATGAATCGGTGCCTCAGCTAGTTTATCGATGATGTCTTGCCCTTTAATATCTTTTATGTTGACATATTGGATGTTGAATTCACTGAGTACCATTACCCACTTGGCCAGTCTTCCTGTCAGATTTTCTTTGCTTAAGAGATACTTCAATGGATCTATCTTGGCTATGAGCTTGACTGTGTGAGTCAGCATATAGTGTCACAATTGTTGGGTAGAAAACACTATAGCTAGACAAGCTTTCTCAATGGATGTATAATTGATCTCATACCCGTTCAAGGTTCTACTGATGTAATAAATTTCTCTCTCCTTCCCCGTTGAATATTCTTGTGCCAACAAGGCTCCTAATGATTGGTCAGTAGTGGCGATGTATAATAAAAGAGGCTTCCCTTTTTTTGGAGGTGCTAGAATAGGTGGACTCGTCAGGTATTGTTTTAGTTGGTTGAAATTTGCTTCACACTTTTCATCCCATCAAAAGGAAACATTCTTGTGCTATAGATGAGTGAAAGGATGGATCTTGTCAGCTAATTGTGAGATGAATCTTCTGATTGATTGGAATCTTCCTTGAAGGGATCTTAACTGACTGATGCTTTTCAAGGGAGGCATCTCCATAATAGCGTTCGCATTTGCGGGGTCTACTTCAATACCTTTCTCTGACACTATATACCCAAGTAGCTTTGCTGATGTTACCCCAAATACACATTTATTTGGATTGAGGTGAACATTAAACTTCTGTAGGTGAGTGAATAGCTTGTCTAATATCTCTAGATGTCCTTCTCTAGTGTAGGATTTTTCCAACAATTTATCTGCATAGTCTTCTATGAAAGTATGCATCATGTCGTGGAAGATGGTTTTCATAGCTCTTTGGTATGTGGCCCCTGTGTTCTTCAACCTGAAGGGCATGACGTTCCAACAAAAGGTTCCCCATGGGAAAGTGAAGGTTGTCTCATCTTGATCTTTAGGAGCTACCTTGATTTGGTTACATCTAGAAAAATTGTCCATTAGTGATAACATTCCATGCCATGTTAAATCCACAATGATGTCTATGTTAGGCAAGGGGAAATCATCTTTTGGGAAAGCATAGTTGAGATCTTTAAAGTCGATATAAATACTTATGTTTCCATCAAGTTTTGAAATGGGCACAATATTTGATATCCATTCTGCATAGTCAATAGGTCTAATGAATCTGACATCCAATAACTTCTTTAGTTTAGCCTTCACCAATAGGGCAATGTGTGGATGCATTTTTCTCAACTTTTGTTTGATTGGTTTGATTCCTGAAGGAAGGGATAAATAGTGCATGATTAGGTCTAGATCTATCCCTGGCATGTCTGCATATGACCAACCAAATTTGACTTGTCGCTCTTCAAAGAACTCGATAAAGCTGCGATTTTCCATTTCTGTCAATGATTCTGCCAGATGAAGAGTTATTATTTTTTTTGCATCATCGGCATTGATAGAATGTGCTAGTTCAATTAGGACTTTTTGTTGATGGTGAAAATGACACAAACAACGTTAAACGAAATATTTCTACTCTATTTCTCCTGAAAAAGAAAGACAACATATAGTAGCCTAACTCCCAAGGTCCTGGTAGTTGGTTCTCAACTGTCTGGTGTCACTCAATTGGTCCATGCAACTGTAATGTTCAAGGGGCCTTTTCTGGTAATAAGGAAAGCAGTCAACAATGGATTCATCAATCTATACTTAACAAAAGGGGGTTTAAATAAGAGGAAAAAGATAGGTCAAGGCATAAATCAGTAAAACATGAATGTTATTCTCTAATATCTAGACATATGCTTTCAACAATGAATGCTCCTTCAATAGATCAAGAAAACCATAACATGATGCAATTTACAGAACAATCCATACCATTACATGTATCTACAGTGCTTAGTTTAACCATCACAATCACTCATCACAATACTTTTTAAGATTTAAAAAAGAACGAACTCTTCATTTGTTGCTAATAACATAGATCAAAAGACATGTAACAATTCCATCCATAGACAATTTAATGAAATAATCTTTGAAATATGGTTCCTTCTATTGATTCTCATCAAGTAAGAAACATTTATGCTTCAGAAAACTCAATGGCATAGAGAAAAATTATGATTCATTAACCCCATCTAGTAAAATCAATTTCAACATAACATTATGTAAAAAGTGTATTCTATATTCAGCTATAAGTAAAGAACAAAAAGTATCCTTTTAAAGCTATGAAATTCCTATTTCCTACTATCAGGTGGTTAATTCTACTCTTATCAGCCGACCTTTACAATATGGCACCCAAAAATACATATGCGCGTGCAAAGCATAAATTCCTTTCAATCAAAATTGAGATCCACTAATCAAGGAATTGAAAGCTCCTCGAAAACTTAGACTAGTTGATCTCTAGGTCCAACATTGATTGCCTTGTGAAATATGAAAGAAAGAAGGGGGGGAAAGTCATGCACCCAAAATAGACTGACAACTCATTCTTGTATAGTTTTCTCCAAAATTTATTCATCATAACTAGAGAAGACCTATTGAAGAATATCTATATCCAGCCTATCAATCCAGCTGTCCTCAAATTTTATTCTCTTCAATTCTACGAAGGCAAACCCCTCCATGTCTTTCAATTTTGTCAACTCCTTTCTTGCAGCCTTCACTCCTACCCTGACATTCATCAATCTATCTAATAATAGATCCTCTCCATCATCCTCTTTTTGCATAACCTCTTGAAATCTACTACCCCATTTCTCTTTTAATTGACTTAGAGGCGGGCCCTCTTTAACTGGTATATCAACATTAACTAGAATAGCTACAACAACTTCTAGTTCATCAAGTTGTTCATTCAAATCCTTACTAGCATCTTGGATTTCATTCCTATACTTGTATATAAAATCAGATCTAAATCGGATTATGCTAGAGGCTTTTTCCAAGAAGTCTACATTGTCTTCCTCAAGAATTGACTTCTCAAGAAGGGTTGACTTTGGAAATTTATTGATATCTTTTATCTTCTGGACATATCCCCTATATTATTCCTCCTGGTTTTCCAACGTTTTAGTATGGTGATTCATTTCTTCTATTAATTCTAATGTTGCCTTGTGAATCTCAAAACTTCTTACTAACATCTCACCTACCTCCTGGTTAAGTTTATATGTCCATTTGTCCATCATCCCAACCTTATTCTTTATTTTCACCAGATCATCAACCTCTCTTTTGTTGAGCAAAACTAGTGTCTCTAAGGCAGAATTTTTTTGTGATCTAGGAGTGGAAACATCCCTAAAAAAGGTATGCAGCTGATCCAACTGAGCTTTTAGCTCATCCTTTCTTTGTTTGTCCTTCATCATCCTTGACTTGGTGGATGAGGCTACAACGTCAATCAAGTTCATTTGTTGATTTCTTGTAGGCCTTCCTAAATTGACAATGCCCAGTTGGTAATCAATGACCTGCATGTCTCCCATATCTTTATCCACTATTGGTATTGCACATTCTGCAATAATTTCCCCTACCTCAGTTAGTCTTGTGGAATGAAGAATTCTATCCCTCTTCTGGGGTCTCTCCTTTTCAATCTCCTTCATCATATCTTCCCAATTAAGAGGTTGTGGGGGAGCTATTTGTTTCTTTTCAAGATCAAGCTTCAACCAGGTAGGAGCACTCAGAGTAGTAGCCATTACTGTAGAAGAAGAGGCAGCAGTTGTAGAAGATAATGGCTGTAGTAAATTAACCCTAGGTTGAGAATCAACCTCTTGTACATTTTGTTGTTCTTTTTCTGCATTCTCTTTTGCAATCTTCTAAGCCTCATAAGTTGTCCAAGATTCTTTGGATTATGAACATTGAACATAAATTGAAACATTTGGGGAGTCAAATCTATGATAACATTGCCTTGTGAATCAACTCATTGTCTAGTGGATGGATTCTAAGCTCCAGTTGTTGTCATTATCAACTCAGGACATTGGATTGATAGAGGAAAGACAGTAAAGTGAGCCAAACCAGGCTCAACTATCCTTTGAGTTCTCCCTATCACATCCTCAACAAATTTCTCTGAGTACAACTCCTCATAATTAAATGGACTCAAATTTGTGTCAGTTATATCGGCCCAATCAGATTCCACCTTGCTAGCAATAACAACAGGACCCTGATGATTATATCTCAAGGTATAAGGGATATTTTCAGGTTTAACCCTTTTAGGCTTAGTTGCTACCTTTGAAGTTTCTGCAGGCTGACTCCTCTGAGAAGCCTCTCCTAATGCTGCAGACATCTTTTAGTTTCCTGCAATAAAAAAAACCAGATTAGATCCATAAGCAGCATAAAAAAAACATGATTAGAGATATTACCCTTCCATACATACCAAAGGCAGAACCAGGTAGAAGACATCCTAACAGGTCTCCTCTAGAAACCCTGTCAGGGTCAGGATCGAAATAGGCATTGAGATTGCAATAAACTATACGGCAGGATCAGATTCGGGGTCGGGATGGCAACCAGAATCGAAATGGAAATGGAAACTGATTTGGTACCATGAAGAAATTTCAAATTTATGTCCGACTCCGGTTCGAGTTTTGCCTGTGTTAACAACATTTTGAAATCCTATTTCTTATTGGAAGCGAGATCGGAGATGGAATGGAAATGGTAACCGATACTTACTACAAATCAAGGTTTAAGATTGAAAACAATTTCAATTTTGATTCCACTTAAAACAATTATGACATCACTGGCAACTTCAACAAGATAACGGATGACATCATAACATAAAGACTAGGCCATGACAAATTGAGGGGGCTCAAAAACAACCGTACGAGACCATCCCCATATGACCGAGAGGAAACCGTAGTAACTAGGGCATCATTTTCTAATTTAAACAGAAAACACGCAAAAACCCTAATTTATATACCCTTCGACTTAAAATAATTAGGGCACAAACTTAACCCTATTTGAAACTAATCAAGTCAATTACGCCGAAGGACCTTTAAGCAAAACCATAAATCAACAAAACCTATAAATGAAATGTAGTAGATGATTCATATCCAAAAACAAAGGGCATCACGGTATGGTCATGACTAAAACATGAAAACGACCGTGACAGAAACAAACAAATGAGAAAATCCAAATACTAAAAAAAGAAAAAAGAAAAACAAGAAAACAAAACAAAAGAGAGAAAGAACAAAAAAAACAACATGAACTCAAAATAAAACCAAGAGTCATGAATCCATGTGAATCATAAGCGACCGAATAGAACAAAGAGAAAAACAATTGAAATGAGAATAGAAACCTTACCTCCAAACACAATCAAATAGGATAGCCCTTTGATGTGAATGTGCACGCAATTATCTCACTCTTAATCAAATCACATATACAAATGCTCCACTGTAGCTCTGATTCATCCTTAATCTTTAAACAGTGATGATAACATCCAATTAATCATTAATTAAGGTTAAAAATGCAGTTTCACACGTGTATGGAACCCGTAATTAATGCCACAAATGTGGTGGATTGGAGTCGGAACCACAGAGGGAACTGGCACATTACTACCATGTGACTAAAGTAAATTCAAACAACAAAACAAAACGGCGGGATCAGAACGAAAATGGAAGTTGATTCAAAAACTTTGTCTAAGTTTTGAGTTTGGTTCTGGTTTCAATTCTAGTTTCGCCAACAAAGAAGAAAGAGGAAAGAAAAATCCAATAAAAACACAAAGACCGAAACAAGAAAACCATCACCGATCTTAAGTCCAAATGAACAAACCAAAAGGCAGAGGCGGAGGCGGAATGGGAACAAATTTGAGACTTATGAACAAACCTCGGACTTCACATCCACTCTGGCTCCGGCTCCAGCAAAGACAAACCTAAAAGACTAATGAAAAGACAACCAGAACCGAGATCGGAATGGAATCCTTAAAACAAGTTTCAAACCTGATTCCATTTCGGTTTCGGTTCTGGCAGAACAACAAAAGAAAAACAAAGTGTTGGAGAAAACAAACTCCAAACTTTGTTGAAAAACAAACCAAGGACAGAAGAACAAAAGGGGGTTCCATTTTGACCAAGGAAAAAGATGGGATGGTTATGCAAGGCATAAAAAATGGTGACTCAGCTGGGAAAATGGTTTACCTATTTTCAAAGACACCCAAAAAATTCTAGTCACCCAAAAACCTCTTGGCTTATGAAGCATGCTAAGTTGAATAAGATCAGATATATAGAATACAATTGAGCTGGAATCTTAGATGTATGTGCTCATGAAGATTTCCTTATCTAAGTGTGTGCATATATTGTGCATCATTCTTTATAGATACTTTCTCTACTCCTGAACAACTATACCTAAGATTCAAGCTACATAGGTTGAGTCCCTTTACTATCATGCAATGAAATCTTGGGCATTGCTCCGCTACCAGACAGGCATCCATAGCCCCAATGGAGATACCTCTAGTTCTCTCAAAGCATTTCTCTACTACCAGACAGGTGTCCATAGCCCCAATAGAGATACTTGATTCACCCATTTTATATTGAGCTTGCCTTTCCTTTCTTTCTCTTATTTTTTTTACTTGAGCTTCACTTGTAGAAACCTCTTATGCACTTTTCTCAATACTTAGATAGGATTGATCTGAAATATGGGTTGAGAACTACAATGGATTTCATGACAGTCTTGGAATCGTATTTTTCACTTGAATCAGAGGTAAAGCCACCCTAAAATAGATAGGTATTTACTTAGGAAGATTTTTATCTATTTTGTTGATAGATTTTGATCATAATTCATGAGATATTCACAATGTACCTTCTACTCTTAATAACTTTTCAAACCAACATTAGAATGATCATAAGATATGAGGTTTTAGAACGAAATCCTTTCAAAGATGCACAATGAAAATACCTAAATCAATTTCTCTCCTAGTGCCTGTAGCATACCTTGAATAACAACCCCTCTTCTTGAGATGGATAGAAATGAAGATCCCCAATAAAACGCAAGACAAAAAGAAACAAAGAAAAACAAAAGAACAACAAAAACAAAAAAAAAGAAAAAAAGAAAGAAAAAAAACTAAAACTTAATTACATATGATACAGTATAATATATTTATTCAAAACATCAAACCTTTCATGAACCAAAGTAGTGCTTGAGAAACTAACCATTAATTGGCAATGGAACAGGTTCTCCTGTTGAGGTACTTAAACCAAAAGAATTCTCACCAAGTATCTCAGCCACTTGATATGGACCTAACCAGAGTCTATCAAATTTTTTATGATCTCCCTTCTTCTCTCTAGCTTTATCCCATAGAAACACAAGATTTGATATCCTAAAAGCCTTTACCTTGGCCCTTTTGTCAAACCAGCATTTGACAACTACCCGATGCTTACAAAATTGATGCAGAGCAGCATCTCTCAGTTCCTCCATGTTAAGAAAATTGGTTAATCTGACCTCGATCCTATCATCCTTTGTATAATATCCTTGCATAAACTTAAGGACAGGTATTTGCAAATGGATCGAGAAGACTGGCTCTTGGCCATAGACTAACTTAAATGGTGAATTTCCTAGGGCAACTTTGCTTTGGGTTCGATCTGCCCACAGGGAAAATCTTAACTGAGTGTGCCAGTCCCTAGGATTGCTTTCTAACAATTTTCTTATTACTTCCAACATATTTTTATTAGTGAATTCAGCCACTCCATTTCCCTGAGGATAGTAATTAGATGAATACTTCAAAATGATTTTATGTTCATAAGCCCATTGAATAAATTTAGCTAAAGAAAAAGCAGGGCCATTATCACATACCAGGGAAAATGGAACTGAAAACCTGGTGGGTATGTTCTTAGTCAAAAATTCGATAACCACCTTTGTGGTGTTGTTTTTGTAGGGCTGGGCCTTGATCCAGCATGTACAGTAGTCAGTTGCAGTCAAGATGAACTTGTGACCTGAAGAAGAGTTTGGGTTAATGACACCTACAAATTCTAGTGCCCATTGAGCAAACGGTCTTACCTCATACACCGTTGCAAAGGCATTGTCGAATTTCTTTCCCTGGGTGTAGAGGTATGGCATACATGACACGTCCCGACATGTTGGTGTGCATCTCAAAATACATAAGGCCAATAATGGCCTTATCTAAGAATTTGATGAGCCAAAGAATCCGCAGATCCATGTCATGTACCATGTCTTCCATGAAACTCAGAAATGGTGTGCTTAGCCTCTTGCTGATCCAAACAACGCAGGTAAATTCCTTGAAAGTTATTTTTGTATATAGACCCCCCTTTAAGTATGTAATGAGCACTCTTCATCCTCAATGCTCTCCTTTAATTAGCATTCATTCCTTCTAGACATCTATTGTTGAGGAGGAAGAAGATAGAGTTTGTGTACCAGGGATCCTTAGTAAATGACTACACAATGTATTGTTGACATGTGATATTCTTGTCCGCATCTGCCATCGCCTTTGATAAAACCTACCCTCGGATGAGTTTCATTGGATGAATCTCTAAGTCAAACTCTTGTAGAATAGCCATCCACTTTCCTCTTCGTTCTCCTAATTCACTTTGCATCAGGAGAGATTTTACAGCCGGATCAAGAACTATAGCCATTACCTAGCTTCGGAGAATGTAATGCCTGAATTTATTTACAGCTCGAACTAATGCAAAGGCTTGTTTCTCTAGGGGCAGGTATCTAACTTATACATTCTTAAAAGGAGATCTCATGAAGGCGATAGGTCTTTCCTCTCCCTCACCTCTTCGTTGTGTTAAAATAGTTGCACATGAATGGTCAGACATGAAA
Source organism: Sequoiadendron giganteum (assembly GCA_007115665.2). NCBI lineage: Eukaryota > Viridiplantae > Streptophyta > Pinopsida > Cupressales > Cupressaceae > Sequoiadendron > Sequoiadendron giganteum. The sequence goes on along the minus strand of CM021105.1, from coordinate 655,305,532 downwards.
GAATAAATACAAAAAGGTTTTAGATAATCTGGGCTAGTCAAAAAAGGTGCCTTAGATATTGACTGTTTGATCTACGAGAAAGCAAATTTAGCCTCATTGCTCCATTCTATTTTCACCTCTTTCTTCATCATTTCATTAAGGGGTTTGACAATTTCTACAAACCCTGTTATAAATTTTCTAACAAAATTGATCCTCCCTAAGAAGGATCTCATTTCTTTCTTATTGCCTAGCCTTGTTAGTTTCAAGATAGCCTCCAATCTATCAGGATCTATTGATATCCCTTCTTCTGATATGATGTGACCTAGGAGTTTCCCTTTAGATACTCCAAACATACACTTTTTTGGATTGAGGGAGACACCATAGCTTATACACTTTTTGAGGACCTTTTCCAAATCAAAAACATGGTCTCCCCGATTCTTGGAGAAGATAGTTAAATCATCCACATTAATAATGATACACTTACCTATCAAATCCTTGAATGCTACGTCCATTGCACGCTGAAAGGTTGCTCCAGCATTGATAAGACCAAACGGCATCCTTCAATAGATAAATGTGCCCCATTTAGTGGTGAAGGTGGTTTTCATTCTGTCCTTATGACTAACAAGGACCTGATTATACCTAGAATAGCCATCCAAAAATGACATCATCTAGGACCCATTAATTGTTTGTAGTACCTCATCAAGAGAAGGCAGTGGGTAATTATCCTTCTCAAAGGCCTTATTGAAATCCCTGAAATCAATGCATAACCTGATTTCACCATTTTTCTTGCACACAGTAACTAAATTTTCAACCCACATAGAATGTTTGACTAGGAAGATTATTCTTGTAGACATTAGCTTTTGCACCTCCTTCTAGATTAGGGGCTCAATCAAACCATTGACTAGGCGTTGTTTTTGATGGAAGGGCTTAGCTTCTGGCTCTAGAGGTATGGTATGTGTGATCACCAAACTGTCAAAGGTTTTTAGGTCATCATAACTCCAAGAAATGGCTACAATGTTCTTCTCCAAAACTTTAACTATCTTGTCCTTAATTTCTTGAGGACAAGTTTTTCCTATGAGGACATTCCTTTCAAGGCTTGAGTGAGTCAAATTGACAGATTCATATTTCCCTCCATCACTCTTTGTGGGTACCCTTTAACGAGCTCGTGGGTCAAAATCAAATATTCTCTCCAAAGCTACTATCCCTTTTGGAATACTATTGATTTTCAATTCCAATATCCCTTATTCATCACCATTCTCAGGATCCCAATCTCCCTGATCTCTTTCTAATTCATCTATTATCTATCCTTCAAAGACATTTGAACTTGCCAAAAATGCCAATATATGTTGGTCATCATCGAATACCTAAAAATTCTAGACATTATCAAGGATAGCTGGGACTGAGTCTAATTCAACTAAAAATCTCTTTAGCTTGGAATCTTGCATGGGTTCCAAGGTGCTAGCAGCAATGGCAAGGGCATCTGCAATTTGATTAGCTTCTCTAGGGATCAGAGTGATCCCAAAAGTGTCAAAGTCTTCAATGAGATTCCAAATTCTATTTTTGTACGAAGCCAATCTTTTGTTATGACAAGTATATTGGCTATGTACCTGCTTTACAATTACATCAGAATCTCCCATTACCCTAAGAGCAGTGACCTTTTTATGAGAAAACATAAGTCCATGAGAAAGTGCTTCATATTCTGCCAAATTGTTCGTGCAGCCAAACTGCAACCTATAAGATGCAAAGTAAGTCTTCCCTTTTTGGTTGGTTAGTTCAATCCCTACTCCACTTCCTACTTCGGACTTGGAACCATCAAATTTAAGACTCCATAGTTGGTCTTTAGCTAGGAGCTTTTTCCTTTTACGGATAATAGGGGATGACTTACTTGGGATGTGTGGTGGCTCAGAATTTTGCTAGCCATAAAGAGTTGAAAATGACTAGGGGCCAGGCTCACTTAAAGGTTTTTCTATATTTACAGCTTTCCCAAGAATCACTTTCTGAACAACTTCTTGGATCAAGTTGCAATCCAATTCATTTTTTATCAATGCCTTAGGCATTGGTAGATTATATGAGGTAAGTGTACTGGAGAAAGGTTGTGACACTTCAATCTCCTCTCAAATCTTAGAGCATAGAACCTGAGTTTGCTCTAATGGTGTGGAATCTTCCCCTTGAGAAAGACTAGTTCTTGTGAGAATGGTAGCGTCCTTAGCCTTAAAAGGAAATTCATTGATGGGTGCTTGAGATTGATCTTGGCCAATCAGTTAAGGTTGACCTATGTGGTTTAAGATATCTAGGCAGGGTTGACATGTCAATTTAGAATGATTCTGATAATGTATCCTACACCAATTAGGAAGCAACAAACTACTCAAATCAGTCTCTTCTCCTAATACCAGCCTATCTTGCTGCAATTTTCTTATCAGAACTTGTTGGTTGACTGAGATCATTGGGTCATTTTGTACTAGGGGTAGTGCATCATTAGGATTAAGTGCTGAGAAGTTCATGACTTCCTCTTGCTTCTAAACTCCTATCTTAGTCTCGAAGTATGCTACTTCATTTGGAGAATCATATTTTGTAATCATGTTTTTAAGCCTAGGCTCACTCTCAGTGTTGCTATCCCTTTCAAGGGTAGCCACATGTGAGAGAAATCCAAAGACAAATATCCCCCAATACTCTTCATTAGCTCCCGACTTAGGAGCATACCATATGTTTCTAGGATGTCAACAACTTGGATATCTATGTAAGATTGGATCCTTGGATCCGACCCAACCTTTACTTGCATGTTCTTCAGTTCCCCCACCACATTAACCTCAGTTTTATCTAGCTAAATCACTTTCTTATTAGTCTGGGCAAGATTTAATCCTAGTTTCTTGCAAATTGAAAAGGGCATAATATTACCCGATGCTCGAGAGTCCAGCAGACAATTATGTAGATTCTTTCCAAAGATCCTTAAACTCAAAAGGAAAGGTGGGGTACTGATCTTACCTATATAGATGGTCGCATTTGTCTCCTTCACTGGAGTCACTTTACCCTTTCCTTTTGAACAATCTACCTCCTCCAGGGCTTTCAACACAACTTCCTATTGGGTCGAGCACCACTTCATAATGTCAAAGAATGACAATGATGTCTTTTGTCTCTGCAGTTCTACAATAAAATAAAATTATGAATCATTCCTAACTTGATATTTAGGAAAAGAAGGTGGATTACATTTATTATGAGAGTTAGAAGGTCCCTTTGGTGGTGGTGGGTTATTATCTACATTCTGATTAGGTGGACCATGTTGTTTGGAGGTGCAGATGTAGTGAATGGGCCCTTATTATGTTTTCTCAGGAAGTGACCACCTTTGGACTAGAAGGCTTGGGCATCATACACATCTTCTTCTTGTTCATTGTCTCCCTCCATGGGGAATAGATATTTTTCCTGAATAGTCTCATAAGTCATAGCAATACTTACCGACCCAATATCTTGATTGGAATTTCCTTGTGGAGGGTGGGAATCAACTTGCGCAATCTTCACCATTTTTTCCATCTCTGGGCAATTGACCTCAGAATGTGTTGCAATATTCTGTAGTCTACACCAATTAGTCATGAAATTGAGGTCCGCCACATTAGCAGTGTGTTTTTTATCCTCACCAGACTGATAGTTATGGGGAACTCCCCCGTTGTTGGGTCTAGTGTTCCACTGCCTATTGTGATTGTTGGACCTCTGATTGTATCCTCTGTTCTGATTTTGATAATTTTGGTTAGAGGAGTTTTGGTTCTGGAAGTTCCTATTGGTGTTTTGGTTTGCATTTTGATTAGAGTAACTACCCTAGTTTTTATAACCTCCCTAATTCTAATAATTCTAGTTTTGGTTCTAAGGGGGGTTATGCCTAAGTTGCGCTATGTCGTTGGACATTTGAGATAGATTATTTCTAAGAGTCTCCACCTCATTGGTTAATTGAACAGTCTGTTCATTTTGCACATTCTGCCCTACATATGGGGAATGAACATGAGTTGACCCTCCCCCTTGTTGTTGGTGATTTTGAGATTTTTGGGAAGAATCTTGCATGCCATTGGAAAAAAATGGCATGGTAGGTGAGGCTTGCAACTCAAACACAGGTCCATATTGGGAGTAAGACATCCTTGGGACCATATTGAACAATGGCAAGTTAGGCATCTGCTAACCCATGGGAGGGAGAGCTGCTCCTAAATTTTTTGATTGCAGACTTATCTTCTATTGCTATTTTATGGCTAGATGATAAACCTTAGACAAAGAGTCAATCTTGTTGGTAGCATAGGTTTTCTATAAGAACAATCCAATTAGGGGATCAAAAGATCTTAAATATGCCAGAATGACAATATTTCCAACCACTAAGTAGGGGTCTTGTAGCTTGCAGAACATCCTTTGGAATCTAGTGTTAAATAAAGGCAGTGGTTCATGATGTTCCTTTCTTATGGTAGCGAACTGATCATACAAGATGGTCGGGTCTACGTAGACTCGGAACTGATTAATGAAGGCATTTTCTAAATCTTCCCAGCTCATAATAGATGCCTAGGGCAGATTTAGATACCATTTGTATGCCATGTCCCCCAAACAATAAGAAAACAATCTACATACCACGTCCTAGTGAGCCACTTGAGCACAGGTATAGGCATCCTTGAATGCTTTTATATGTTCCTCAGCACTTTTTGATTCTCCATGCATGTACTTGGGGCAAAACATTTCTGGATTCTTTGGTAGATCATGCATTCCCCATAAAATAGTCCCTAGCAGAGAGGGTTTATTCACAAAGTAAGCCATGGGTGGTGGTGGGATCGGTTGAGCAGCTTGTGGTCATATAGGCCAAATTTGTGGTGACACTGGTCGAATCGGGGGTGGTATTGGTTGAATTGGGGGTGGCATGCATGGATTTGGTTGAAATCCAGGTGGAGTAAGTGGTGGTGGCAATGGTGGGATCAACATCCTACGAGCTTGGGGCCTATGTCTAACCAGGGGTTGGAGTTCTTTTAAAGGTTGAGGGTCAATAGAGGATCTGACAATCCTCCCATATTTTTTCGGTGAGAATGACCCAATCCGAGCCAGTTTGTTCCTTCAGGCCCTCCTTCTAGCACCAGATCTTTTGATGATGAAAATGACACAAACAACGTTAAACGAAATATTTCTACTCTTTTTCTCTTGAAAAACAAAGACAACATAAGATCTTGGTAGTTGGTTCTCAACTTTCTAGTGTCACTCAATTGGTCCATGCAACTATAATGTTCAAGGGGCCTTTTTTGGTAATAAGGAATGCAAGAAACAATGGATTCATCAATCTATACTTAACGAAAGGGGGTTTAAATAAACAGAAAAAGATAGGTCAAGGAATAAATCAGTAAAACATGAATGAAATTATCTAATATCTAGACATATGCTTTCAACAATGAATGCTCCTTCAATAGATCAAGAAAACCATAACATGATGCAATTTACAGAACAATCCATACCATTGCATGCATCTACAGTGCTTAATTTAACCATCACAGTCACTCATCACAATACTTTTTAAGATTTAAAAAAGAAAAAAACTCTTCATTCATTGCTAATAACATAGATCAACAGACATGTAAAAATTCCATCCATAGACAATTTAATGAAATAATCTTTGAAATCTAGTTCTTTCTATTGATTCTCATCAAATAAGAAACATTTATGCTTTAGCAAACTCACTGGCATACAGAGAGATTATGATTCATTAACCTCATCCACTAAACTCAATTTCAACATAACACTGTGTAAAAAGTGTATTATATATTCAACTGTAACTAAAGAACACAAAGTATCCTTTTAAAGCTATGAAATTCCTATTTCTTACTATCAGGTGGCTAATTCTACTCTTATCAGTCGACCTTTACAATATGCCACCCAAAAATACATATAGGTGTGCAAAGCATAAATTTATCTCAATCAAAATTGAGATCCACTAATCAAGGAATTGAAATCTCCTTAGAAACTTAGACTAGTTGATCTTCAATTCCAAAGTTGATTGCCTTGTGAAATAGGAAAGAAAGAAGGGGGGAAATTCATGCACCCAAAATAGACTATCAACTCATTCTTGTATAGTTTTCTCCAGAATGTATTCATCATAACTAGAGAAGACCTGTTGAAGAATATCTATATCCGGCCCATCAATCCAGCTGTCCTCAAATTTAATTCTCTTTAGTTCCACGGAGGCAAACCCCTTCATGTCTTTCAATTTAGTCAACTCCTTTCTTGCAGCCTTCACTCCTTCCTTGACATCCATCAATCTATCTAATAATAGATCCTCTCCATCATCCTCTTTTTGTATAACCTCTTGAAATCTATTGTCCCATTTCTCTTTTAATTGACTTAGAGGCAGGCCCTCTTTAACCGGTATATCAACATTAACTAGAATATCTACAACAGCTTCTAGCTCATCGAGTTGTTCATTCAAATCCTTACTAGCATCTTGGATTTCATTCCTATGCTTGTATATAAAATCATATCTAAACCGGATTATGCTAGAGGATTTTTCCAAGAAGGTTGCATTGTCTTCCTCAAGAATTGACTACTCAAGAAGGGTTAACTTTGGCAATTTATTGATATCTTTTATCTTCTGGACATATCCCCTATATTCTTCCTCCTACTTTTCCAACATTTTAGTATGGTGATTCATTTCTTCTATTAATTCTAATGTTGCCTTGTGGATCTCAAAACTACTTACTAACATCTCACCTACATCCTAGTTAAGTTTATATGTCCATATGTCCATCATCCTGACGAGTGTCGCTGCAATCCTCATCATTTAACTATAAATGTCAATACAGGGCGGTGTCCATGGAAATATGCAATAGGGAGAAGAAATCATTTGAATGACATGTTTTTCCTACAAACAGAATTGAAAGGCAATGCATGAAAGGAATTGCTAAAATCAAATCTAATCTAAGAGCTTGTAAATGGAATTCTTGAATCAAATCTATCCTAAGAAACTTGTAAAAGGGAATACTGGAAATGTAAAGAGCTGGAAATGAATTTATAGAATTCTTGTTTTCAACTAATCTGAAAGATAAGCTTTATGATTGTGCAACCACTTGCTAGAAGATAGAAACATGTGTTAAGGGAAAAAGATGGGTCTTTTTTCATCTTGTTGAGTCAATCTTCTTTGGTCGTCCAAAAAAAATATGCCTATTTTGTAGCCCTTAAACAAGCTCCAAAAAGGCATTTGACTACTGAAAAAGTCATTTCTTCCCATTGTGTATCATTAAAACTCATAAAACAACTCCTAGATGCTTGCAAAATGGTTCAAACTACCCAAAATTGTCTCCTAGGTATTCTCCATTTGTTTTCACAACCCAACAACTTGTCTTATTTCTTGGAACTGCCTCCTAGATGCTCTCAACTTCTGTCCAAGTCACCCCAATCTATTTTAATGCTCATAACTGCTGCTTTTACCAATTCTGGAAAGGTTCCGGAGCAACCCAAAAGTTCTGGAACAACTTCAAGTGTTGTCCGAGAGGTTTTGGAGCACCTCTCCACAAATTATGGAGCAACATATTCTGGTGAATTTTTCTCTCAAAACACAAACTGGGGTTTTGTGAAATTTAATGGGTTTTGTCACCACATTGTCTTCGAATATTGGACCAAAAATCTCCAGAACCCAGATCGCAATTTTCAAGATATGATGAAATCTTTGACTGTTGCAACTAAAAATATCTTACTTTCATCATCATTCTCAGTCTTGATAACTTAATAATTAGGAAAAATATACATTTTTATATGGCTAAAAGATGATTCATTATTTTATCTCATCACATCCCAACCTTATTCTTTATTTGCACTAGACCATCAACCTCTCTTTTGTTGAGAAAAACTGGTGTCTCAAAGGCAATAATTTGTTGTGATCTAGGAGCAAAAACATCCCTCAAAAAGGTATGTAGCTGATCCAACTGAGCTTTTAGCTCATCCTTTCTTTGTTTGTCCTTCATCATCCTTGACTTGGTGGATGAGGCTACAACATCAATCAGGTTCATTTGTTGATTTCTTGTAGGCCTTCTTGAATTGACAGTGCCCAGTTGGTAATCAGTGACCTACATGTCTCCCATATCTTTATCCACTACTGGTATTGCATATTTTACATTAATTTCCCCTACCTCAGTTAGTCGTGTGGAATGAAGAATTCTAGCCCTCTTCTTGGGTCTCTTCTTTTCAATCTCCTTCATATTATCTTCCCAATTAAGAGGTTGTGGAGGACCTATTTGTTTCTTTTCAAGATCAAGCTTCAACCAGGTAGGAGCACTCGGAGTAGTAGCCATTACTGTAGAAGAAGAGGTAGCAGTTGTAGAATATAATGGCTATAGTAAATTAACCCTAGGTTGAGAATCAACCTCCTATACATTTTGTTGTTCTTTTTCTGCATTCTCAAGCTTCTCGACCTCATTAAACTGTCCAAGATTCTTTGGATTAGGAACACTGAACATAAATTGAAACATTTGGGGAGTCAAATCTATGATAACATTGCCTTGTGAATCAACGTATTGTCTAGTGGCTGTTAGAGTAATAAGTTATTACACTTAATTAATTTAATCATATTGGTTAATTATTTAAGTCACTTATTCCTTTAGGTTGCTTAAGCTAAACTTAGGCACATTAATAATTATTTATTAATTATTAAGTGTGCACACTAGGGTTTCCTAATTTTAGGTTTTCTTGATCTCCTCATAAGGATTGATCACATTGTAATTAACATATTATTCAATAATCATTATTCTTGTTTTGATCTTGCATATAATTGCTTTGAGGGTTTATAGAACATCTCTTGTTGTTTGTTTTGAGTATCTATTGCATGTGATAGGTGATTGCTTGCAAGTGATTTTTGGGGACTGTGAAGTTGGTTTATCAACTTCTACAAGGTATCAGAGCTCTAGACGTACGGCTTCCTATTCGTGATTTGAAGATATTATCTCACAGTGTCTCTTTCTGTATAAGGGTTTTAAGCCAAGCTGATTTATTGAGCTTCTAGGGATTGGAAATTTTTTTGCATATTTTTGGGCCAAACGAACATCGCTATCACGTTCAGAGCGCCCAAAAACCCTAGAAATGCCTTTCGTTTCATCAATTTTGGACTTGTTGAAAAAAAAGGCAAAAAAAATTTGCGTGAGAGGTCGTATGGCCTCCCCAGCACGCAGTCCAAGGCTCAAAAATTTTAAAAAAAAATTAAAAAAAAATAAACTGCGCATATTTTTCTGCCCAACAAGTTGAAAAGTGCCCACCACCAAGCGATCACTGCCGCACCACCAGGTCGCCACCGCCACCGGTGGTCTCCATCGCCGCCGCTCCAGTCCTCAGCCCCCGCAAGCTCCTTGTTGCGCAGCCCCGGTCACATTCGTGACCAAGCACTCTGTGCCCAGCCCCGCCAGTCGGCCCAGCCCTCGCCAGGGTCACCTCGGTGACTAGGAGCCAACGCCCTCAGCACCGACTTTGTTTTGCAGCAGACAATCATATGGGCGACCGAGAGCCAGCTCCCGGGAGCTAAAATTTTGCCCCTGGTTAGCATTAAAAGTGCCTTTTACAGGCCTTTTTTTAATTTTCTCATAACTTGGGCAAACGGAGGCCTTTTTTCAAAAATGAAATATCGGCAGAAAGCTGATTCGACGCTCTTCGCAGTGATGGAGGTTAGAATTTTTTTATTTTTTTGTTTTGATGCCTTTTTCGCCTATCAAAGCCAAAATTTGTTGTTTTCACTCCAGGAGGCATATCTTTTGCGTCTAAACTCAATTTTACGAAAACAAATAGGCATCGGAAAGCTGGTTCAATTCTCTAAACAGATCTCAGACCTGTTTTTTCAGAATTTTTTACCAGGTATCTGATATTAATGTTTGATCTCAGCTTTTAGTTTTTCAATTTTTTTCTTGGGAAGCATGCAATCAGGCAATTTTTTGAGATCAACGAGCATTATTTTTTTATTTGAGAGTATATATTGTTATTTTTTGTCATGAATACACATAACATTGCACCCCTTACTCCATTCAATTATTTTGGTTGGAAAAAACAAATGGCACTTGAAACACAAAGGGTTGTACAGGGTAACCATGGGTGCAGAAATTGAACCTACAGGTGCTGCTGAAAAGAGAAAGCGGTTTAATAGATGTGATGAAGCTTATGGTACTTTATGTCTTTCTCTTTATTTTGACCTTATTTTTCATATTGAGTCTTGCACTACACCCCATGGGGTTTGGACTACTTTGTAGTCTTTATTTGGGAAGCACGATACTATGCGAGGGTTCCAATTAGAGAATGAGCTTATTGGCTTAAATCCTAGGGATTTTGACAGCATCCAGGAGTTTTTTACCAAACTCAAGTCTCTTAGATTGCATTTTTCATAGTATGGTGTTCAGAAGGAAGACTCACAGTTGATATTGTCCATTCTTTCTAAGCTTGGACCAGATTATTCAGTTTTTGTTTCTACCTTTTATGCTACTAGGGATGCACTTGGTACTAGATTTACTATGCCTTCTTTTGATGATTTTGCATCTTCTCTCCTTTGAGAGAAGGCCAAATTGGCCAATATGGGAAACTTGAAGCCCTCTTCATCACAAGCACTCATTGCATCGCAAGAGCCTAGAGATCAAAAGGATTCTATAGTAAAAGGCAAGAAACATAAACAAAAGGATTCTAAATCTCATGAGCAATAGAAGGAGTCCTCAGATTCATCATCCTCTTATAAGGGGAAATCATTTAGGAAGGAAAAGGGCCCATGTGCATATTGCAAGAGAGAATGGCATGCACAACATAATTGCTTCAAGAAGGACATTGATGAGTTGAAGAATCTTCTTCAGAAACATCAGACTGATTTGCCTTCTAGGATGTTTGCATCATCTCCTTCCCCTCCTTCTTCTTCTTCAGAACAACATGACAGGGGCACAACTGGTTTACATACTTCATCAGATATGAAGGGGCATGCTCTTTGTGCTTCTTCAAGTCTTGGATCAAGGAGATGGCTTCTAGATTCAGAAGCATCTCATCATATGGCTTCTACATAGACTATGTTCACTTCCTTTGAGTCTCACACTATGTCTCCTATTTTGATGGGAAACAATACATATATGAGTGTTACAAGGAAGGGGTTTATTAGTTTTGGGGACAACACTTTTTAGGGTGTCTTGTGTGTTCCTCATTTGATGAACAACCTTCTTTCTATATATCAGATCACACATGGAGGCAATGGGAGGTCTGTGGAGTTCACACCTGATTCAGTTATCATCGAAGACTTGGAGAGTAGAGAATTTATTGCTATTGGGGTGGTGGATCACTCATCTCGGTTGTATTCCTTCATAGATTTTTCTACTGATGGTTCTTTTGTTCCTACAGCTGTTCATCACACTTCTAGTGTGAATCATCATTCAGAGGAGAAATTTGGCTTCTTGAACATTGGATTTCTCACTTCAGATCTTGTTCTTGAGCCATCCATTCCATCTCCTCTACCTACTATTGTATTTGTTGATGCTTTTATGACTACAAATGTGGTTTCTTTTGTTTCAATGCAGTAGGATCTGGTTGATCATCTATCTTTAGACGTTTCTATTCAGTCTTCACCTACTTTGACTTCTTCATTTGTTGAGGTCACACCTACTTCTGTGGAGACATCTTGGCTACACCTACTTCACCTTTAGATATTTCTTTCATTCTGCCTCTTCCCTCTCACTTCTTTCAAGATATCTAGTTTCTTTAGTTCTTTTGGAGCTACTTCATTTTGGGGGGCATCTGTGGTCTATTTCTTCCTCTCTTCTGTGGGGGTTCTTTCATGTATCTTTGTGATGAATGGTGTCCCTGGGGGCTCTTATGGATTCCTCCATCTTTCATCACTTATTTGCTCTTTGCATTCTATTTTGGGGAGGAGTTTTGTTCCCACTGGGTTTTCTCCTTTACCCTAGTTAGCTTAGTTTGCATTGCATTTGTACTTGGGTACTTGATCAGGCCTTTGTTGTCGGGACCCATCTTTGCTTTCATGCATCTTTTCTCTAGTGTTTTAGATACTCCCTAAGTTCATCTTAAGGGGGGGTGTTAGAGTAATAATTTATTGCACTTAATTAATTTAATCATATTGGTTAATTAATTAAGTCACTTATTCCTTTAGGTTGCTTAAGCTAAACTTAGGCACATTAATAATTATTTATTAATTATTAAGTGTGCACACTAGGTTTTTCTAATTTTAGGTTTTCTTGATCTCCTCATAAGAATTGATCACATTGTAATTATCATATTATTCAATATTCATTATTCTAGTTTTGAGCTTGCACATATTTGCTCTGAGGGTTTACAGAACATCTCTTGTTGTTTTTTCTGAATATCTATTGCATGTGATAGGTGATTGCTTGCAGGTGATTCTTGGGGACTGTGAAGTTGGTTTGTCAACTTCTACAATGGTCGGATTCTAAGCTCCAGTTGTTGTCATTATCAGCTCAGGACATTGGATTGATAGAGGAAAGACAGTAATATGAGCCAAACCAGACTCAACTATCCTTTGAGTTCTCCCTGTCACATCCTCAACAAATTTCTTCGAGTACAACTCCTCATAATTAAATGGACCCAGATTTGTGTCAGTTATATCGGCACAATCAGATTCCACCTTGCTAGCAGGAACAACAGGACCCTGATGATTATACCTCAAGGTATAAGGGAGTTGTTCAGGTTTAACCTTTTTAGGCTTAGTTGTTTCCTTTGAAGTTTTTGCAGGCTAACTCCTCTGAGAAGCGTCTCCTAAAGCTCCAGACATATTTTAGTTTCCTGCAATAAAAAAAACCAGATCAGATCCATAAGAAGCATAATAAAAACATGATTAGAGATCTTACCCTATCATACATACTAGAGGTGGAACCAGGAAGAACACATCCTAACAGGTCTCCTTTAGAAACCCTGTCGAGGTTGGGACCGGAATAGGCATTGAGTACGGCAGGATCGTAGTCGGGGTCAGGATGGCAACTAGAATCAGAATCAAAATGGAAAGCAATTTGGTACCATGAAGAAATTTCAAATTTATGTCTAACTCTGGTTCCGGTTCCACCTGTGTTAACAACATTTTGAAAGCCTGTTTCTTATTGGAAGCGGGATCAGAGATGGAATGAAAATGGTAACCGGTACTTACTCCAGATCAAGTTTTAAGATCAAAAACAATTCTGATTTTGATTCTGCTTAAAACAATTATGACGTCACTGGAAAATTCAACAGGATAACGGATGACATCATAACCTAAAGACTAGGTCATGAAAAATCGAGGGGGCTCAAAAACAACCGTACAATACCATCCCCATATGACCGAGAGGAAACCGCAATAACTAGGGCATCATTTTCTAATTTAAACAGAAACTGCACAAAAACCCTAATTTATAAACCCTTCAACTTAAAATAATTAGGGGACAAACTTAACCCTATTCGAAACTAATCAAGTTGATTATGCCGAAGGACCCTTAAGCAAAATCGTAAATCAATGAAACCTATAAACGAAATGTAGTAGATAATTCATATCCGAAAACCAAGGGCATCACGGTACGATCAGGACTAAAACGTAAAAATGATCGTGACAGAAACAAACAAACGAGAAAAGCCAAATACTAAAAAAAGACAAAACAAAACAAGAAAAAAAAACAAAAGAGAACAAGAACAAAATGAACAACATGAACTTGAAAGAAAACCAAGAGTCACGAATCTATGTGAATCACAAGCAAACGAATAGAAAAAAGCGCAAAAAAAATGAAATGAGAACAAAAACCCTACCTCCAAAATAAATCAAATAGGCTAGCCCTTTGATGTGATTCTGTGCACAATTATCTCACTCTTGATCAAATCACGCACACAAATACTCCATCGCAGCTCTAGTTCATCCTTAATCTTTAAATAGTAATGATAACATCTAGTTAATCGTTAATTAAGGTTAAAAATGCAGCTTCATACATGTATGGCACCCATAATTAATGCCATAAATGTGGTAAATCGGAGTTGGAACCATAGAGGGAACTGACACATTACTGTCGTGCGACTAAAGTAAAGTCAAACAACAAAACAAAATGGCGAGATCGGAATGGGAATGGAAGTTGATTTAGAAAATTTGTCCAAGTTTTGAGTTTGATTCCGGTTCCGGTTCCGATTCCACCAACAAAGAAGAAAGAGGAAAGAAAAAGCTAATAAAAACATGAAGACTGAAACAAGAAAACCCATCACTGATCTTAATTCCAAATGAAAAAACCAAAAGGCTGAGGCTGAGGTGGAATGGGAACAAATTCGAGACTTATGAATAAACCTCGAACTTAACATCCACTTTGGCTCTGGCAAAGACAAAGACCAATGAAAAGACAACCAGGACCGGGATCGGAATGGAATTCTTAAAACAAGTTTCAAACCTGATTCCATTCAGGTTCCAGTTCTAGCAGAACAACAAAAGAAAAAAAGTGTTGGAGAAAACAAACTCCAAATTTTGTTGAAAAAGCAACCAAGGACAGAAGAACAAAAGGGAGACCCATTTTGACCAAGGAAAAATATGGGGTTGTTATGCATGGCATAACATCGCTCTCTCCTAGAAGTGCTCTCAGAGAGTGTCAAATTTTCCATCCTTTGGTGCCTCAGAGAGGTTTTCACCATCAGATGCACTCTTTATTTTTACTATCTCTTGATCTGATACTGCCATGGAATGGTTTTCACCATCAGATCTTTCTTTTCTTTCATTTATTTTACAACTGGGAAATTTTGTACTCCAATATTGTGAAGCTCTACTATGATGTTCAATGGTGGGCATTGTTTCAGGATTAACAGCACAGAGGATTTTTACGATGGCCTCATCATTCGAAAAAGTGGGGATATTGATAGGTTTGGTTTGGTCCCAATCTATTAGTTTAGGATGCAGTAATGGTAGGGTGTCGTCAAATGGGTTCAAGTCAGAGGCCGTAAGTGTCCTAATGGCAATGTTGTCATTAAATAATACTATGTTCAAGTTGAGGTCTATGATATTTCTCTCTTCTGAGTGATTTGTCTCGCTATGAGTTTGATCATCTTCACTCGAGTCATTGATATTTTGCGATCCTTCTTAAAATGGTCTTAAACCCGAGCCTTGTCCCTCCTCAAGCGTGGGAGTATATTTATGTATCACATCAATGTATTTTTCATGGTATGACTCTTCTGACAGGGAATCCCACTCATATTTATTGGAATCAAACTCATAGACATCACTTGCTTGTAGTTGTAGAATTTGATCAGAAAATTTTTGTTTTATGTCCTCTTTTGTTTCTTCCTTTTGTTGATGTTCTCTATATCCTAACCCTGTTTTATCTTTTGGATTGGTTATAACGGGTTGGATAGGTTCTATGATACCCTCTTTTCTTTTTCCAATGGGTCCCTATCCGTCATATCCCATCTTCTCCAAGATCGAGAATCCTTTTCCATACTAAGTGGTTTGGACATTTGTTGTTGCAGCTTGAGAATCAGTTTCATCCTTATAGAGCCAATTCAAAACATCTTTGTCATTATATTCCTCTGCTTGGGTGCCTTCTTTTATGAATCCACCATCAAAAAGTGTGACTGGTTGTGAGGATGTTTGGGATGAGGTTGATGGTTGACCATAGGATTTCAGCGACATTAACTATGAAAGATAGCAGGATTTTTCAATGGAGTATTCACCAACACCTTTGTCTTTGACTTGGAATTTCTCTTCAAATTGTTTGGCCATGGTATTAAGCTGGGCTTCAGAATTGGTAGATGTAGGAGGGGTGCATTTTTCCTCTTTCGCTATTTGTTTGGATGAAGAACTTGGATTACTAGGGATATCAGATGTAGAATAAGGAGCTTCACGGTTGTGTGGTAAAAATACATCTTGAATGGCCTGAAGAGTATTGCATTGTTGAGGACCATTTCAGTCTACGAGAATGGTGATATCCTGCTCATTGCACAAAAAATTTAGGCATTGGTGGTATGTTGAGGGAACAACTTGCATCTCGTGGATCCAAGGATGACCGAAGTGTATATTATAAGTCAAGTCTTTATCCAAAACTTGACACAACACATCTTTCTGAATCGGGCCTACCTAAATTGGCAATATGATCAATCCCTTGGAAGTTGTCTCCTCATCATCATAGGCTTTAATGGTAATCTTGTTTCTTGCATCTATTGCATTTTCAGAAAATCCAAGTGCACAGACAAGTTTTAGGGTACAAATATTAAGACTAGCTCCATCGTCTATTAGGACATGTTTGATGCGACTCTTATGAATGGGGACTTCAATATGGAGGGTTGCATTATGGGGATAAGTGAGGGATACATCATCATTTTCCAAAAAATATAAGCAATGAGGAGTAACTAGGTGTCCCACCATGGCCTGGAAAGTGCATACTTCCAAATTATTGGGTACCGCTATATCCACTAAGGCTTTTTCCAAGATCTCCTTATGGGCTGGTGAGATCTTGAGAAGCTCCAGTATTGATATTTGCACAGGAATTTTCTGGAGCTGATCTACAATGTTGTATTGATGAGATGTAGCAGCAGGCGGTTTGGAAGCGCTGCCCTTTAAAACATATTTGGTTTGAGCCCTTGTGGTCACGTTTATAGGTACACTATCTTTTTTTCCATTGATTTTGATGACATTAATGTGATTATCCATTACAACCATGTCTTGCGGGATATTGAGGATTTGATTAGAAAAGATGTTGGTGTTGTTCATTGGATGATTGGTTGCAACAAGATCTGGCGTATTATTGATGTAATTTGTGTGTTTTTCAATGGCAGAGATATGATAAATGGTGGTATCATGAACATAGTTCACATTTTTTCCTTTTCCATTGTTGTTAGAAGATTCTCCTTTGTCATAATTCGGCAAATTGTTTACAGCTTCTTGATCCTTATGATTTTATTGTCGATCAAATCTTGTATCTTATGCTTCAATTGCATGCAACTATTGGAGAGGTGACCTTTGCA
Organism: Sequoiadendron giganteum; assembly: GCA_007115665.2. Lineage (NCBI taxonomy): Eukaryota > Viridiplantae > Streptophyta > Pinopsida > Cupressales > Cupressaceae > Sequoiadendron > Sequoiadendron giganteum. The sequence goes on along the minus strand of CM021105.1, from coordinate 655,288,624 downwards.
TTGATGAAACTCACAATAATGGGCTTCCACCAGGATGATTTTACTTTGGGTTTGAAACCTCAGGTGTCAAGTAGAGTGATGATATTTTCTGCAATAAGTTCCCTCAAGGCGGATTCATGTGATTGACCCAATGGTGTAAACTTTTTGTGATTGTTCGATGTTTGATAGGGTAGGGTTTTGGATGACGTGTTATTTTGATTGGTTTGAGTATTTCTCGAGTTGGTATTTTGGTTGTTATTTTGGTTGGTGTTTTGGGTGCTCTTTTTCTTCGTATCCAAGGAACTTCCTGAAAAATTGAAGACCGATCTAGCATTGCGCATTTTAGCAGAGGTATCATTGTCATTATTTTTATAGTTTTTCCAAAAATTTGGTTTATCATTGTTGGAGGAATTAGATGAATTGTTTTCATTGTAGATTTTCAATATTCCTTGTTTGACCAAAGCCTCCTCAATCTTGATTTCATTTCTGATCCATTTCTAAAAAGTTGGAGGGTATTGTAATTTGAGCCTATACCTCATGTCATCATTGAAGTTATCTATGAGCACCTCTATCTTCTCTTTTTCTGATATGGGTCGGGGACACCTTGCGAATAACCCTCTCCATCTTTGTAAGAATATGAGGAATGCCTCTCCTTTCTTTTGTTTCCTGTTACAAAGGTCTTTCATCGTGATCTCATGTTGGATATTATATGAATATTGGGTAATGAACTTGTTTACCAATTCCTCAAAATATCTGATCCCTGGAGGAAATTGTGAGAACCACTACAAGCATTTCCCTCCCAAACTACGTGGGAATAATCTCATCAAATATGTATCCTCATGGGAAAATTCAAGACTCATCGTTCGGAATTCCCTTAAATGATCTATATGATCATTTTTCCCATTGTACTTGTCATATTTGGAAAATTCACAATGTTTAGGAAATGGTATCATGTTGATGCTTTGATCAAATGGGTAAGGACATATATCTTGTATGGAATATCTCTTATTAGTCCCAATTTGCATGTTGCGCATTTGTTGTTGAAGAGTTTGGATTTTCTATTTCAAAATGTCCATGGGATCATTGGTTTTCACTTCACTATTTGATTCAGTTTCTGTCTCGGTTTCCATTTTCTTAGGATTTATTTTCAATTTTGCAACATCAAAATCATCAGGTAACTTGACTCCTTTGTTTGCCAACATCAAGAGGTATCTTTCTCCATCCTTTTCAAAAACCTTTCCTAAGATTTTATGGAAATTCGGATCTTGTTGGGCTTGTTGGACATCTTCTTCATTTACCTTATCATTTTCAGTTGAACGGATATTATGAAAGGGATTCTCTTCTTGTTCAGCCATGGTATATTGGGTTTCAATTCCTTTTTATTGAAGTTTCAGCTTTTGGGATCTTTTTTGGATGGGCATACAAGTGATGATGATGTTCTAAATATTTGACCAAAGTTAATAAGTGCCAAAAGAGATTGGTTAAAAATCTGGTTGAGCAAGCTTTATTTTGGGATAAAGGGTGACGAATCCTAATAAAGGATGATGAATCCTGATAAAAGATGTTAAATCCCAATGGTGAAATGCAGCTGCTAAATCAAAAATTGATGTGATGAGGAAGGAACTTTAAGATGTTTGATCAAATATTAGATGAGGCATTTTCACTTGGGAATGCTAGTTTCAACAAGATTGAGCTCTATTATAGAAATTGATTGGGATGATTGGAATATTGAATTGTTAGTTGAGGAATGAAAGAATGACGAATTGGCTGACTATGATTATGCCTTTGTGAAAGAGCTCTTCGTTGATAATAAGCTTGTGAAGATAAAGGTTGTGAAGAAAAATCATCAATATATCCCCTATCAAAGTCGTGATACCTATGGATGAAGGTTCGATAATCAATAAGGAATTTCCTACTTTGATACAAGAAGCGTCTCCTTTTCAAAAGTTTCTTATAGCCAAGGTGCTTCTTTTGTTTCTTAATTCTTTTGGTAAGGGAATTCTTAACAAATTTGGTTGATTTCCAATCCCTCAACATAAACTTTAGGACAATGAAAAGATTTTTTTTAAGAGGGAATATTCGAGCTGGATGTTGATTGGTAGAAAGAAGGCCAAATTCGGGTTTATGTTTGAAAATTCACCAGATACGCTAAAACAGTGCCCAGATGCACTGAAACTCAGATGTGCTATGAAATAGTCTAAATGCACTACAAGAAGGTCTGGATGCACTAGAACAAGGTATGGATGCACTAAAGAATGGTTTGAATGCGTTGCAGGATTAAACAAATGTGTTGAAAGAGCATATACAGGGAATATAAGTGGGATGCGCTAGAATATGGTATTGTTGATCTATTTTTTATGCACTTCTCAACATAGGTAATGCATAGGTGCATCACCTCTCTTGAAAGACAATCTTCCACAATCAAATTGCAGAACACTATCCCAAGGTCTCTAATGTCAAGTCTTGA